>CM067220.1:73797209-74397209 GCA_034190945.1 Octodonta nipae
ACTTTGAAAGGAATCAAGTACCACCACAAGGAAGAACTTGATATTACGTTATGATTTCGCATAGAGATCCATTTGTGCGAGTCAGACTGCCGGACTCTTCGAAACCCTTGATTATTACTCATCGGCGAAGAAACTTTCGTCTCACACTGTCTATGCAGTTTCCTTAATGACTTGTACTATTTCTTTGGAATGTTTCGGTATAGGCGACATCTCATATACTCGCTAAAAGTAGGCAAAGTCATGGTTTTATTGTAAGATAATTTTGACCATTAAATTTGACATGATGCTACCATGTCGTTAGCAAATACGACGAACGTACTAGTGATGAAACTTAATATTAGCAATATCATCAGCGACTGCTTCAAGTTTTGATTTTATTGCAAATCTGATTTGCAATATCATCATGTAGTTTTTGCATATCTCGGTATAGGTCAGGCACTACTTTAGTAATCTTGTCTTTAAGTTCTGTTAGGTCAACAAGATCTTTAGCCTTATCTTTTCGAACAATATTTAATGCTTCTGCTGCATCAACACCTTTAGGAGCTTGTTTCATAGAAGTTCCAGATCATTTATACGTTTTTTGCTGAGATTTACGGCTGTCATTAAACGAGGCTTCAAATTTGGTCATAGTTTTCCTTATAGTCTTTGCTGAAAGATTTCAATTGAGCTTCTATTGTTTTGCATTTTGAAATGAGACGCGATATATTTTTATACGTTGATTTCCATAGCTTGTTCGGTTTTCAAGAGGCGTTCATCGCTAACCTTTTGGTTTGCTTAAACGTAGATAAGGTTTGCTGACTTTAACAGTGTAGTTGCTGAAGGCTATTTGAAAATCACTACGTAGTTTTTTGCCGTCCGTTTGCTATTTCCTTATCAACTTACTGCTTGTTGTTGGCATCCATGGCTTTCGTCGGTACTTCAACATTGGTAATTTTCAGTTTCTCAGCATCAATATTTCCCTCCGCGGTAAACGAAAAAGGTACTTTCATAAAAGCTAGGTTATGTGATGCTGATGACATTAGTTGCTGATGGGCACTACGCCCAAACTTGTTTAAAGTCATCGTGAAACTGACATGTTTGGCCATAGGTTAAGGAACAATATACACTTTCAAATTCAAAATTGTTTATCTCGTATAATATTAGCTTCTTTAAGTTCATTTATATGGCAATTATTTCGTTGTCATGGGACGTGTTGCCTGTTTCCTTGGATGCAATCAGTAGTTTCAGCCGTTTACCAATTCGTTGGGATCATCCCAGTAGACTTACTCCATTGGCTTGTTATTGTAGTTAACTTCATACCGGTTCCAGCAAAACGTTGCTTCTTTGTCAAGGAGGAAACAATGGCTTTATAATTTCAGTATATTCATATAGGCTTGAAGCTTTCAAACGACCTGCTGCATTCTTGTGTGCTGATGTCATTACAACACTTTTCGGTATGCTTCTAAATCATCGTAGCATAATCAGGTGACTTGTAAAATTAATTGATATAGCCCGGAGTACCTCGAAACTGTAGCCCACCAACGATAATGTGGTCTGTATTACGACTGAATTGATTTCCTTTTGCCCAAGAAACCATTTAGAACTTGCAACGTCATATATAGGTCCATATTATTGTCAATGTCATCGCTTTTACTAATATAATCTTCAAGATACTTGTGTGCAATTGGAGGATACTGATCCATGTAGTCCTCCATTGCTTCTTTAGAGAGATTGCCGGGAAAAGGTTTCGTTCTCCTCCTCATCATCATCATCATTGTGTGTGCATACTAATTTCAGCGATTGGTTCTTCATCGAGGATATTGTGTTTCTTCCAACTCATGTTTTTTGACTAGTGGCGGCTCCTGCACTTCTTGTTTAATTACTTTACGTTTATGGCCTGTGTTGGGATCTTGGTGAGAACTTTTGTCGTTGTTGAAGCTATTTGCTGTAGCGGTGTCACTCCGGTCCAAAGAGCTTATTCATGTTTCATCGTGTTCCGACTTTCCCAGCTTCAAACTAAAATATTCTTGCGAATGGAACGTGGTCAATTGCTTGATCTTTTTATTTCGAGAAGTTTGCAGCAATGTTGCTACTCAGTGAAGGCATTTTTATCAACTAATGTCATTCACATTCATTACACCCTTATATATTTATCAAATCCGTTACGGTACGACCATCATTCAATTGAAGTCCTTGTAATAAAGCCAAAACGATTTTGCCAGCATTCCGAACACATTTTATTAAATTTATCATAGTTCATGTCGGGAGACAAGTGCTCATCAAAGACGTGCTTCAAATTTATCTCATCTTGTTTGAATATGACAATCACGTTGCAATTGTCTCGAATCAGTTGCTTAGGTATTTTGCTGTAGGTTTGAGATAAATACATCGAATCGATATTCCTGTCCTTCCCATCGAAAAGAATTCTGAATCTTCTTTTGTTTATCGACCATTCACATCATCGAAAATGAATACTGAACACTCGCGTGCCACCCTCGGATCAATTACTTCTTCGTTGTCCTTAAAGGAAAATACGATACACCTTAACCTGCTTGAGAACTTCTTGTAACAGCTGGTACTTTCGTTGGTAGAGTGACTTGGAATAGACGTAGACGTTCTCGAATCGTAGGCCGTTTTCATTGAATAGCAGTGAGAACGATGCGTTGGTCTTTCCACAATCACTAGGTCCACAGAACGCTGCTCGTATGGAATTTGGTAAAATTTTCTATGTCGACTTGCTGATGACAATGATTCTTCAACAAAGTCCAAATTTTCGATTGGCAGTTGGACATCTTGTTGCTTCATATGCATCTTACGATATACTGGCATTAACTTATTTCAGATACTTATTAAATACAGTGGTCCATCTCAGTTTCAACCAGTAACATGCTAACTCCCGAAGGAGATAATCTACTGAATAGCGCAATCAATAAATTCCATTTGAACTACTTCTACCTGGATATCAGTTTTGTGTGACTCGTACAAAACTTCAAGACTGTCTCTCCAAGGTCAGCATGGTCAACAACAACAGCTGCTTGTCGAGCGCACGATATCGCTTACCGTAAATACAAGTCTTTGGCGGATCGTCATAAGGTCGATTAAGAGTTGGAAAATCGAACCTGTAGAGATTGAAGTCAAAGGACGCTTCACTTGAAGATAAAGCAGCTTCTTGCTTATAACTACAGGCATGTAGGCTAAACGCAAGATGGGACTTGGAATTAAAAACGATGTGGAAACAAATCTTTTCGACAGAATCTGGTCTACCAATCAAGAGAGCTATTACCGGATCCGGAGCTGATGTACGTAAATCCGCACTGCTGGCCTTGAGAGCAGCCCGAGCAGTCATTAAGAAGGCAGGCGGTAGCAAGAAAATCCTATACTAGGGATGATCGATATCAGAAAAACATCGATGTTGACATCGATGTTAACATCGAATCAAAGTATCGATGTACAATAAACATCGAAGAAAAACATCGATGTTTTTGGACATCGGGATGTTTTAGTTAGGTGGCAAAATAAAGAAGCTATTTTATTTATTAACACGACCGCCACCATTGAAAGTAAAGTCGAGACCTAGGGGTATCCCCTTTTATTACATATTTATATTATACTTTGTAATCATATAATAGGAATTTGTTTTTAATTTTCTTTAAAAACTGCAAACGGCATGAGGTTTATACGTAAACCTATCAGACCAACGGAAACGTTCCTAAAGTGGTTCGGAAATTGGCAGAGAAACATAATCATTACAAAATTTTGGGAAAACTGTTTGCCATCATTACTAAAACCAAATGTCTTCTAAATCTCAGATTTCCCAACAGAAGCATGAATTTCAGAACGTTGTAGTTGAGGGTCATTGTATTCTATGTCACAAGCATGATTGTGAAGAATTTGGTAGATTGCACACAGAAAATAAGACTAATTCAACAATGTACAAATGTGATACTTACAATCATTATGTGTAACTTATTCTATTGTAAGCAGTGGCTCTAATCTATTACTTCATCCATAGAATAGATTATTCTGTGCTTTAACTTTATTTCTCACAGCACACAATCTACTATACCTAATTCCCGCTAGATGTGCCTATACTGCATCGATGTTTATTCTTATAACATCGATGTATCGATGTTATCGATAACTTACATCGATGTCAAAACTCGATGTTTTCGCGCTAAACATCGATGATTATTCAACATCGATGAATATCGATCATCCCTACCCTGTACCTCGAGTGATTCCTTTTGAGTTGAAAATTGGTGGTTTTCTTCCTCTAATACCCCTATTTGCGGGGTTGTCAGCACTTGGCGCTGCCAATGGGGTAGCCAAGCCGTGATAGATGCAAAGATGCCCGCAAGAAGTTGGAAGAGGATCAGCGTCATATCAAGCCATGGAAGAGATCGGCAAAAGGGGAGCGGTTTTTTCCTTAAAAAGTCCCGCAAAGGCTTAGGGCTTTACTTGAAGAAGTCAAAAAACTCCCAATAAAGCTACCCAATCGAGCACTCTGTAATCACGAGCTTGAGCAATATGTCAACAATTGAAAATCCCCCACTTTAGGGGGGTGTTTATGCGAGACGCCCTACCTAAACATTCACAAACAAAGAGTCTGCCATCGTTAATTGGATACCATCAGTCGTCACGGAACGCATTGGGTAGCTTATTTGCGAAATGGAAACACCGTTCAGTACTTTGATAGCTTTGGATGTTTGAAACCACCTCGAGAATTAGCCGAGTACTTTGGCAATGGAGTGAAAATCCTCTACAACAATGACTTTATCAGATATACAATCAATCAAATTGTGATCATTTATGCTTGAAATTTCTCTATAATAAAAAAAATATTTTGCATTATTGCTTTTTTACATATTAGCAGCTAACAAGCATATAATATCAGTCATGTCTGTGATCATCACATTGAAAGTCGCAGGCCAATATTGTCGATAGATTTTCAACCACCTATTCAGTTGGACCCCAACTACAACTACGGACTAGCTTTATTGAGTTTTCACTCTTACAACAGCATCTCAAACATTGAGAGAGGTGACAAGATCTACCTGTTTGACGATCAAAACACGCAAACATTCATCGACTTGCCTGAAGGTTCATACGAGATTGGTGACATCGAAGCTTATATTAAAAAGGCACTTGGCATTCATTTGGCAAAGAACGTTGAGAATATTTTCTCATTGAAACCTAACAACAATACTCTCAAGTTTGAACTTTTCAGCAGCAAGTACACCGTGGACTTTCAACCGGAAGACAGCATCGGTGAAATTCTTGGCTTCTCTAAACAACTGCTATCACGCAATCAAGTTCACAGTTCCGATTTACCAGTGAACATTATAATAGTTAGAACGATTCATCTCGATAGCAACATCACATCGAGAGCCTTCTACAATAACATTCCTTCACACACCATTTACGAGTTTGCCGTTGCCGTTGATCCTGGTTTTGCCATAGACGAAACACCTCAGCATTTAATTTTTTTGCCGATTAACAGAAGCGAAATACATAACCTCACGTTGCGAAATTTGAATCAAGACTCTGAACTTGTAAATTTTCGTGGTGAAGAAATCATCATTCGACTTGAGCTGAAACAACTGCAATAATAATGGGTCGACTTGTATTTGATCATGAAGAACCATATAGAAGGGTAACCGCTCCTCGACCACCTTCAGTTTCTATGAAACCTCTTAAGAGATCACTCACGCTCTCAAACAGATTGTTTCTACAAACGCTCGGCTACCATGTCAACTCCTCAGATGTTCGATATCTTCCGCAAACCAAATTTTGATGATAGTGAAGACGCGAGGAGTTGCGAACCTACTATCCATCCGTCAGTCATTCGGCAACAATGATATCGTTGAAATCACCGTCAATCAAACAGATTGTTGGTTTTCATGTCGATACCTGCATCTCAATCCAGGGACAAGTAGTGAAGACAGCAGGCAATGGAGATGTTTCTCTATCCCAAATGCTGGGGCTTTCTTCTTCGACAGCGTCACGTACGAGTTGTGCGGCAAGGAAATTGGAACCATGAGTACCCTGGTCGCGTAAGCACAATTCGTGGATGCTTGTTCTAACCCCCAACAGTTCAAGGAGCTATTCATAGCTGGGTGGAATTTTCCACAGAAAGCCTATATGAATGCCGCCGATAATACCTTTCACATGTACATTCCTCTGGGACGTTTGTTTTCCATCTTCAACGACTAAAAGCGAGTGATGTGTGGTAAACAACGATTCGTCTGGTCCGAAGTCGTAGCGATGATGATTGCCTCATAATTAAGGATGCTGCTACCAAGGGCAAAGTAACAATAAAAGATCATCGAACTCAAAGTCCGACACATTTTCCAAACGATGATGTTAAACTGGATTTGTTGCAAGCCGTCAAGCAGATTCTAGTATAATTTTACGTTTTCGTAAATGGGAGCTAAATGAGTTACCTGCACTCAAAATAGCACCACTCGTGAAATTTGGGCTGTGAAAGACTGTGCCGCACTGGAAAGCCCTCGTTACGTTTATTTTAGCCTTCCAAATGGCTCGCCACAGCAACATCAAAGAAGATCCCACGGAATTTGATAATATTCGCATTTCCAATATTCGTCTAAATTTAAATAGCGAATTTGGCCTATGGAGAGATTTGATTTAGAGAGTGTACAAAAGTATACGGACTTTTATCCCAGCTTTGGCGGCGACAACACCCCCTACTGGATTATGCTGCATTCAAGACGCACACCCTATATTAGATCACCCAGCTGTTTACAAAAGGAGTTTTGCTTCAGCTTTTCAACGGGCTACCATGGAATTGCAATTGTCGACATTCAAGGCTTCGAAATCGAGGGAAGATTTGTTCCCAAGGAATTGTTATCAAGACACGTAAACGCGCTCTGGTGTGTTTTTGTTTAAACCACCCAAACTGTTTAACTATCTATCAGCAGCAGACAAAGACAAGTAGGACATTTGGAGGAACGGCTATATGGACTCCACTACTCTGATGGCCACTACGATTTGAATATTATGAACGATATTTTGAGATTTTCCTAACCAAATGCATACACATATATGTACGAGGCTATCAGAAATATGACTTTTTATTTACCAAGTTATTTGAAGAGCTGAAAATTCACGATTTGAGAAACTGCTAACGAAGTTGGCGAATCACACTATCACCTATTCAATCTGGAAACTACAAAGACACTGTTAACCTGAACCTTCTCACTCTCCATGCATTTTTCACTGCCGCTGCAATGACCCAGTACGATGTGCAAAAGAAAATGTTGATGTAGTTTATTTTTGGCTTCTGAATAGTGTTTTACATAAATAAATAAAACATTGTATACAACTATGTGTTTTAATTATTCATTCTCTTCCTTATACATTTCATAATTAATTCAAGTAACAATATTGTAATTGTAGAGATGTTACACAATAAGAATTAGCCCTTTGTAAAGCTCCTCTTGTATGTTGGCATCACGTAGAGTCATTGAGCTGTTTGATAACAAGTTTTATCATCTTCTCAGATGCTACTGAAATCCATCAGTGTCATTGTAAAATATCAGCTTCAGCTTGAAATTTTGTGTTGTGTGACAGGTGAGCACAATATACAGGCAATCCATCGTTTAATCCATCTCGAGCCATCAGTGTATAGTCGGACCGGTTTAAACAATTCCCTGAAGGGCATACAGCCGTGTGCTTGGTTCCATATGGTATATTAACATACAAGATATTTTTTCCAAATTTAATTTGAATATTATAAAGCTTGATTTAAGTAAAGCCATTTTTAACGATCTGCATTCCAACAGTAGTTGGTGAGACACTATGCTCCTCTTAAGCCTAGTTCGTTACTTTATTCTAAAAAATTATTGAATTTCATTGTATTGCATAGGAGGTTGTTGCTTTTTGAACAAATTCAAAAAGTGTTCTTTCATAGTTCTGTATTCGCCGCTATAGCCGCACCACTGTAGGACGGCATCATTAATGAGAACTTGGTTGCTCCAAGTTAGCTGTCAGAACAAGGCATTTCTTTAATCATGTTCAACGTCTAGTTCATATTTGAAACACACTTCGGTATACGTTAATTTTTTTCATTTGGTCTAACCCATCGTTTTACTTCTTGATGGCTCTCAGAACATTTAGTTTAGACTGAATTCGTAGCATCTTGTAATTGTAACACCCTTGTTGTTTATGCCTGCGTTAATGAATAGAAACTTATTTGACGTGAAATATACCCCTGTACTATGTGATGTATATAATGGAAAGTGGTGGGAGGTATAGTTCAAACACGTAATGAGAGTGTAGTTTATGACGTCATGGTAAAGTAATAGGAGGCACTCCGTAGAGTGCGTTGAAGCTGGAGAGATAACAAAGTTCGGTGTAGCAGACGTTCTATTGTCTGTTTATGTAAATCAATATCCTATATTTAAAATTTTATTTCAAACAAAACTACGTATCATATATATGATATACCACACCAATTTCAAGGGTATTTATGTTTATTTCCAAAGAAATAATGCGTTTTAAGCCCCATCTGCTAACTTCTGTTGAAAATTCTTCGAGGGAATTCATACTTGAATCCTCTACATGATTATCAAACATTCTTCTAAGTCTGTTGCCCGATCAATAATTTCGTTTTAGTGTTGAAATATTAGTGATTTGTAATTTCATCCATGTCTGACTTTAAGCATAGGTAGTTTCTTCAAAATGTTACTAATTCTGGACTTGAATAATTGAAGCATCATCCATAGACATCAGATATCTTTATGTGATTTGTTAATTATTATCCCAGTTCTAACACGGTTTTAAAAAAATGAAGCAATGTCATCCCATTGAACTCCACTAGACGTTTATTATTTCAACCCATTCAATTTTTAACTGCTTCAGCAACGTCCGAAAGCGTTTTAAATAACCGACATTGTTTTGTAATTTTTTCAAAGTTCCTACACATAAATTTCCATGGCGAATAACACAATTAAAAAGTCTCACATATTTTCTAATGTTCCTAAGCCACGCTGGTATTTCAGCAGAGAAATAGACTTATCCAGCTCCAACCATAGACCTATTATACGTAGAGTGAATTAGGTATGGACGTTACTGTAAGTGACAGTATAATATCAATAGAAGAGAAGACAATATCAGGGAGCGCTTGCTATGTCTCTCTACCCTACCAATAGTAGGCGTCACCACTGACACTGACCAATCAGGAACAACACGCTTATTCTCTCTCTCTCTCTTTCTATTGATATTACATGAATTTCGCTACTTCACGTGCTCTACAGTATTAACCTCTTTGGCTCCAACTCGGCTTGTTTACATTTAAAGACATAGTTGTCACTGTCTACACCAATCTGATTAGACAACATTTTTGATGAATTTCCGCCACTGTGTATTATTTGTTGATTTTATTGCGTCTGGTTGCTATAATTATAAACACAAATGATGTTCATTTTAAAAAATACTTTCAGCATGTTGTTCATTTGCTGTATCCACCAACCTAACCCGATTTCTAGCGATCTACGGTTATAACTTTGGTTATGCCCTTGGTTGACAGTTACGTTGACAGTGGTTGTACTTGACATAAACCTTTTGAACACTGAAAATCGAACCGAAAACTGATTCGCTAGAATGCAATTTGGTTCAACCAGAAAACGTCAAAATCATATGTTTAATTATTTTTGTTTAAGTAGGTATATACAAGTATGTGAATAACTTTGTAGCTCCTGTGGTTATTTAATCGTTCAAGTGATAATCTTGATAAAATGGACAGACAAAGTTGATAATTAAATATTTGTGGTGACTTATTTTTTAGGGTTCGTATATACAATATACGGATACCTTATAATATCACTCAGGATTTCTGCCTCTGTCACGTCACAGCAATTTTCTCCCTAAGCTACTGGACGGAAGAGGTTGAAATTTGGTATGAAGGTATAGTTTGGTGACCCGATCAGGAGGAGTACATATCGCCAAAGAACGAAATTTTGGTTTTAGGGGTACTTCTCGGAGGGAGAAAAACTAAAAAATTGACCGTTTCCCCCCCCGATCTCCGAAACTACTGAACCTAAAATTAAAAAAAAAAATGGAAATATAGAAGGTTGTCGACTTACAGGAAAAAAATAGGAGGAGAAAACCGTTAATATAAATTTTGGGGGGCAAATTATAGAATTAAATGAAAATTTAAAAATTAAAAATTTTTAAAACGCATCATGTAATACATCAAATGAAAGGTCCATTCTGAGGAACAAAAAATATTTTTTTCATATTTAAAAAAAAAATTAATTAAAAAGATATATAACGAAAATATACCAAAAATTTACCCATTCCCTCCACCCTATCTCCGAAACTATAAAACCTAAAGTTTTGAAAAAATATTTAGGTATAGAGTCTGACCTGAAGTTTACTGGAAAAATAAGGAGAAATCTCTACTTTAATTTTGGGGGGCAAATTACAGAATTAAATGAAAAATATAAAATTAAAATTGTTTCTAACGCAATATATTATATATCAAATGAAAGGGCTCAGTATGACGAAAAAAATATATTTTTTTATGTTTTAAATTTAATTAATTAAAAGATATTAACAAAAATAAAAAATTTCTCCGAAACCATAAGCTGTAAAATTTTGAAAAAAAATATAGGTATAGCACCCCACCTGAACTTTACTGGAAAAATAAGGAGAAACCTCTAATATTCATTTTGGGGGGCAAATTATAGAATTAAAGGAAAATAAAAAATTAAACTTGTTTCTAACGTATCATGAATATATCAAATCACAGGATCATTAGGACTAATACATATAAAATAATATATATATATATATATATATAATATAATATATATATATATATATATTAATAAATATTTTAAAATATATTAAAAAAATTATCCATTCCCCCCTTTATTAATTAATTAATTAATTAATACGAAGAAATCTTTAATATTAATAATGGGGTCAAATTATAGAAATAAACGGAAAATAAAAAATATTGTTTTAACCTGTCATGCAATATATCAAATGAAAGATCATTACATACAAAATATATAATTTCATATTTTTAAATTAATTGTTTACAAGATAATAAACATAAAGATATAAAAAATTCTCATTTATCGCTTTATTCCGAAACCATACTACCTAAAATTTGAAAAATAATTAGAGGTACTGGGGCTCACTTGAAATTTATAAGAAAAATTATTAGAAAACCTCCACGGTAATTTTAGGGACAAATTATATAATTAAAGGAAAAAAAAATTCAATTTTCCAAACGAATCATGTAATATATCAAATATAAAGTCTCATTATGTGAATTACAAATATATCAAATTTTTAAATCATTTCTTTAAAAGATATTAGCAAAGATCTTAAACATCGACTTAATTCCCATTTTAGAAACTATACTATTTAAATTTTGAAAAAATATATTTATTTGTATTTTTAAATAATTTGAATAACAGATTTAATAATTTATAATTAAAACTTGACTATTTTGCCCTTTATCTCCCAATCTAAGAGCCTCAAAATTCAGACAGTAGATTATAAAGGCTTCCCTGAAAGTTTATTAGTAAAATAAAACTCTAATGTTAATTTTGGGGGGCCATATTAGAAAACTAAATACAGCGAATCTTGAAGGTGGTACGGAACCCTTAGTATGCGAGTCCAACTCGCCACTGACCAAATTATTTGTTTATGAAGATTAGAATTTTACCTGTATGTTTTTTGTTTACAAATAATTTAAATAAATATATAGCCTGCCTTTTTACAAGAGAACATTCTATGGTTCAAAACAACTGTATCCAGAGAGCTGGCTGCTCAGGCATAATGATTATCATTTTTTCAAGTTATTTAGAATGCAGAGAAAAACTTTTGAACAATTAATTGGAGCTAAGCTGTTGTTAGAACTGACAAAAATAAGGTGTTGTATAAAAAATATTGATATTAGTATTCAAATATTGATATTCTTGTGGTACATGGCTACTCAAGATAGTTTAATAAGCATAAGCAAGTGATAAGATGAAACTTATATGTAGTAGATTTAGCTTAAATATAAACAAATAAAAATGTAAAACATCGATTACAATTGTAATAGCTATCCAAATTTTGTATATAAATGAATATTAATTTCCTTGTATTGGAATATTATATGTATTAGAAATAAAAATAAATACATAACCTAAAATGTCATTTAAGGAAGAGGCAGACAATCAAAAACAACTACTGCTTTGGGTTATTACCGGTTGAAGATATTTCAAACAATGACGTAACAAAGGGCTCATTTGTGACGTTTTCGTGATGTCATTGGTTTTAACCACGACCGCTAGAATGTGTTTGGTTCAAACCACTTAGGAGGAACAATTATAACCGGTAGATCGCTAGAAATCGGCTCTAGTGAAATAGCTTGTTACGTCTCTATTGTCCTCTCTCTTTTTAATCGTACCACGATATTTGTTGCACTGCATCTCGAGAGGTACATGCTCTAAGACTACCACGCATGCTCACAACCACTCACAGCAAACTATGGGGGTTGATTAAAAAGGAGGACAGACTCTGTGTAAAAAAAAAGTGTCCAGAGAATGGTTTCAATTTGGAGGACCCACTAGTACCGATCGGGTAATTTGTTCGTAGAAATCAGTTTTCTACGAACAAACCTACGTGAATAAAATTAGGTTAATGTGAAGAATTCACATCCCAAAAATGCAAATTTAACCATCACAGTCAACAACCAGATTTATATTTAACATTAATAAAGTTTAAGTCAATGAAATACTTTGTACATAGATAAAAGTGACTTACAAGCAAAATTTATTTACACATTTTTTTAGGATTTAAGATAAATATCCTTCATAAATTAAACTCTGAAAGAACCCATTATACATAATTACTAACTTCTTTAAACTAATGAAGATATTTCCCAGGGGTATTCAACAGGGGTACCTTTGGAAATATTTAAAATACAAACTACAGCAGGAAAGATGCCAAAAATAGTCCCACTAGACAAGAAAAAATATATGGATGTGAAATCCCAGTTAGTTGAAAATGTTAGAATCTTGAAAAAAAAGAAACTATTCTAGACTAAAATGCTAGTGAAATTGTTCCATATTGATAACAAAAGAAATAAATTATAGCAGTTTGTTCAGTGATGAAAATAATTGTTAATTACCTTTTATCAGAGCGAGGTGAACAAGGAAGTAGAAACACAAACTTTTCAAACAAAATATGTAATGGCGGCACATCACTTGGTGTTAGCGTATTTTTGTTTTGTGTCGCTATAATCGTCCAAATATTTGAATATATTCGCAAATACTCCAAACGTGCCATCCACACATATCGCAAAATCACTCAAAAATGCCAAATATGTTTGAATACCAGTAAATGTGACACATGCCTCACCGTAAAGATAAATAAACCAAATTATTGAAAAGTGTTTTTTATTATTTTTTTCCTACCTCAGTATTTAGATGGGTTGCATTTATGGATGGCTCCCAGAAAAATTTCATGTATTTGTAAGCAAACCATGTGGGTTTGTATACGCTAGACGTGCCTGCTCCTGATGTTTCTGGTTTCTTAATTTTGTGTTATAATCCAGAACGCAGACATCAAAGATCTCTATTTTTCTTCAAATCAGCGATTGAGCATGGTTGTCCCATATTGTTTTGGATATCTATCCATGCATCATTTATTTTATTTTATTTTTGTGGCTGGTATGTTTGGGGTCCCAAATGCAAGGATGCATTTGGTACAACTCAAGAAACTTCATGATGTTATTGTTCGACCACTCCAATTTGTCACAAACACTACTTTGCCATTAAAAACAACATTAGTGATCACGATCGAAGCGCCGCGTGCAACATGTATGAACCAAGTGTGGACGGCTAAAGCAAATATTTGGCTTATTTGACTCCTTTGAAGTGTATTGAAAACCGACAACTGGACGGTGAGGCGTATTTGCTCTTAGCGGTATTCGACTTATTTGTTCAAAATAAAGCAAAAAATAGCGAATAACCTCTCCACACATCGCCGTTTTTTGGACAAAATATAGCAACTAACCGAATACGCTACACCAAGTGAAGTGCCACCATAATTAAAAAACACACAAGAATGTAAAAATAAATAATTTTTATTACATCACTAACATCTATTTGTTAGTATAAAAACTGTTAAAAATATAGAATTTTTTTCCCTTCTTTAACTATTCAAAAAGTTTTATAACAAAATAAACAAGTATAAATTCAATGAGTTTTATATAAAAAGTTAAAACTTTTATTAATTAATATCACAATTAAACACACTATGAATCATATCACTTGCCGAGATACAACAAAACGGAGGTACAACCATTACAAAGAGAAGTTCACATAACAGATTGTCTACGTTTTATTTACGTTTTTACTAATAATTACATCATTCTCACTTTTTCAGCCACTTCACTTCTAAAGTAGGATTTGTGTATTTCAATCTCTTGACCATTAACTCATAAACATATCCTTGGTCACACTTGCGCCATTCTGGTCATTTCTGAACATCTTATTGAAACCGTCCGCTGGACACTTTTTCAGTTTATTCCCATATAAGTTTGTCCCCTTTTACTCTACACTCCATACAGCAAAACCCTACAACACACAAATCACAGAACACAAAACTGACAATCTAAATCATAGATAAAGAATTTATATATGTATATAGATAGGCAACTCACCGTGCAAAACACGTTCACTAGATTACAGCGCTCAAGTGAGTGGTTGAAAAAACATACAAGGCGGAAAATTAAATACGGATTAGCATTAAATGCATTATATATTTTTAATTCTTAGTCATCCTGATTTCTGACTACATCTTTTACCAAGATACAATCAGAAATGCAGGATGGCTAATTATTATGTTTAAAAAATATAAAAGGAAAGGAAATACAATAGTAAACAATTTTTATTGAAGGTTACATAGTTGTCTTTATTCCAATCGAACTTTTTGATCGATCCATGATCTTGCCTTTTGACAGTTCTTAGAAGGTGAGATGGCCTCCTGATATCCTGATAAAAAATAATTTATATATTAAAAATATAATTAAACTGTATAGTAATATTTTTTAACTCTTCTATTTTTTTGCTATTGATTATTTCCATGTTCAAAATTAGCAGCAGGTGGTGTTGCAAAAGATAAATCTAAGCAAATATTATCCTATTCACTTTCCAAATCCGGGTTAACATTCTCCTTAGTTTCTGATCTAAGAAATTTCTCAATCATGTACTGTACTGGCATCAAAACTATATGAAATAAATTACATACCATGATTATAAAATAATGAAGGAATGGCACCAAATTTTCAAGTTCGATTTCCTCTTGTTTAAGCCCAACAAATCTTGCTTTCTGAGTAAAAGTGAGCATTACACACTCTGTAAGACATCCTAATTTCTGTTAGGGCGTTTTGTTCAACAGTTTACTGCTATTAATCTGGTGACCCAAATTTGAAGTAGCTGCAAATATATTTCTTTTATTATACAAAAAATATATATATTAGTAAATACAGTTACATATTTTAATGTAATTATTTTATTTACCTCTTCTTTTGGGAACCGATGCATCACTGTATTTTAAACTAGTATTTCCACAAAAGGGAACACAGCAATAGATATCATGATTTTAATGAATACAAAATAAAATGAAATTTGAGAGCATTAACTTAACTTCAACAATTCACAATTCAATAAACAAATAAAAATTGAGAAAATAAAACAGAACACGGAAACAAGTTTACCTATACTTCACCAAAACAGTATTATTTCTAAATGTTTTGTCCTTTATTGTCTATATAAAAGTAAGAGATAAATATATTCATGGACACAATCCACGCAACCATTAATAACAGAAAACATTCTATTTGTCAAATAGCAGCGACTGAGGTTTTTGACAAAGTTCTATATAATTGGGTGTATATCTATCTTTATAAACGACTGGTTGAAATTCTGAACGGACAATTCTATATAGTTACCCGTGCACGGTGGCTGTTTTCCAATTACTACAGCACAAAGTGTTTTTATGTCGCCCTATACCGTAATTGTCAGGCGTCAATTGGAACATACTTCATGTCTCTTATGATAAAGTTTTATGTTTACTTAGTAAACCTACATAAAAAATCCCAAAGGCACAGCTATTTCTTGTGCTCATGTGTGCGAGCCAGTGCTGTAATTGGAACACTCAGTGCTTAGCACTGTGCTGCACTGTGCTCAATTGTGCGGTGATTGGAAAACAGCCAGCCCTGCAGTGCATAAATATTGTGCAAGGCTAGAAAGCTTAGAGCATTTACTTTCTAGAGATAGCCTGCAGTGCACAAATGTCGTGGTAAGACTTAGGGCGCAAGTACATGCGAGCGTTTTTCCGCTGGCGGAATTTTATTTTTAAGGGGAAGTGATTTCGATCATAGACATATATATTGCCATAGACAGAACAAGGCAAGCAATTTTAATTAGAAGATGATTAGCACAAACGAATATTACATAATGGATATTACCAAACAGGCTCTGCCACGTGACCTAATTTGACGCTGGCGTTCCAGCGTCTTGGCTTTCTCTATATAAATGCACCTTAAGGTCCATTTTCATTTAACGCTAGAGAAACCAGCGTCAAGTAGAGTAGAGACTCAAATAGTATGGTATAATTTCAATTTAAAGCGCCATCTGGAAAAAGAGAATCGTTGTTACAGCCACAAACTACAGCGTCAGAATGGAAGTGTAACGTCGATAAAATTGGCAAAGAAAATACAGGGAGACGACCAATCAAAATTATCTAGGTTATCTGCTCTGATATCCAACGAAATATAACTAAAATTTGCTTAAGAGAAATATCCGAAAAAATAATACAAATATTCCAAATAACATATTATAGCCGATTAGCACTATTAGCAGTAAAAGTTCGAGACCAATTTTGCTGTTATTCCGAAGGAGTCGGCGCTGTCAATACAATTAAAAAATTATTTGAACACTTTACCATTCTTATTAACGCCTAATTTTTTTTTCGTTAATATCCAAAATCGGTATGACAACTCAAACTTAGTATTTCTGTATATGCTAATCATATACAATATTTTATTTTATTATTTCATTTAAATAACTAGTAAAATGGCAGTGATAAAATAATTGTAAATTGATCATGCATAGGTTTTATTAAAAAAAACAAAGTGGGTTTAGAAACTATAAAAACCGGACTTGGCTTTATAAGTGTGCAGTTCTCTTCATATTTCAAACCAATGACTTTTTAATTATAATTATATCTTAATTTTCCATTTTGATAATTTATATTTTTAAAAAAACTTCTCTTTGGTATTCCATAATTTCAATAATAAATTCCTCTCAGCATTACTATTTTAGTTACAAATCATTTAGTTAGGTAAAGTGAAATTTAATAGCACCATTAACGTTGCATTAATAATTCCCTGTCTAATTTTAACTCAGTTAAAATTACTACTAAAGTTTTTAAAGCATCTCGTATTAAAGAACAAACAGGTAATTTAGAAGACCCAACTTTAAAAAATCGCTGCCAACAAAACCAGTAAATGTCAGCGTCAACAGATATAATACCAATTCAAGCATAACACAGGCTCAGTCTCAAAGTATATGCTCTAAACTAGAACAGTAGTATTTTGTTATGGCTTAGAGATACAACTTCTGGAGTAGCCTGCAATGCACAATTGCTGTGTCAAGGATAATAAGAGAGGGAATAGAGAGCAAGAGGCTATTTCACTCGATTGGTAGATGCAGCCAATGAGCTCATTGGATACAGTTCCCAATCGAGTGAAATAACCTTAGACCATACACCTTCTGGAGGTAGCCTGCAATCCACAAATGTCGTGCCAATGATAGAAAGAGAGGTCAAAAGACAGGGTAAGAGGCTAATTCATTCGATGGGAACTGCATCCAATCAGCTGACGGCTGTACCTACCAATCGAGTGATATAGCCTTTTGCTCTCTTTCTATCCTGGGCACGAACATTTATGCATTGCAAGCTACCTCCAAAGATGTATGCTCTAAGGAAGTAGCGTCTTACCCTCTCTTTCTAGCTTAGATCATTACCATCTAGATATAGCCTGTCAAGCATTAAATCATGGCAACGCTAGAAAGAGAGGGCAATAGAGACAGTAAGAGGCTATTTTACTTAGTGGGTGGATGGTCGGTGGACGCAGCCAATGAAACAACATACTTTATGGAAGCAGCTCCCAACCGAGTGAAATACCTCTTGCTCTCTCTATTGCACTCTCTAAGTCTTACCACGACATTTGTGCACTGCAGCTATCTCTAGAAAGTAAATGCTCTAAGCTTTCTAGCCTTGGCACAATATTTATGCACTGCAGGCTGGTCTGGTTCCAATCACCGCACAATTGAGCACAGTGCAGCACAGTGCTAAGTACTGAGAGTTCCAATTACAGCACTTGCTCGCACAAAATGGGCACAAGAAATAACTGTGCCGTTGGGGATATTTTATGTAAGTTACTAAGAAACATAAATCTTTATTACTTTTATGTTTTTAATAATAACACCACAATAGAAATAAAACGACGTATATTGCAGGAATACCAAACGTTTGAAAGTCTATTCTGACTTCATTGTCAATGGCTTATATTTATTGATGTAGATTGCAAAATGAAAATTTGATTTATGACATTTAAAAATTGACATTAGAAAATTTGTTGTTTTTAGATATACAGGTAGCACAAAAATTTCAAAGATCATGAATTATAGTTAACCAGCTTTCAAATAGTAAAGAATTTGAAAGAGTGGTCTTTAGAATTTATAAGTGGCGTTCTAGGTACGACTTGTTATAAGATAGCGCATTCGCCAAAAATGCGATCAAAGAATTCTATTGTTTCAGTGATCCCAATAACGTCATAAGGGAAAACCTAGGAAAAAACTTATGAAGTATCCCGATATGGGTTGTTCAAAAGGGAGATTACCATTAATAATTTCTTCCTTAATTGTCGGTAACCAGGTACGATTAAATTCTACAGAAGTAGAAGCGATACAATCGATTCATTCAAAAGAATTAAGGCAGACTCTTTTATTTTTCGATTTGTGTTATGTTGTTCTTTGTGAAGTATAGTGAATTGTCAAATTGTATTTTATGGCCTAGGTCCCAAGCAGTTCACAAATTTTTGATTTTTCAAATTGTCATTTCTTATTTAATTCTGTGTTCATTTATCGTACGTTTAATGGTCTCGATGTTTCTCCAATATAAAATTGTTGCATTCGCAAGGAATCCTATATATGCAGTTTTTGAGTTCTGGGTTTTGTTTGTTGGTTTTGTTTTCGATATTAAAGATTTCAGTGTATTTCTTGTTTGGAATGTTGTTTTAACATTAAATCTGTTGCCCACTCTTTTCAATCTTTCTGACACCCCTGTATATATGATATAGTTGTAACTGTAATGTTGTTGTCTTGAGTAGTAGTAGTGTTTCAAAGAAGTTCTGGGTTGATTCGGAAGGGTTGTTTTGTTTTCTGTTCAAGTCTGTTTAACTCTTTGTTGATAAATTTTGTGGGGGTAATTGTTTCCAGTGAGAACATTTTTTATAATTATTTTTCTAGACAATTAATAACAAAAAACAGAATCTTCATTCGAAACAGAAGTTTATAGAAAACCAACTCATACAAACAGATACCTAAATTTCAATTCAAATCATCCGAATACAGTAAAGAAAGGTGTCATTAAGTCATTATATGATAGAGCAAAGACCAACGTTCTGATGATAATAAATTCAACAAAGAAAAAATGCGAATGGAACACTCAGTGCGAGCACAGTGTGGCACAGTGCTAGCACTGAGTGTTCCAATTACAGCACTGCTCGCACAAATGAGCACAAGAAATAACTGTGCCTTGGGATGTTTTATGTAGGTTTACCACACCAAGTAAAACATAAAACTTTATCATAAAACATGAAGTAGGTTTCAAATAACGCCCGAAAATTACGATACAGGCGACACACAAAAAACACTTTGTGCTCTAGTAATTGGAAAACAACCATTATTTGAATTATTCTGTAATTAATTTACGTACACATAAAACCCATATTGATAACTTTTGAGTAATACACTTTTAACCTTATGGTGATCAGTGTACTCTACCGGTTGGTTTTAAAACAACCATGTTCCAATTAACGTCCTAAAAATTTGCCGCACTGTGCGGCACAAAAACACTGGTAATTGGAAAACAGCCTATATCTAGATGGTACATGATCTAAGCTAGAAAGTAGATGCTCTTAGGTTATGTGTTGGATTTATTCTTTTGTTGAGGTTACCCGGGTTAACCAAAAACCAAGTTAACTTTGGCCCCTAGAGTTTTAAAGATGTTTAAAAATAAGATTTTAAGTATTGTGAAAACAATTTATGGTTCTACTAACTCAAAAGGCATATTTACCACTGGTATTAAAAATAGAGACGTTGTAAATAGAAAAGAAAGCTGAAGTCTTTACCAGTAGCTGATGAGGGGTACTGTTGGAGAAAAAGCTGTAGACCTAGATTCAGTTTTATAAGTAGCAGTGCAATAAATAAAATTATAGTATTACTCATTTTTCTTATATAGGACAAAATGACATATTCCAATATTAAAACACCCTAATAAGTTATTCAATGTGTACCCTTCAAAGATTTATCTATTTTCAATATTAGAGTTTCACCCAATAATACTATTATTACTTAACAAATTCAAAAGGTAAATGATTAAGTATTTTATTATGTATTTCAAATACGGATTTTTAAGGGGAGGTCAGCTTATGAGATCCTGTGGTGTGGAAGGCTTCAAAAATACTAGAAAAGGGACAAATGTTGCTGCACAAGCTACAGCTATTACTATTGGAACAGTATGTTTCACTGATATTATAGAAAAATACTTGTAATAAATCTAACATTTTCAGCAAGCTTTAGAGAAAATGGAATCCAAAACTGTTCGAGTGAGGGTCAGAGGACTAGGGCCTGGTAGATTGGTAAAATGTTGAAAAATTTCTGTGTAGAATAAAAATAAAATTATTTTTTATATATCTAGTAAATTGAACTTTACAATATGAATTAAAATTTATTAGTTTAATATATTATACAATTTAAAAAATGGGCATCCCCAAGCAAACATGAAAAAGGTGGTTTATTATATTAATACAGTGAATACCAATATAAACTGATAATCAGTGAACACAAAAATAAAATTGTAATCACCAGTAATACACTAATTTAGATTAATACATCACACTGTTCTAACAGTCTTAATAATGAGCTGGCTAAAAGTTGCATTAAGGAATACTACAAAGTTTAAATCTTTAGAGTAATTTCAGTTGAAGCTATGTTTTTCCCAACAACTTAGACTTTATGAATTATATTAATGTTAATAAACTTGTATGTAAATGTAATTGTTTTGAGTTATCTTTGTTCAGTTGTAAGTTGTTGCTACTTAGATTGAAATCTGACAGGTAAAAGTACATGTATGCTGTTTCCAATTACTTCACAACTGCATATAATATGGTACAATGCTGTCCACTAACTGTTCCAAGTACAGCACATCCTTGCATAAATGGGCTTTAACAAATAGCTGAGCCTTTAGATGTTTTATAAGTTTACCAAGTTAACATAAAAGTTAACACAAAAAGCTGAATTATGTTCCAATAAATTGTGGCCCAGTCAGTTTGTGCTCTGGTAATTGGGAAAACTACTGAATTGTATTTAGTGTCATAGATAAACACAATGTTTTATTCCCTAACACCAAACCTTTAATTTTGCCAATTATATATATATATATATATATATATATATATATATATATATAATTATCCAAATTTATATGATTAATTGTGGTTAACAAATATATAATGCCTCATGTAAATACATAAAGACTCTTTTTTTGTTACATTACATTATAGTGAAGATCAGTCAGTATCTAAGCAAACCTATTTTCTCACTAAATAAGTTATTTTCAGGTGGTGACATATTTCACTTATTACTTATTTTTCTATACTTTTTGATTCCTAAACTATTCTTTGAATTATTGGATCCTTTCCTTTGAGGTCTTGTTATATTGTGTTCTATATGTTTGACATATATCTCTCAGTATTCTATTTTGAGTTTGTCTGTTGAAAAATTCTCTTTATTTACATGAATGCACTTATTTTGGTCACTGCCTGTTTAAAGTTTGTAATACAAGCAATAAAGTTCAACTCTGGTTATTGATAATTATTAAAATTATTAGTTTCATTTTTTAAATGTATGTTTTGTCTGTTTGCAGAATTATTTTACCTTTGGCATATGCCATGTTTTCTTGTCTTGTTAATGTGGTCAGTATTGTGACAAATTCAGTATATATGTTTAAGATATTCATAGAGACCCCTGTTGATCAGTCGCCTCAGTTTAAAAATTCAGATTAATGGAAATTCTTTCTTCTAAAACTACCCATTGATTATGATTCTGGAAGTCACTTATAAGAGTACCAAGTACCTAGTGCTAAAAAAGAATCTTATTTTACATATTAAGGGAACATATAAATTTCACTAATGGAAATTCTTCTTCTAAAACTACTCATTTATTATGATTCTGGAAGTGACTTATAAAAGTACTAAGTACCTATTGCTTAAAAAGAATCTTATTTTACATATTAAGGGAACATATAAATTTCACCCTATATCAAAATTGTCTTGTGATTCTGGTAATCAGGAATATCATTTTCTGACATTGCATTTATTTCCAGAAATTAACTTTACTACATTGAAAATTGATCAAATAACTCCAATATTTTAGAAAATTTTATTATTTGAGTGTGTTTAACAATTGATCCAAATAGATAAAACAGTACCCTTTACAAAAAATGCAAATCCTGTTTGTAAAAACACAGTTTTGCACCCTCACACCAACCTTTATTTTAAACACTCAACGCGGTTTTAACACCTCTAAGTTGTCATCATCAAGGAGTAGTTTGGTTTACTCCTTGATGATGACAACTTAGAGTTGTTGAAACCGCATATAATAGCTATTAACTGAAATGAATATAATTGTCCATTTATTATATATATCCACTGAAAATAAATTAGTTAACTCTTAGCTTTGATGCTGCCCATAAAGCCTGAAAAAAATTATTCTAAAATACTGTTCTATTTTAAAATAGTCCTATAAAATTTTTTTTTTTAAGATCTTGTCGCAAGCTATAATATTTCAGTCTATTTCAATCAAATATTTGTGTACATATTCCATATTTAAATAATTCAATGAAATGCTTCTAAAAGTGCTTTACTATAATAATGTCCACATACTAGAGGTTTAAATGTTGTGTTCACATTCTTCTATTTGTAATTTACCACAATATTGGTTCTAAGAGGCTGTGTGACATTACCTAATTCAGAAAATATAACTCAGTGACAAAGAAATCGCAACTTCCAGAAGGAGATGTTTAAAATTAATATTGTTTTGGTAAAACATAGATGCTATATTAAGGAGTATAATTTGAATAAAAAGTACAAAGGAGTTAATTTTTTTTTAATTAAGTTTGGTAATAATGTGTCCACCGCAGTTATCTATACACTCCCCAACACGTCTTAGCATTCATTCATTAAGGTGGTCTATTTCTTTAGGATACTATCCCAAGTTAGCTGTATATCATATCTTAGAACCTCCAAATTCGTGGCTGTGGTGAATTTCCAAGCCTCTTAGAAAAATATGAAAATTTATAGGGATTGTTCCTTCATGGAACTTTTTATCAATGTTTGTTTATGTTACACATAATGCGTACCTCAAGTGAGAAGTGCTCAGACATCATAAAACGATCACTGACTTACCGCGTGTGTCACCATCAATGAACGCTTTATTTTTGAATATCAATTATACTAACAAATGATAAACTCAACAGTGAATCACGGTGACGAACATCCCAAAACTGGCCGCAATTTCATTGTATCAAGTACGGTGATTTCTACATTATTGATAATTTGACTTCAGAATCTGAGTCCTCGGATCCCAGATAGTCTTCTAGAATTGTATCATATAAAACTTGACGAATTCGCACTGGCTTGATAAATTTCTTCAATTTTTTAAATGCTTTGAACACACGGTAACAAACTGCGGCATAAACACGGCGTTCCGCAGGTCACTGTGAACATTATCTGCGTTACGTCACGCCGCATTGCCGGATATCGCAGTTACATATATTTACGTGGATTACAAATTCTCGCCGTGTCACACGTCACGAAGCTGCACCTCATTTTGCGGCTGGCCTAAAAGTGACCTACTTCTATGTGCAATAGCACCCCATACCATAGCGCCTACTGTTACGTGCACAAATGTACATGCTGCAGTTCAAAAAACCTTATACGGCGGTATACTGTTCAGTCACATACAAGATGACCTTTTTCTCCTAACCATTCATTTGCCAAATTTCAAGTTGCCGAAAAATGCTCTCTAAAAGCCATAAGTCTTAGACATCGATCTTGAACTTCATTTGTGCCCTTTCGACGCCCGGTGCCTACTCTTCTCCGATTTTGGGTATTATCAAATGGTGGATGGTCATTTTACCATCGATCCCGGCAGGGATCAGTTATCAACTACGCGGATGAATTCCCGGAAACCACCTAACACACACACACACACACACACACACACACACACACACACACACACGGGGCACACGGGGTGGTTGCTGGTCCACTACCGGGCGCCTCCCCAGGTGGCGGATAGGGGAACGCTCTCCAGCAATGGGGAGTACTGAGGATTTCTTCAGGGCGGACCAAAATCAGATAGGGGAAGGAACCCGAAAATAAACCATTCATGGATATGGGTGATAAGGTCAACTTAATACCCCAGGTGGGTACCTCTGCAGAGGATAATCCCACCACCGGTTCCGATCGAGTGAAAGCCTCGGTGGCCGGTGCACGCTCCACGGATTCTGGGGGGAGCGAATTATCACTGGTTCCGTCACATAGTGACAACAAGAAGAAAGACACTATTAATGGTACAACATCGACCATTAAAAACTAGAGCTGGCAGCAAGACACTATTCAGCCAAGTCCTCCAAAAGGCGGATATAGTGGAGTTGACGTGCCCCAAAGGGCAACAAATGAGAGTGGCGCTCCAAACAAATTAGGAGCAAAGATCGATGAGCTCTTGAAGTTCATTGGGCCTAGGCACAATGTACATCATGAGATCAAGAAACTGGCAAACGCCATTAAGTCAGAATATGACAAATATCTGACGTCAACGACGCGGCCGTCTCCTGTAGCGAAACCTGCTACAACACAGACATCGCCAGTAAAGGTGTCAAACACTCAGACACAAGGTGAAAAGCAAAAGGAGGTCCCAAAAGCGGCTGCCTCAAAAGCAGCTAACTCAAAACCGGCTGCATCAACACCGGCGGCCCAAAGCAGGCGGCTTCAATAAAAGTAGCCTCACTAGCGGCAGACTCTGTAGCAAGGACCTCGCCACCGAAGGCCTCGCCTTCGGTAGCCTCATCAAGTAAGGCACCACCACTACCAAAAACTCTTAAACCGGTGCTAGCTAGCAAGCTAAAGCCCGGTAAAGAAGGTTGCCAGAACATCGGGCAAACCACCCAGGCAACAACAAGTAGGGTGGTCAATTCAGAAGCGGAGAGAAACAATGGATTAAAATCCAAGTTTAAACCGCAGACCAAGAACCAACCTTCAAACCAGTCTACTGACTGGCAAGTGGCAAAGAGGAAAAAGGCCCCGAGGACCAATAAGCAAAAACCAGCGCCACATTGTACGCTGCTTATAAAGAGAGGCGAGAAGAGCTCCCATGCAGATATCTTGCGAGGTATCAAGAATGATCCCACCTTGCAGGATATAGGCAAAAAAGTCAATAAGATCCGACGAACAGCTAAGGGAGATCTCCTATTGTTATTCGCGAAGGCAGACGCTCAGGAGATGGAGCGTTATTGTAACGCCATCAAGAATAAGCTCCCAAGCGGGGCCACTGTACAATCTCGAATACCGCAAATCGAGATTGAAATTAAAGACCTGGACGAGATCAGTACCAAGGAAGACGTAGTAAACCTGCTCAAAGATAATATCGACGGCCTGGCAGAGATCACTGAGGAGGCAGTGAAATCACTCGACAGGCATATAGATCAACACAAACGGCAGTTGTTTGTCTCCCAGAAGTCCAGGCCAAGAAAGCCATCGCACTTGGAAAGCTGAAACTCGCGTGGGGCACAGTACGTGTTCGCGAGAGGATCAGCCTTCGACGGTGCTTCAAATGCTGGCACTTTGGGCACAACGCCCAGGCGTGCAGAGGCAAGACTGATCGAAGCAGTTGTTGTCACAGATGCGGAGGCGCCGGTCACAATGCCTCGGCTTGCCAACAACCTGCCAAGTGCTTACTCTGCAAAGAGAAAGATAGTAGGTCAGACTGCCGGCATGTTGCGGGTAGTTGGAAATGTCCGATCTACCAACAGGCGATGAGAGCAGCACAAGCCCGTAAATGAAAGTACTGCAACTCAACCTCAATCATTGCGAAGCAGCCCAAGACCTACTGGTACAGCGGGTGCGGGAATTGGATTGCGACGTAGCCATAATCTGCGAGCAGTACAAAAACTTCGACACCCCGTCCTGGGTAAATGACACAACGGACAGAGCAGCGATATGGGCTTGCGGTAAACTTCCGTTCCAACAACTCCTAAATACCCCGAACAATGGCTTGTGAGAGCCAAAGTGGGAGGGGTTCACTTCTATAGCTGCTATGCACCTCCTAGTGCACAGCTCGAGGAGTTCGAGTTATTCTTGGACACCTTGGCGGAGGATGTACGGAAGCGTGAATCGGTCGCCATCGCAGGAGATTTCAACGCCTGGGCAATTGACTGGGGATGCCGGGAAACGAGCGCGAGGGGACGAGCTCTCCTTGAGACCATGTCTTCGCTCAACCTGGTACTCCTCAACACAGGAGCCGTAAGCACATATCGCAAAGGCACAGCCAGCTCCATTATCGATGTGACATTCGTTAGCAGCAACCTAATTAAAGGGGGCTGTGAGTGGCGGGTCGATGAGGAGTTTACTAATAGCGACCACCAAGCTATTATATGGGAAATCAACACCACTCCCAAACGAAGATTATGTGTCAGTCGTGCGAGGCCACAGCCAGTCGGTTGGAACAAAAATGCTTTCGATGCTGATTCATTCGCCTTGGTTATGGAGCAGGAACCATTGTCAATAGCAACAAGCGCAGAAGCCCTGCCAAAGAGGTAATGACAAGCGTTGTCAAGTCCTGCGATGCTTCCATGCCAAGGAGACGGCACAACAACAGCCGCCCACCAGTTTACTGGTGGAACGACACGATCTCACAACACCGACGAGAGTGTCTCAAAGCACGAAGGCTGCATCAACGAGCACGGAGACGCGACAGGGTCACAACAGAAGAACTAAGGCTCGACTATGAGATCAAAAGACAACAACTACGAAGAGCACATTCTCTCAAGCAAGAGATCCTACTGGAAGGAGTTGTGTGACGAAGTTAATCAAGATCCATGGGGAAAACCGTATAAAATCGTGATGCATAAAATTAAGGCCCCTCCCATGACATCAACGAACTGCCCCGAATCATTGCACCGCATTGTCACTCACTTGTTCCTGCGAAGCCTGAGCTACCCGCTTATCCTTCGTGGCAGGTGAGGGACGAAGATATACCATCAGTGACTATGAATGAGCTGATGGGCGCATGCAAGCGGCTCAAAAACGGTGCAAGGCTCCCGGTCCAGATGGCATACCTAACATCGCGCTAAAATGCGCCATAGCCAATAGGCCCGACATGTTTCTACACATGTATGAGACCTGCCTAAAGCAGGGGGTTTTCCCGACTAAGTGGAAAAAGCAGAGGCTTGTGCTCCTCCCTAAAGGGGGAAAGAAACCTCCAGACGAACCGTCATCATATCGTCCCCTCTGTATGTTGGACTCTGCGGGAAAAACTCCTTGAAAGAATAATAGCAGATAGGCTGGAGCCCTACGTTGAGCCAAAAACTTTCCACCAACCAATTCGGGTTCAGAAAGGGGAGATCAACCATCGATGCCGTGACACTCGTTACCAACATCGCCAGAGAGGCTATCTCGGGAAAGAGATGGAGAAGAGGTGGAAAAAAGTACTGTCTAATAGCCACCCTGGATATCAAGAACGCCTTTAACTCGGCCCGCTGGGACCGCATTTTGGAGGCTCTTGCCAGGATGGAAGTTCCTCAGTACTTGCGCAGAATGGTTTCAGCGTATTTCAAGGACCGCATCTTATTGTACCAAACTGAAAATGGGCAAGTCGACTATAAGATCACAGGAGGTGTACCTCAGGGCTCTGTTCTTGGCCCCCTCTTATGGAATGTAATGTACAACGACCTGCTCCTGCTCGGTCTGCCTGAGGGCGTCAAGCTAGTGGCATTCGCCGATGATGTGGCATTGATCATAGTGCGCAAGCACATAGAGGAGATACAAACAACCTTCTCATTCGCTATAGCCACAATTCAGCATTGGATGCTCTCAGCGGACTTGAGTTTAGCAGAGCAAAAGACCGAAACACTTCTTGTTAGCAGCCGAAAGGCAAGGGAAACCATCACCCTCAAAATAGGCGACACCTACATACAGTCGCAGCCCTTCATCAGCTATTTGGGGGTGCTCCTGGACACACGGCTCAACTTCAAAGAGCACATAATCGCGGCCAGCAAGAAAGCAGCTGGGGTACAGGGGGCATTATCTAGAATAATGCCGAATGTCGGAGGCCCTAGACAGATAAGAAGACAGCTACTGGCAACAGTAACTACTTCTGTTTTGTTGTACGGGGCACCGGTATGGGAGAAATCGCTCGAGCTACCATCGTACCGCCGGAAAATGAAATCAGTCCAGCGGCTCTCAGCGATTCGAGTGGCATCATCCTACCGCACTGTGTCTTATGAGGCGGTGAGTGTGATTGCCTCTACCCTACCAATCGACATCCTGGCTGCAGAAAGGGGACGGCTTTACCGCAGAAAGTTAGAGAAAGACCAACCGACAGGAAAACAGCGATGAAAGAGCCATGAGTCTAGGGCAATGGCAGGAGAGGTGGGACAGCTCTACTAAAGGCCGGTGGACATATCGATTGATACCTAACATCAGTCGTTGGTCAACCGCCAGCATGGGGAGGTTGGGTTTTACATCACTCAACTCCTGACTGGACATGGATGCTTTCGAGCATACCTGCACAGGTTCAGGAGGGCAAACTCCCCAAACTGCCCACACTGTACGGACGTGGTAGAGGACGCGGAACACGTGTTCTTCTCCTGCCCCCGGTTTCAGGATCAACGTGCCGAAGTGGAGAGGATTCTGGAGACTAATATCGTTCCAGAACAATTAGTAGAAGCCATGCTGAAGGGCCCGCAAGCCTGGAACTTGGTATCAGATTACGCGGAGACTATCCTCAAAGAACTCCGCAATACGTTCGAGGAGTAGGCTTTAGAGGCTTTCAATGTAAGAGCAGTAACATCTGCAATGAACCACCCTTGCGAAGTAGTATTGACAAAGAGTGCCGCAGGGGGACCATGGTTGTAGGAGAAAGAGGTTAGGGTTTTAGCGGGTATACGGTATACTGGTTTCAATGCAACGATTTACTCTTGCTTTGAAGTCATTGCATCGGGAGTCCCGCACGACGGCCAGCACGTGCTAGCTAAGTACGGAATGTATTTCCCCCCTCTTCGGATAAAAAAAAAAAAAAAAAAAAAAAAAAAACAACACACCCGGGGTGGTTGTTGGTCCACTACCGGGCGCCTCCCCAGGTGGCGGATAGGGGAACGCTCTCCAGCAATGGGGAGTACTGAGGATTTCTTCAGGGCGGACCAAAATCAGATAGGGGAAGGAACCCGAAAATAAACCATTCATGGATATGGGTGATAAGGTCAACTTAATACCCCAGGTGGGTACCTCTGCAGAGGATAATCCCACCACCGTTCCGATCGAGTGAAAGCCTCGGTGGCCGGTGCACGCTCCACGGATTCTGGGGGGAGCGAATTATCACTGGTTCCGTCACATAGTGACAACAAGAAGAAAGAAACTATTAATGGTACAACATCGACCATTAAAACTAGAGCTGGCAGCAAGACACTATTCAGCCAAGTCCTCCAAAAGGCGGATAGTGGAGTTGACGTGCCCAAAGGGCAACAAATGAGAGTGGCGCTCCAAACAAATTAGGAGCAAAGATCGATGAGCTCTTGAAGTTCATTGGGCCTAGGCACAATGTACATCATGAGATCAAGAAACTGGCAAACGCCATTAAGTCAGAATATGACAAATATCTGACGTCAACGACGCGGCCGTCTCCTGTAGCGAAACTGCTACAACACAGACATCGCCAGTAAAGGTGTCAAACACTCAGACACAAGGTGAAAAGCAAAAGGAGGTCCCAAAAGCGGCTGCCTCAAAAGCAGCTAACTCAAAACCGGCTGCATCAACACCGGCGGCCCCAAAGCAGGCGGCTTCAATAAAAGTAGCCTCACTAGCGGCAGACTCTGTAGCAAGGACCTCGCCACCGAAGGCCTCGCCTTCAGTAGCCTCATCAAGTAAGGCACCACTAGTTTAAAACTCTTAACCGGTGCTAGCTAGCAAGCTAAAGCCCGGTAAAGAAGGTTGCCAGAACATCGGGCAAACCACCCAGGCAACAACAAGTAGGGTGGTCAATTCAGAAGCGGAGAGAAACAATGGATTAAAATCCAAGTTTAAACCGCAGACCAAAACCAACCTTCAAACCAGTCGACTGACTGGCAAGTGGTAAAGAGGAAAAAGGCCTCCGAGGACCAATAAGCAAAAACCAGCGCCACATTGTACGCTGCTTATAAAGAAAGGCGAGAAGAGCTCCCATGCAGATATCTTGCGAGGTATCAAGAATGATCCCACCTTGCAGGATATAGGCAAAAAAGTCAATAAGATCCGACGAACAGCTAAGGGAGATCTACTTTTGTTATTCGCCAAGGCAGACGCTCAGGAGATGGAGCGCTATTGTAACGCCATCAAGAATAAGCTCCCAAGCGGGGCCACTGTACAATCTCGAATACCGCAAATCGAGATTGAAATTAAAGACCTGGACGAGATCAGTACCAAGGAAGACGTAGTAAACCTGCTCAAAGATAATATCGACGGCCTGGCAGAGATCACTGAGGAGGCAGTGAAATCACTTCGACGGGCATATAGATCAACACAAACGGCAGTTGTTTGTCTCCCAGAGGTCCAGGCCAAGAAAGCCATCGCACTTGGAAAGCTGAAACTTGCGTGGGGCACAGTACGTGTTCGCGAGAGGATCAGCCTTCGACGGTGCTTCAAATGCTGGCACTTTGGGCACAACGCCCAGGCGTGCAGAGGCAAGACTGACCGAAGCAGTTGTTGTCACAGATGCGGAGGCGCTGGTCACAATGCCTCGGCTTGTCAACAAACCTGCCAAGTGCTTACTCTGCAAAGAGAAAGATAGTAGGTCAGACTGCCGGCACTGTTGGGGTAGTTGGAAATGTCCGATCTACCAACAGGCGATGAGAGCAGCACAAGCCCGTAAATGAAAGTACTGCAACTCAACCTCAACCATTGCGAAGCAGCCCAAGACCTACTGGTACAGCGGGTGCGGGAATTGGATTGCGACGTAGCCATAATCTGCGAGCAGTACAAAAACTTCGACACCCTGTCCTGGGTAAATGACACAACGGACAGAGCAGCGATATGGGCTTGCGGTAAACTTCCGTTCCAACAACTCCCAAATACCCCGAACCATGTCTTGTGAGAGCCAAAGTGGGAGGGGTTCACTTCTATAGCTGCTATGCACCTCCTAGTGCACAGCTCGAGGAGTTCGTGAGTTATTCTTCTTGGACACCTTGGCGGAGGATGTACGGAAGCGTGAATCGGTCGCCATCGCAGGAGATTTCAACGCCTGGGCAATTGACTGGGGATGCCGGGAAACGAGCGCGAGGGGACGAGCTCTCCTTGAGACCATGTCTTCGCTCAACCTGGTACTCCTCAACACAGGAGCCGTAAGCACATATCGCAAAGGCACAGCCAGCTCCATTATCGATGTGACATTCGTTAGCAGCAACCTAATTAAAGGGGGCTGTGAGTGGCGGGTCGATGAGGAGTTTACTAATAGCGACCACCAAGCTATTATATGGGAAATCAACACCACTCCCAAACGAAGATTGTGTGTCAGTCGTGCGAGGTCACAGCCAGTCGGTTGGAACAAAAATGCTTTCGATGCTGATTCATTCGCCTTGGTTATGGAGCAGGAACCATTGTCAATAGCAACAAGCGCAGAAGCCACTGCCAAAGAGGTAATGACAAGCGTTGTCAAGTCCTGCGATGCTTCCATGCCAAGGAGACGGCAGAACAACAGCCGCCCACCAGTTTACTGGTGGAACGACACGATCTCACAACACCGACGAGAGTGTCTCAAAGCACGAAGGCTGCATCAACGAGCACGGAGACGCGACAGGGTCACAACAGAAGAACTAAGGCTCGACTATGAGATCAAAAGACAACAACTACGAAGAGCCATTCTCTCAAGCAAGAGATCCTACTGGAAGGAGTTGTGTGACGAAGTTAATCAAGATCCATGGGGAAAACCGTATAAAATCGTGATGCATAAAATTAAGGCCCCTCCCATGACATCAACGAACTGCCCCGAATCATTGCACCGCATTGTCACTCACTTGTTTCCTGCGAAGCCTGAGCTACCCGCTTATCCTTCGTGGCAGGTGAGGGACGAAGATATACCATCAGTGACTATGAATGAGCTGATGGGCGCGTGCAAGCCGGCTCCAAAACGGTAAGGCTCCCGGTCCAGATGGCATACCTAACATCGCGCTAAAATGCGCCATAGCCAATAGGCCTGACATGTTTTCTACACATGTATGAGACCTGCCTAAAGCAGGGGTTTTCCCGACTAAGTGGAAAAAGCAGAGGCTTGTGCTCCTCCCTAAAGGGGGAAAGAAACCTCCAGACGAACCGTCATCATATCGTCCCCTCTGTATGTTGGACTCTGCGGGAAAACTCCTTGAAAGGATAATAGCAGATAGGCTGGAGCCCTACGTTGAGCCGAAACTTTCCACCAACCAATTCGGGTTCAGAAAGGGGAGATCAACCATCGATGCCGTGACACTCGTTACCAACATCGCCAGAGAGGCTATCTCGGGAAAGAGATGGAGAAGAGGTGGAAAAAAGTACTGTCTAATAGCCACCCTGGATATCAAGAACGCCTTTAACTCGGCCCGCTGGGACCGCATTTTGGAGGCTCTTGCCAGGATGGAAGTTCCTCAGTACTTGCGCAGAATGGTTTCAGCGTATTTCAAGGACCGCATCTTATTGTACCAAACTGAAAATGGGCAAGTAGACTATAAGATCACAGGAGGTGTACCTCAGGGCTCTGTTCTTGGCCCCCTCTTATGGAACGTAATGTACAACGACCTGCTCCTGCTCGGTCTGCCTGAGGGCGTCAGGCTAGTGGCATTCGCCGATGATGTGGCATTGATCATAGTGCGCAAGCACATAGAGGAGATACAAACAACCTTCTCATTCGCTATAGCCACAATTCAGCATTGGATGCTCGCAGCGGACTTGAGTTTAGCAGAGCAAAAGACCGAAACACTTCTTGTTAGCAGTCGAAAGGCAAGGGAAACCATCACCCTCAAAATAGGCGACACCTACATACAGTCGCAGCCCTTCATCAGCTATTTGGGGGTGCTCCTGGACACACGGCTCAACTTCAAAGAGCACATAATCGCGGCCAGCAAGAAAGCAGCTGGGGTACAGGGGGCATTATCTAGAATAATGCCGAATGTCGGAGGCCCTAGACAGATAAGAAGACAGCTACTGGCAACAGTAACTACTTCTGTTTTGTTGTACGGGGCACCGGTATGGGAGAAATCGCTCGAGCTACCATCGTACCGCCGGAAAATGAAATCAGTCCAGCGGCTCTCAGCGATTCGAGTGGCATCATCCTACCGCACTGTGTCTTACGAGGCGGTGAGTGTGATTGCCTCTACCCTACCAATCGACATCCTGGCTGCAGAAAGGGGACGGCTTTATCGCAGAAAGTTAGAAAAAGACCAACCGACAGGAAACAGCGATGAAAGAGCCATGAGTCTAGGGCAATGGCAGGAGAGGTGGGACAGCTCTACTAAAGGAAGGTGGACATATCGATTGATACCTAACATCAGTCGTTGGGTCAACCGCCAGCATGGGGAGGTTGGGTTTACATCACTCAACTCCTGACTGGACATGGATGCTTTCGAGCATACCTGCACAGGTTCAGGAGGGCAAACTCCCCAAACTGCCCACACTGTACGGACGTGATAGAGGACGCGGAACACGTGTTCTTCTCCTGCCCCCGGTTTCAGGATCAACGTGCTGAAGTGGAGAGGATTCTGGAGACTAATATCGTTCCAGAACAATTAGTAGAAGCCATGCTGAAGGGCCCCAAGCCTGGAACTTGGTATCAGATTACGCGGAGACTATCCTCAAAGAACTCCGCAATACCTTCGAGGAGTAGGCTTTAGAGGCTTTCAATGTAAGAGCAGTAACATCTGCAATGAACCACCCTTGCGAAGTAGTATTGACAAAGAGTGCCGCAGGGGACCATGGTTGTAGGAGAAAGAGGTTAGGGTTTTAGCGGGTATACGGTATACTGGCTTCAATGCAACGATTTACTCTTGCTTTGAAGTCATTGCATCGGGAGTCCCGCACGACGGCCAGCACGTGCTAGCTAAGTACGCAATGTATTTCCCCCCTCTTCGGATAAAAAAAAAAAAAAAAAAAAAAAAAAAAAAAAAAAAAAAAAACAAAACACACAAACACACACACACACACACACACACGGGGTGGTTGTTGGTCCACTACCGGGCGCCTCCCCAGGTGGCGGATAGGGGAACGCTCTCCAGCAATGGGGAGTACTGAGGATTTCCTCAGGGCGGACCAAAATCAGATAGGGAAGGAACCCCGAAAATAAACCATTTATGGATATGGGTGATAAGGTGAACTTAATACCCCAGGTGGGTACCTCTGCAGAGGATAATCCCACCACCGGTTCCGATCGAGTGAAAGCCTCGGTGGCCGGTGCACGCTCCACGGATTCTGGGGGGAGCGAATTATCACTGGTTCCGTCACATAGTGACAAGAAGAAGAACACCGTGTAATGGTACAACATCGACCATTAAAACTAGAGCTGGCAGCAAGACACTATTCAGCCAAGTCCTCCAAAAGGCGAATAGTGGAGTTGACGTCCCAAAGGGCAACAAATGAGAGTGGCGCTCCAAACAAATTAGGAGCAAAGATCGATGAGCTCTTGAAGTTCATTGGGCCTAGGCACAATGTACATCATGAGATCAAGAAACTGGCACACGCCATTAAGTCAGAATATGACAAATATCAGACGTCAACGACGCGCCACCTCCTGTAGCGAAACCTGCTACAACACAGACATCGCCAGTAAAGGTGTCAAACACTCAGACACAAGGTGAAAGCAAAAGGAGGTCCCAAAAGCGGCTGCCTCAAAAGCAGCTAACTCAAAACCGGCTGCATCAACACCGGCGGCCCCAAAGCAGGCGGCTTCAATAAAAGTAGCCTCTGTAGCAAGGACCTCGCCACCGAAGGCCTCGCCTTCAGTAGCCTCATCAAGTAAGGCACCACTCACTTAAAACTCTTAAACCGGTGCTAGCTAGCAAGCTAAAGCCGGTAAAGAAGGTTGCCAGAACATCGGGCAAACCACCCAGGGAACAACAAGTAGGGTGGTCAATTCAGAAGCGGAGAGAAACAATGGATTAAAATCCAAGTTTAAACCGCAGACCAAAACCAACCTTCAAACCAGTCGACTGACTGGCAAGTGGTAAAGAGGAAAAAGGCCCCGAGGACCAATAAGCAAAAACCAGCGCCACATTGTACGCTGCTTATAAAGAAAGGCGAGAAGAGCTCCCATGCAGATATCTTGCGAGGTATCAAGAATGATCCCACCTTGCAGGATATAGGCAAAAAAGTCAATAAGATCCGACGAACAGCTAAGGGAGATCTCTTTTGTTATTCGCGAAGGCAGACGCTCAGGAGATGGAGCGCTATTGTAACGCCATCAAGAATAAGCTCCCAAGCGGGGCCACTGTACAATCTCGAATACCCCAAATCGAGATTGAAATTAAAGACCTGGACGAGATCAGTACCAAGGAAGAGGTAGTAAACCTGCTCAAAGATAATATCGACGGCCTGGCAGAGATCACTGAGGAGGCAGTGAAATCACTTCGACGGGCATATAGATCAACACAAACGGCAGTTGTTTGTCTCCCAGAGGTCCAGGCCAAGAAAGCCATCGCACTTGGAAAGCTGAAACTTGCGTGGGGCACAGTACGTGTTCGCGAGAGGATCAGCCTTCGACGGTGCTTCAAATGCTGGCACTTTGGGCACAACGCCCAGGCGTGCAGAGGCAAGACTGACCGAAGCAGTTGTTGTCACAGATGCGGAGGCGCTGGTCACAATGCCTCGCTTGTCAACAACCTGCCAAGTGCTTACTCTGCAAAGAGAAAGATAGTAGGTCAGACTGCCGGCACGTTGCGGGTAGTTGGAAATGTCCGATCTACCAACAGGCGATGAGAGCAGCACAAGCCCGTAAATGAAAGTACTGCAACTCAACCTCAACCATTGCGAAGCAGCCCAAGACCTACTGGTACAGCGGGTGCGGGAATTGGATTGCGACGTAGCCATAATCTGCGAGCAGTACAAAAACTTCGACACCCTGTCCTGGGTAAATGACACAACGGACAGAGCAGCGATATGGGCTTGCGGTAAACAACTCCCAAATACCCCCGAACCATGGCTTGTGAGAGCCAAAGTGGGAGGGGTTCACTTCTATAGCTGCTATGCACCTCCTAGTGCACAGCTCGAGGAGTTCGAGTTATTCTTGGACACCTTGGCGGAGGATGTACGGAAGCGTGAATCGGTCGCCATCGCAGGAGATTTCAACGCCTGGGCAATTGACTGGGGATGCCGGGAAACGAGCGCGAGAGGACGAGCTCTCCTTGAGACCATGTCTTCGCTCAACCTGGTACTCCTCAACACAGGAGCCGTAAGCACATATCGCAAAGGCACAGCCAGCTCCATTATCGATGTGACATTCGTTAGCAGCAACCTAATTAAAGGGGGCTGTGAGTGGCGGGTCGATGAGGAGTTTACTAATAGCGACCACCAAGCTATTATATGGGAAATCAACACCACTCCCAAACGAAGATTGTGTGTCAGTCGTGCGAGGTCACAGCCAGTCGGTTGGAACAAAAATGCTTTCGATGCTGATTCATTCGCCTTGGTTATGGAGCAGGAACCATTGTCAATAGCAACAAGCGCAGAAGCCACTGCCAAAGAGGTAATGACAAGCGTTGTCAAGTCCTGCGATGCTTCCATGCCAAGGAGACGGCAGAACAACAGCCGCCCACCAGTTTTACTGGTGGAACGACACGATCTCACAACACCGACGAGAGTGTCTCAAAGCACGAAGGCTGCATCAACGAGCACGGAGACGCGACAGGGTCACAACAGAAGAACTAAGGCTCGACTATGAGATCAAAAGACAACAACTACGAAGAGCCATTCTCTCAAGCAAGAGATCCTACTGGAAGGAGTTGTGTGACGAAGTTAATCAAGATCCATGGGGAAAACCGTATAAAATCGTGATGCATAAAATTAAGGCCCCTCCCATGACATCAACGAACTGCCCCGAATCATTGCACCGCATTGTCACTCACTTGTTTCCTGCGAAGCCTGAGCTACCCGCTTATCCTTCGTGGCAGGTGAGGGACGAAGATATACCATCAGTGACTATGAATGAGCTGATGGGCGCGTGCAACCGGCTCCAAAACGGTAAGGCTCCCGGTCCAGATGGCATACCTAACATCGCGCTAAAATGCGCCATAGCCAATAGGCCTGACATGTTTCTACACATGTATGAGACCTGCCTAAAGCAGGGGGTTTTCCGACTAAGTGGAAAAAGCAGAGGCTTGTGCTCCTCCCTAAAGGGGGAAAGAAACCTCCCGACGAACCGTCATCATATCGTCCCCTCTGTATGTTGGACTCTGCGGGAAAACTCCTTGAAAGGATAATAGCAGATAGGCTGGAGCCCTACGTTGAGCCGAAACTTTCCACCAACCAATTCGGGTTCAGAAAGGGGAGATCAACCATCGATGCCGTGACACTCGTTACCAACATCGCCAGAGAGGCTATCTCGGGAAAGAGATGGAGAAGAGGTGGAAAAAAGTACTGTCTAATAGCCACCCTGGATATCAAGAACGCCTTTAACTCGGCCCGCTGGGACCGCATTTTGGAGGCTCTTGCCAGGATGGAAGTTCCGCAGTACTTGCGCAGAATGGTTTCAGCGTATTTCAAGGACCGCATCTTGTTGTACCAAACTGAAAATGGGCAAGTAGACTATAAGATCACAGGAGGTGTACCTCAGGGCTCTGTTCTTGGCCCCCTCTTATGGAACGTAATGTACAACGACCTGCTCCTGCTCGGTCTGCCTGAGGGCGTCAGGCTAGTGGCATTCGCCGATGATGTGGCATTGATCATAGTGCGCAAGCACATAGAGGAGATACAAACAACCTTCTCATTCGCTATAGCCACAATTCAGCATTGGATGCTCGCAGCGGACTTGAGTTTAGCAGAACAAAAGACCGAAACACTTCTTGTTAGCAGTCGAAAGGCAAGGGAAACCATCACCCTCAAAATAGGCGACACCTACATACAGTCGCAGCCCTTCATCAGCTATTTGGGGGTGCTCCTGGACACACGGCTCAACTTCAAAGAGCACATAATCGCGGCCAGCAAGAAAGCAGCTGGGGTACAGGGGGCATTATCTAGAATAATGCCGAATGTCGGAGGCCCTAGACAGATAAGAAGACAGCTACTGGCAACAGTAACTACTTCTGTTTTGTTGTACGGGGCACCGGTATGGGAGAAATCGCTCGAGCTACCATCGTACCGCCGGAAAATGAAATCAGTCCAGCGGCTCTCAGCGATTCGAGTGGCATCATCCTACCGCACTGTGTCTTACGAGGCGGTGAGTGTGATTGCCTCTACCCTACCAATCGACATCCTGGCTGCAGAAAGGGGACGGCTTTATCGCAGAAAGTTAGAGAAAGACCAACCGACAGGAAACAGCGATGAAAGAGCCATGAGTCTAGGGCAATGGCAGGAGAGGTGGGACAGCTCTACTAAAGGCCGGTGGACATATCGATTGATACCTAACATCAGTCGTTGGGTCAACCGCCAGCATGGGGAGGTTGGGTTCTACATCACTCAACTCCTGACTGGACATGGATGCTTTCGAGCATACCTGCACAGGTTCAGGAGGGCAAACTCCCCAAACTGCCCACACTGTACGGACGTGATAGAGGACGCGGAACACGTGTTCTTCTCCTGCCCCCGGTTTCAGGATCAACGTGCTGAAGTGGAGAGGATTCTGGAGACTAATATCGTTCCAGAACAATTAGTAGAAGCCATGCTGAAGGGCCCCAAAGCCTGGAACTTGGTATCAGATTACGCGGAGACTATCCTCAAAGAACTCCGCAATACGTTCGAGGAGTAGGCTTTAGAGGCTTTCAATGTAAGAGCAGTTAACATCTGCAATGAACCACCCTTGCGAAGTAGTATTGACTAAGAGTGCCGCAGGGGACCATGGTTGTAGGAGAAAGAGGTTAGGGTTTTAGCGGGTATACGGTATACTGGTTTCAATGCAACGATTTACTCTTGCTTTGAAGTCATTGCATCGGGAGTCCCGCACGACGGCTAGCACGTGCTAGTTAAGTACGCAATTCCCCCCTCTTCGGATAAAAAAAAAAAAAAAAAAAAAAAAAAAAAAAAAAAAAAAAAACACACACCACACACACACCCGGGGTGGTGTTGGTCCACTACGGGGCGCCTCCCCAGGTGGCGGATAGGGGAACGCTCTTCAGCAATGGGGAGTACTGAGGATTTCCTCAGGGCGGACCAAAATCAGATAGGGGAAGCCCCGAAAATAAACCATTTATGGATATGGGTGATAAGGTGAACTTAATACCCCAGGTGGGTACCTCTGCAGAGGATAATCCCGCCACCGTTTCGATCGAGTGAAAGCCTCGGTGGCCGGTGCACGCTCCACGGATTCTGGGGGGAGCGAATTATCACTGGTTCCGTCACATAGTGACAAGAAGAAGAACACTAGTAATGGTACAACATCGACCATTAAAACTAGAGCTGGCAGCAAGACACTATTCAGCCAGTCCTCCAAAAGGCGAATAGTGGAGTTGACGTCCAACAAAGGGCAACAAATGAGAGTGGCGCTCCAAACAAATTAGGAGCAAAGATCGATGAGCTCTTGAAGTTCATTGGGCCTAGGCACAATGTACATCATGAGATCAAGAAACTGGCACACGCCATTAAGTCAGAATATGACAAATATCAGACGTCAACGACGCGGCCACCCCCTGTAGCGAAACCTGCTACAACACAGACATCGCCAGTAAAGGTGTCAAACACTCAGACACAAGGTGGACAGCAAAAGGAGGTCCCAAAAACGGCTGCCTCAAAAGCAGCTAACTCAAAACCGGCTGCATCAACACCGGCGGCCCCAAAGCAGGCGGCTTCAATAAAAGTAGCCTCTGTAGCAAGGACCTCGCCACCGAAGGCCTCGCCTTCAGTAGCCTCATCAAGTAAGGCACCACTACTTAAAACTCTTAAACCGGTGCTAGCTAGCAAGCTAAAGCCCGGTAAGGAAGGTTGCCAGAACATCGGGCAAACCACCCAGGCAACAACAAGTAGGGTGGTCATTCAGAAGCGGAGAGAAACAATGGATTAAAATCCAAGTTTAAACCGCAGACCAAAACCAACCTTCAAACCAGTCGACTGACTGGCAAGTGGTAAAGAGGAAAAAGGCCCCGAGGACCAATAAGCAAAAACCAGCGCCACATTGTACGCTGCTTATAAAGAAGGCGAGAAGAGCTCCCATGCAGATATCTTGCGAGGTATCAAGAATGATCCCACCTTGCAGGATATAGGCAAAAAAGTCAATAAGATCCGACGAACAGCTAAGGGAGATCTACTTTTGTTATTCGCGAAGGCAGACGCTCAGGAGATGGAGCGCTATTGTAACGCCATCAAGAATAAGCTCCCAAGCGGGGCCACTGTACAATCTCGAATACCGCAAATCGAGATTGAAATTAAAGACCTGGACGAGATCAGTACCAAGGAAGACGTAGTAAACCTGCTCAAAGATAATATCGACGGCCTGGCAGAGATCACTGAGGAGGCAGTGAAATCACTTCGACGGGCATATAGATCAACACAAACGGCAGTTGTTTGTCTCCCAGAGGTCCAGGCCAAGAAAGCCATCGCACTTGGAAAGCTGAAACTTGCGTGGGGCACAGTACGTGTTCGCGAGAGGATCAGCCTTCGACGGTGCTTCAAATGCTGGCACTTTGGGCACAACGCCCAGGCGTGCAGAGGCAAGACTGATCGAAGCAGTTGTTGTCACAGATGCGGAGGCGCCGGTCACAATGCCTCGGCTTGCCAACAACCTGCCAAGTGCTTACTCTGCAAAGAGAAAGATAGTAGGTCAGACTGCCGGCATGTTGCGGGTAGTTGGAAATGTCCGATCTACCAACAGGCGATGAGAGCAGCACAAGCCCGTAAATGAAAGTACTGCAACTCAACCTCAATCATTGCGAAGCAGCCCAAGACCTACTGGTACAGCGGGTGCGGGAATTGGATTGCGACGTAGCCATAATCTGCGAGCAGTACAAAAACTTCGACACCCCGTCCTGGGTAAATGACACAACGGACAGAGCAGCGATATGGGCTTGCGGTAAACTTCCGTTCCAACAACTCCCAAATACCCCCGAACAATGTCTTGTGAGAGCCAAAGTGGGAGGGGTTCACTTCTATAGCTGCTATGCACCTCCTAGTGCACAGCTCGAGGAGTTCGAGTTATTCTTGGACACCTTGGCGGAGGATGTACGGAAGCGTGAATCGGTCGCCATCGCAGGAGATTTCAACGCCTGGGCAATTGACTGGGGAAGCCGGGAAACGAGCGCGAGGGGACGAGCTCTCCTTGAGACCATGTCTTCGCTCAACCTGGTACTCCTCAACACAGGAGCCGTAAGCACATATCGCAAAGGCACAGCCAGCTCCATTATCGATGTGACATTCGTTAGCAGCAACCTAATTAAAGGGGGCTGTGAGTGGCGGGTCGATGAGGAGTTTACTAATAGCGACCACCAAGCTATTATATGGGAAATCAACACCACTCCCAAACGAAGATTGTGTGTCAGTCGTGCGAGGCCACAGCCAGTCGGTTGGAACAAAAATGCTTTCGATGCTGATTCATTCGCCTTGGTTATGGAGCAGGAACCATTGTCAATAGCAACAAGCGCAGAAGCCACTGCCAAAGAGGTAATGACAAGCGTTGTCAAGTCCTGCGATGCTTCCATGCCAAGGAGACGGCAGAACAACAGCCGCCCACCAGTTTACTGGTGGAACGACACGATCTCACAACACCGACGAGAGTGTCTCAAAGCACGAAGGCTGCATCAACGAGCACGGAGACGCGACAGGGTCACAACAGAAGAACTAAGGCTCGACTATGAGATCAAAAGACAACAACTACGAAGAGCAATTCTCTCAAGCAAGAGATCCTACTGGAAGGAGTTGTGTGACGAAGTTAATCAAGATCCATGGGGAAAACCGTATAAAATCGTGATGCATAAAATTAAGGCCCCTCCCATGACATCAACGAACTGCCCCGAATCATTGCACCGCATTGTCACTCACTTGTTTCCTGCGAAGCCTGAGCTACCCGCTTATCCTTCGTGGCAGGTGAGGGACGAAGATATACCATCAGTGACTATGAATGAGCTGATGGGCGCGTGCAAGCGGCTCAAAAACGGTGCAAGGCTCCCGGTCCAGATGGCATACCTAACATCGCGCTAAAATGCGCCATAGCCAATAGGCCTGACATGTTTCTACAAATGTATGAGACCTGCCTAAAGCAGGGGGTTTTCCCGACTAAGTGGAAAAAGCAGAGGCTTGTGCTCCTCCCTAAAGGGGGAAAGAAACCTCCAGACGAACCGTCATCATATCGTCCCCTCTGTATGTTGGACTCTGCGGGAAAACTCCTTGAAAGAATAATAGCAGATAGGCTGGAGCCCTACGTTGAGCCAAAACTTTCCACCAACCAATTCGGGTTCAGAAAGGGGAGATCAACCATCGATGCCGTGACACTCGTTACCAACATCGCCAGAGAGGCTATCTCGGGAAAGAGATGGAGAAGAGGTGGAAAAAAGTACTGTCTAATAGCCACCCTGGATATCAAGAACGCCTTTAACTCGGCCCGCTGGGACCGCATTTTGGAGGCTCTTGCCAGGATGGAAGTTCCTCAGTACTTGCGGAGAATGGTTTCAGCGTATTTCAAGGACCGCATCTTGTTGTACCAAACTGAAAATGGGCAAGTCGACTATAAGATCACAGGAGGTGTACCTCAGGGCTCTGTTCTTGGCCCCCTCTTATGGAACGTAATGTACAACGACCTGCTCCTGCTCGGTCTGCCTGAGGGCGTCAGGCTAGTGGCATTCGCCGATGATGTGGCATTGATCATAGTGCGCAAGCACATAGAGGAGATACAAACAACCTTCTCATTCGCTATAGCCACAATTCAGCATTGGATGCTCTCAGCGGACTTGAGTTTAGCAGAGCAAAAGACCGAAACACTTCTTGTTAGCAGTCCGAAAGGCAAGGGAAACCATCACCCTCAAAATAGGCGACACCTACATACAGTCGCAGCCCTTCATCAGCTATTTGGGGGTGCTCCTGGACACACGGCTCAACTTCAAAGAGCACATAATCGCGGCCAGCAAGAAAGCAGCTGGGGTACAGGGGGCATTATCTAGAATAATGCCGAATGTCGGAGGCCCTAGACAGATAAGAAGACAGCTACTGGCAACAGTAACTACTTCTGTTTTGTTGTACGGGGCACCGGTATGGGAGAAATCGCTCGAGCTACCATCGTACCGCCGGAAAATGAAATCAGTCCAGCGGCTCTCAGCGATTCGAGTGGCATCATCCTACCGCACTGTGTCTTACGAGGCGGTGAGTGTGATTGCCTCTACCCTACCAATCGACATCCTGGCTGCAGAAAGGGGACGGCTTTATCCGCAGAAAGTTAGAAAAAGACCAGCCGACAGGAAACAGCGATGAAAGAGCCATGAGTCTAGGGCAATGGCAGGAGAGGTGGGACAGCTCTACTAAAAGGCCGGTGGACATATCGATTGATACCTAACATCAGTCGTTGGGTCAACCGCCAGCATGGGGAGGTTGGGTTTACATCACTCAACTCCTGACTGGACATGGATGCTTTCGAGCATACCTGCACAGGTTCAGGAGGGCAAACTCCCCAAACTGCCCACACTGTACGGACGTGATAGAGGACGCGGAACACGTGTTCTTCTCCTGCCCCCGGTTTCAGGATCAACGTGCTGAAGTGGAGAGGATTCTGGAGACTAATATCGTTCCAGAACAATTAGTAGAAGCCATGCTGAAGGGCCCCCAAGCCTGGAACTTGGTATCAGATTACGCGGAGACTATCCTCAAAGACTCCGCAATACCTTCGAGGAGTAGGCTTTAGAGGCTTTCAATGTAAGAGCAGTTAACATCTGCAATGAACCACCCTTGCGAAGTAGTATTGACAAAGAGTGCCGCAGGGGACCATGGTTGTAGGAGAAAGAGGTTAGGGTTTTAGCGGGTATACGTTATACTGGCTTCAATGCAACGATTTACTCTTGCTTTGAAGTCATTGCATCGGGAGTCCCGCACGACGGCCAGCACGTGCTAGCTAAGTACGCAATGTATTTCCCCCTCTTCGGATAAAAAAAAAAAAAAAAAAAAAAAAAAAAAAAAAAAAAAAAAAAACACACACACACCGGGTGGGTTGTGTCCACTAAGGTGGCGGATAGGGGAACGCTCCAGCAATGGGGAGTACTGAGGATTCCTCAGGGCACCAAATCAGATAGGGGAAGGAACCCCGAAAATAAACCATTATGGATATGGGTGATAAGGTGAACTTAATACCAGGTGGGTACCTCTGCAGAGGATAATCCCACCAATCGAGTGAAAGCCTCGGTGGCCGGTGCACGCTCCACGGATTCTGGGGGGAGCGAATATCACTGGTTCCGTCACGTGACAAGAAGAAGAAGAACACCGTATGGTACAACATCGCCATTAAAACTAGAGCTGGCACAAACACTATTCAGTAGCGAAACGTCCCCCAAAGGGCTGCGCTACAAATTAGGAGCACAGACATCGCCAGTGTAGGTGAAACTCACACGCCATTAAGTCAGAATATGACAAATATCTGACGTCAACGACGCGGCCACTCCTGTAGCGAAACCTGCTACAACACAGACATCGCCAGTAAAGGTGTCAAACACTCAGACACAAGGTGGACAGCAAAAGGAGGTCCCAAAAACGGCTGCCTCAAAAGCAGCTAACTCAAAACCGGCTGCATCAACACCGGCGGCCCCAAAGCAGGCGGCTTCAATAAAAGTAGCCTCTGTAGCAAGGACCTCGCCACCGAAGGTCTCGCCTTCAGTAGCCTCATCAAGTAAGGCACCACCACTTAAAAACTCTTAAACCGGTGCTAGCTAGCAAGCTAAAGCCCGGTAAAGAAGGTTGCCAGAACATCGGGCAAACCACCCAGGCAACAACAAGTAGGGTGGTCAATTCAGAAGCGGAGAGAAACAATGGATTAAAATCCAAGTTTAAACCGCAGACCAAAAACCAACCTGCAAACCAGTCGACTGACTGGCAAGTGGTAAAGAGGAAAAAGGCCCCGAGGACCAATAAGCAAAAACCAGCGCCACATTGTACGCTGCTTATAAAGAAAGGCGAGAAGAGCTCCCATGCAGATATCTTGCGAGGTATCAAGAATGATCCCACCTTGCAGGATATAGGCAAAAAAGTCAATAAGATCCGACGAACAGCTAAGGGAGATCTACTTTGTTATTCGCCAAGGCAGACGCTCAGGAGATGGAGCGCTATTGTAACGCCATCAAGAATAAGCTCCCAAGCGGGGCCACTGTACAATCTCGAATACCGCAAATCGAGATTGAAATTAAAGACTTGGACGAGATCAGTACCAAGGAAGACGTAGTAAACCTGCTCAAAGATAATATCGACGGCCTGGCAGAGATCACTGAGGAGGCAGTGAAATCACTTCGACGGGCATATAGATCAACACAAACGGCAGTTGTTTGTCTCCCAGAGGTCCAGGCCAAGAAAGCCATCGCACTTGGAAAGCTGAAACTTGCGTGGGGCACAGTACGTGTTCGCGAGAGGATCAGCCTTCGACGGTGCTTCAAATGCTGGCACTTTGGGCACAACGCCCAGGCGTGCAGAGGCAAGACTGACCGAAGCAGTTGTTGTCACAGATGCGGAGGCGCTGGTCACAATGCCTCGGCTTGTCAACAACCTGCCAAGTGCTTACTCTGCAAAGAGAAAGATAGTAGGTCAGACTGCCGGCACGTTGCGGGTAGTTGGAAATGTCCGATCTACCAACAGGCGATGAGAGCAGCACAAGCCCGTAAATGAAAGTACTGCAACTCAACCTCAACCATTGCGAAGCAGCCCAAGACCTACTGGTACAGCGGGTGCGGGAATTGGATTGCGACGTAGCCATAATCTGCGAGCAGTACAAAAACTTCGACACCCTGTCCTGGGTAAATGACACAACGGACAGAGCAGCGATATGGGCTTGCGGTAAACTTCCGTTCCAACAACTCCCAAATACCCCCGAACCATGGCTTGTGAGAGCCAAAGTGGGAGGGGTTCACTTCTATAGCTGCTATGCACCTCCTAGTGCACAGCTCGAGGAGTTCGAGTTATTCTTGGACACCTTGGCGGAGGATGTACGGAAGCGTGAATCGGTCGCCATCGCAGGAGATTTCAACGCCTGGGCAATTGACTGGGGATGCCGGGAAACGAACGCGAGAGGACGAGCTCTCCTTGAGACCATGTCTTCGCTCAACCTGGTACTCCTCAACACAGGAGCCGTAAGCACATATCGCAAAGGCACAGCCAGCTCCATTATCGATGTGACATTCGTTAGCAGCAACCTAATTAAAGGGGGCTGTGAGTGGCGGGTCGATGAGGAGTTTACTAATAGCGACCACCAAGCTATTATATGGGAAATCAACACCACTCCCAAACGAAGATTGTGTGTCAGTCGTGCGAGGTCACAGCCAGTCGGTTGGAACAAAAATGCTTTCGATGCTGATTCATTCGCCTTGGTTATGGAGCAGGAACCATTGTCAATAGCAACAAGCGCAGAAGCCACTGCCAAAGAGGTAATGACAAGCGTTGTCAAGTCCTGCGATGCTTCCATGCCAAGGAGACGGCAGAACAACAGCCGCCCACCAGTTTACTGGTGGAACGACACGATCTCACAACACCGACGAGAGTGTCTCAAAGCACGAAGGCTGCATCAACGAGCACGGAGACGCGACAGGGTCACAACAGAAGAACTAAGGCTCGACTATGAGATCAAAAGACAACAACTACGAAGAGCCATTCTCTCAAGCAAGAGATCCTACTGGAAGGAGTTGTGTGACGAAGTTAATCAAGATCCATGGGGAAAACCGTATAAAATCGTGATGCATAAAATCAAGGCCCCCCCCATGACATCAACGAACTGCCCCGAATCATTGCACCGCATTGTCACTCACTTGTTTCCTGCGAAGCCTGAGCTACCCGCTTATCCTTCGTGGCAGGTGAGGGACGAAGATATACCATCAGTGACTATGAATGAGCTGATGGGCGCGTGCAGCCGGCTCCAAAACGGTAAGGCTCCCGGTCCAGATGGCATACCTAACATCGCGCTAAAATGCGCCATAGCCAATAGGCCTGACATGTTTCTACACATGTATGAGACCTGCCTAAAGCAGGGGGTTTTCCCGACTAAGTGGAAAAAGCAGAGGCTTGTGCTCCTCCCTAAAGGGGGAAAGAAACCTCCAGACGAACCGTCATCATATCGTCCCCTCTGTATGTTGGACTCTGCGGGAAAACTCCTTGAAAGAATAATAGCAGATAGGCTGGAGCCCTACGTTGAGCCAAAACTTTCCACCAACCAATTCGGGTTCAGAAAGGGGAGATCAACCATCGATGCCGTGACACTCGTTACCAACATCGCCAGAGAGGCTATCTCGGGAAAGAGATGGAGAAGAGGTGGAAAAAAGTACTGTCTAATAGCCACCCTGGATATCAAGAACGCCTTTAACTCGGCCCGCTGGGACCGCATTTTGGAGGCTCTTGCCAGGATGGAAGTTCCGCAGTACTTGCGCAGAATGGTTTCAGCGTATTTCAAGGACCGCATCTTGTTGTACCAAACTGAAAATGGGCAAGTAGACTATAAGATCACAGGAGGTGTACCTCAGGGCTCTGTTCTTGGCCCCCTCTTATGGAACGTAATGTACAACGACCTGCTCCTGCTCGGTCTGCCTGAGGGCGTCAGGCTAGTGGCATTCGCCGATGATGTGGCATTGATCATAGTGCGCAAGCACATAGAGGAGATACAAACAACCTTCTCATTCGCTATAGCCACAATTCAGCATTGGATGCTCGCAGCGGACTTGAGTTTAGCAGAACAAAAGACCGAAACACTTCTTGTTAGCAGTCGAAAGGCAAGGGAAACCATCACCCTCAAAATAGGCGACACCTACATACAGTCGCAGCCCTTCATCAGCTATTTGGGGGTGCTCCTGGACGCACGGCTCAACTTCAAAGAGCACATAATCGCGGCCAGCAAGAAAGCAGCTGGGGTACAGGGGGCATTATCTAGAATAATGCCGAATGTCGGAGGCCCTAGACAGATAAGAAGACAGCTACTGGCAACAGTAACTACTTCTGTTTTGTTGTACGGGGCACCGGTATGGGAGAAATCGCTCGAGCTACCATCGTACCGCCGGAAAATGAAATCAGTCCAGCGGCTCTCAGCGATTCGAGTGGCATCATCCTACCGCACTGTGTCTTACGAGGCGGTGAGTGTGATTGCCTCTACCCTACCAATCGACATCCTGGCTGCAGAAAGGGGACGGCTTTATCGCAGAAAGTTAGAGAAAGACCAACCGACAGGAAACAGCGATGAAAGAGCCATGAGTCTAGGGCAATGGCAGGAGAGGTGGGACAGCTCTACTAAAGGCCGGTGGACATATCGATTGATACCTAACATCAGTCGTTGGGTCAACCGCCAGCATGGGGAGGTTGGGTTTTACATCACTCAACTCCTGACTGGACATGGATGCTTTCGAGCATACCTGCACAGGTTCAGGAGGGCAAACTCTCCAAACTGCCCACACTGTACGGACGTGGTAGAGGACGCGGAACACGTGTTCTTCTCCTGCCCCCGGTTTCAGGATCAACGTGCTGAAGTGGAGAGGATTCTGGAGACTAATATCGTTCCAGAACAATTAGTAGAAGCCATGCTGAAGGGCCCCAAGCCTGGAACTTGGTATCAGATTACGCGGAGACTATCCTTAAAGAGCTCCGCAATACCTTCGAGGAGTAGGCTTTAGAGGCTTTCAATGTAAGAGCAGTTAACATCTGCAATGAACCACCCTTGCGAAGTAGTATTGACAAAGAGTGCCGCAGGGGACCATGGTTGTAGGAGAAAGAGGTTAGGGTTTTAGCGGGTATACGGTATACTGGTTTCAATGCAACGATTTACTCTTGCTTTGAAGTCATTGCATCGGGAGTCCCGCACGACGGCTAGCACGTGCTAGTTAAGTACGCAATGTATTTCCCCCCTCTTCGGATAAAAAAAAAAAAAAAAAAAAAAAAAAAAAAAAAAAAAAAAAAAAAAAAAAAAAAACACACACCCGGGGTGGTTGTTGGTCCACTACCGGGCGCCTCCCCAGGTGGCGGATAGGGGGATAGGGGATCGCTCTCCAGCAATGGGGAGTACTGAGGATTTCCTCAGGGCGGACCAAAATCAGATAGGGGAAGGAACCCCGAAAATAAACCATTTATGGATATGGGTGATAAGGTGAACTTAATACCCCAGGTGGGTACCTCTGCAGAGGATAATCCCACCACCGGTTCCGATCGAGTGAAAGCCTCGGTGGCCGGTGCACGCTCCACGGATTCTGGGGGGAGCGAATTATCACTGGTTCCGTCACATAGTGACAAGAAGAAGAAGAACACCGTTAATGGTACAACATCGACCATTAAAACTAGAGCTGGCAGCAATACACTATTCAGCCAAGTCCTCCAAAAGGCGAATAGTGGAGTTGACGTCCCCAAAGGGCAACAGATGAGAGTGGCGCTCCAAACAAATTAGGAGCAAAGATCGATGAGCTCTTGACGTTCATTGGGCCTAGGCACAATGTACATCATGAGATCAAGAAACTGGCACACGCCATTAAGTCAGAATATGACAAATATCTGACGTCAACGACGCAGCCATCTCCTGTAGCGAAACCTGCTACAACACAGACATCGCCAGTAAAGGTGTCAAACACTCAGACACAAGGTGAAAAGCAAAAGGAGGTCCCAAAAGCGGCTGCCTCAAAAGCAGCTAACTCAAAACCGGCTGCATCAACACCGGCGGCCCCAAAGCAGGCGGCTTCAATAAAAGTAGCCTCACTGCCGGGAGACTCGGTAGCAAGGACCTCGCCACCGAAGGCCTCGCCTTCAGTAGCCTCATCAAGTAAGGCACCACTACCAAAAACTCTTAAACCGGTGCTAGCTAGCAAGCTAAAGCCCGGTAAAGAAGGTTGCCAGAACATCGGGCAAACCACCCAGGCAACAACAAGTAGGGTGGTCAATTCAGAAGCGGAGAGAAACAATGGATTAAAATCCAAGTTTAAACCGCAGACCAAGAACCAACCTTCAAACCAGTCTACTGACTGGCAAGTGGCAAAGAGGAAAAAGGCCCCGAGGACCAATAAGCAAAAACCAGCGCCACATTGTACGCTGCTTATAAAAAAAGGCGAGAAGAGCTCCCATGCAGATATCTTGCGAGGTATCAAGAATGATCCCACCTTGCAGGATATAGGCAAAAAAGTCAATAAGATCCGACGAACAGCTAAGGGAGATCTCCTATTGTTATTCGCGAAGGCAGACGCTCAGGAGATGGAGCGCTATTGTAACGCCATCAAGAATAAGCTTCCAAGCGGGGCCACTGTACAATCTCGAATACCGCAAATCGAGATTGAAATTAAAGACCTGGACGAGATAAGTACCAAGGAAGACGTAGTAAACCTGCTCAAAGATAATATCGACGGCCTGGCAGAGATCACTGAGGAGGCAGTGAAATCACTTCGACGGGCATATAGATCAACACAAACGGCAGTTGTTTGTCTCCCAGAAGTCCAGGCCAAGAAAGCCATTGCACTTGGAAAGCTGAAACTTGCGTGGGGCACAGTACGTGTTCGCGAGAGGATCAGCCTTCGACGGTGCTTCAAATGCTTCCGTTCCAACAACTCCCAAATACCCCCGAACCATGTCTTGTGAGAGCCAAAGTGGGAGGGGTTCACTTCTATAGCTGCTATGCACCTCCTAGTGCACAGCTCGAGGAGTTCGAGTTATTCTTGGACACCTTGGCGGAGGATGTAGGGAAGCGTGAATCGGTCGCCATCGCAGGTGATTTCAACGCCTGGGCAATTGACTGGGGATGCCGGGAAACGAGCGCGAGAGGACGAGCTCTCCTTGAGACCATGTCTTCGCTCAACCTGGTACTCCTCAACACAGGAGCCGTAAGCACATATCGCAAAGGTACTGCCAGCTCCATTATCGACGTGACATTCGTTAGCAGCAACCTAATTAAAGGGGGCTGTGAGTGGCGGGTCGATGAAGAGTTTACTAATAGCGACCACCAAGCTATTATTTGGGAAATCAACACCACTCCCAAACGAAGATTGTGTGTCAGTCGTGCGAGGTCACAGCCAGTCGGTTGGAACAAAAATGCTTTCGATGCTGATTCATTCGCCTTGGTTATGGAGCAGGAACCATTGTCAAAAGCAACAAGCGCAGAAGCCACTGCCAAAGAGGTAATGACAAGCGTTGTCAAGTCCTGCGATGTATCCATGCCAAGGAGACGGCAGAACAACAGCCGCCCACCAGTTTACTGGTGGAACGACACGATCTCACAACACCGACGAGAGTGTCTCAAAGCACGAAGGCTGCATCAACGAGCACGGAGACGCGACAGGGTCACAACAGAAGAACTAAGGCTCGACTATGAGATCAAAAGACAACAACTACGAAGAGCCATTCTCTCAAGCAAGAGATCCTACTGAAAGGAGTTGTGTGACGAAGTTGACCAAGATCCATGGGGAAAACCGTATAAAATCGTGATGCATAAAATCAAGGCCCCCCCATGACATCAACGAACTGCCCCGAATCATTGCACCGCATTGTCACTCACTTGTTTCCTGCGAAGCCTGAGCTACCCGCTTATCCTTCGTGGCAGGTGAGGGACGAAGATATACCATCAGTGACTATGAATGAGCTGATGGGCGCGTGCAACCGGCTCCAAAACAGTAAGGCTCCCGGTCCAGATGGCATACCTAACATCGCGCTAAAATGCGCCATAGCCAATAGGCCTGACATGTTTCTACACATGTATGAGACCTGCCTAAAGCAGGGGGTTTTCCCGACTAAGTGGAAAGAGCAGAGGCTTGTGCTCCTCCCTAAAGGGGGAAAGAAACCTCCAGACGAACCGTCATCATATCGTCCCCTCTGTATGTTGGACTCTGCGGGAAAACTCCTTGAAAGAATAATAGCAGATAGGCTGGAGCCCTACGTTGAGCCAAAACTTTCCACCAACCAATTCGGGTTCAGAAAGGGGAGATCAACCATCGATGCCGTGACACTCGTTACCAACATCGCCAGAGAGGCTATCTCGGGAAAGAGATGGAGAAGAGGTGGAAAAAAGTACTGTCTAATAGCCACCCTGGATATCAAGAACGCCTTTAACTCGGCCCGCTGGGACCGCATTTTGGAGGCTCTTGCCAGGATGGAGGTTCCTCAGTACTTGCGCAGAATGGTTTCAGCGTATTTCAAGGACCGCATCTTATTGTACCAAACTGAAAATGGGCAAGTAGACTATAAGATCACAGGAGGTGTACCTCAGGGCTCTGTTCTTGGCCCCCTCTTATGGAACGTAATGTACAACGACCTGCTCCTGCTCGGTCTGCCTGAGGGCGTCAGGCTAGTGGCATTCGCCGATGATGTGGCACTGATCATAGTGCGCAAGCACATAGAGGAGATACAAACAACCTTCTCATTCGCTATAGCCACAATTCAGCATTGGATGCTCTCAGCGGACTTGAGTTTAGCAGAGCAAAAGACCGAAACACTTCTTGTTAGCAGTCGAAAGGCAAGGGAAACCATCACCCTCAAAATAGGCGACACCTACATACAGTCGCAGCCCTTCATCAGCTATTTGGGGGTGCTCCTGGACACACGGCTCAACTTCAAAGAGCACATAATCGCGGCCAGCAAGAAAGCAGCTTGGGTACAGGGGGCATTATCTAGAATAATGCCGAATGTCGGAGGCCCTAGACAGATAAGAAGACAGCTACTGGCAACAGTAACTACTTCTGTTTTGTTGTACGGGGCACCGGTATGGGAGAAATCGCTCGAGCTACCATCGTACCGCCGGAAAATGAAATCAGTCCAGCGGCTCTCAGCGATTCGAGTGGCATCATCCTACCGCACTGTGTCTTACGAGGCGGTGAGTGTGATTGCCTCTACCCTGCCAATCGACATCCTGGCTGCAGAAAGGGGACGGCTTTATCGCAGAAAGTTAGAGAAAGACCAACCGACAGGAAACAGCGATGAAAGAGCCATGAGTCTAGGGCAATGGCAGGAGAGGTGGGACAGCTCTACTAAAGGCCGGTGGACATATCGATTGATACCTAACATCAGTCGTTGGGTCAACCGCCAGCATGGGGAGGTTGGGTTCTACATCACTCAACTCCTGACTGGACATGGATGCTTTCGAGCATACCTGCACAGGTTCAGGAGGGCAAACTCCCCAAACTGCCCACACTGTACGGACGTGGTAGAGGACGCGGAACACGTGTTCTTCTCCTGCCCCCGGTTTCAGGATCAACGTGCTGAAGTGGAGAGGATTCTGGAGACTAATATCGTTCCAGAACAATTAGTAGAAGCCATGCTGAAGGGCCCCCAAGCCTGGAACTTGGTATCAGATTACGCGGAGACTATCCTCAAAGAACTCCGCAATACGTTCGAGGAGTAGGCTTTAGAGGCTTTCAATGTAAGAGCAGTTAACATCTGCAATGAACCACCCTTGCGAAGTAGTATTGACAGAGTGCCGCAGGGGACCATGGTTGTAGGAGAAAGAGGTTAGGGTTTTAGCGGGTATACGGTATACTGGTTTCAATGCAACGATTTACTCTTGCTTTGAAGTCATTGCATCGGGAGTCCCGCACGACGGCTAGCACGTGCTAGCTAAGTACGCAATGTATTTCCCCCCTCTTCGGATAAAAAAAAAAAACACACACACACACACACAACACACACACACACACATATATATATATATATATATATATATATATATATATATATATTAGGGTGATTGATTTCCGCAAAAAAAAAATTTTCTCGGTGCTCAAGCAAAATTTTAATCTACCCATAGAAACAAAAATTCTCACCAAGATTGAGCTCTTAATTTTAATTTTAAGTACTTGCAATTTAAATATGAAGTTTTCTCTTTTAAAATGTACGTAAAAAATGTTTTGTTTTTTTTTCAAATTCCTAATGCTCAGACACCTTTTAACATTTTGTGAATCGGTTTTATGGACCTTACGGGAAATTCTACGCTCTTTAAAATTGCTTTAGTATTTTTTTTTTTTCGTATCTTGCACTGGGTCTTCAGTAGGATCGATCAAAGTGCAGTTTTTGGAACAAATTGTGATTTTTCAATTTTTTTTGAGTGAATCGCAAAAATTAGGGATTAAAAAAGAACTGACTCTGAAAAAATAGTTTTTTTACCAATATTTAATGTATTTACAGCCATTTTTAGTCCTTCAAACGTAAGAAATTGATAAATACTAACTAATGTTGCTCTTCCATTCAACTTTTTTCTTGATTACTAACATGTTTCTCTACAATAATAACTTTTTCTAAAGTTATTATCATCTTTGACCTTTTTTAAATAAAAAAACAATACATTTAGTAATAAAATAACAACAAAAGCTTTATCCAGCTTTAAAATCGTTAAGTGCTTTTCATAAGAGTCGTAATTATGTAAAATTTATTAACTTGTTTTTTTAAGATTGTTGAGATAATTATTACATTTGGAATATATTACATAATAACGTAACCATCTGTAGGTTTCGAATAAAGATTTGTTATTTTGTTACTAAATGTATTGTTTTTTATTTAAAAGAGGTCAAAGACAATAATAACTTTAGAAAAAGTTATTATTGTAGAGAAACATGTTAGTAATCAAGAAAAAATTTAAATGAAAGAGCAACATTAGTTAGTATTTATCAATTTCTTACGTTTGAAGGGCTAAAAATGGCTGTAAATTCATTAAATATTGGTAAAAAAAACTATTTTTTCAGAGTCAGCACTTTTTTCTCCCTAATTTTTGCGATTCACTCAAAAAAATTGAAAAATAACAATTTATTCCAAAAACTGCACTTTGATCGCTCCTACTGACTACCCAGTGCAAGTTACGAAAAAAAAAAAAATAAAGCAATTTTAAAGAGCGTGGAATTTCCCGTAAGGTCCTTAAAACCGATTCAGAAAATGTTAAAAGGTGTCTAAGCATTAGGAATTTGAAAAAAATATATTCTTTTTTTACGTGCATTTTAAAAGAGAAAACTTCATATTTAAATTGCAAGTACTCAAAATTAAAATTAAGATTAAGAGAATTTTTGTTTCTATGGGTAGATTAAAATTTTGCGGAAATGAATCACCCTAATATATATATATATATATATATATATATATATATATATATATATATATGTATCCGGTGTACATCCTTTTCTTGGTTGGTGCTCTGAAAAGAACAATTTACCCTACGTTTCGCCAAAATCTTATTTGGGATTTTCAAAGGTGGAAACCTGAAAGCAGAATAAAGAAATTTAGAAAAAAAAAACGGATACAACAATGATACAATAAAATAAGCAATAAAACGACACACCAAAAGAAAAAAACAAAGATCTAGTGAAGAACAAACATGCAGCTATCCTACCTTATATAAAAGGTACTATCGATAGAATAGGACGACTACTGAGAAAACACAACATAAAGCCAATTTTCAGGCATCACAAGAACATAGGCAAAGTCATCGGTAACCCGACAGATAGAATCGAGTCCACGGAGTCTTAAGTATATCTTGTGGAGACTGTCAAAAGACACGTGGAAAGTACTATCCGACGCATTTCCGTAAGAGCAGAGGAGCATAAAGTAAGCATCAGGAATAAACAGACTACATCGGCCTTATTCCAACACGAACTGAATACAGGACATAAAATAGACTTTAAAACGTGCAATGAAATAGCCAACGTAGAAAATCACCGAAAAAGGCTAATACGGGAAGATATCAAAATTAAAAAAATCTGGGAGTTATATAAACTGGCTTTAAACTTGTCAAAAATCTGGAAGGGACTTCTACAAATAACCCACGGGCGGTCATAACCCAAGGGAAAGCAATAAAAACCATTAATGACACCGCATCCTTTGGTGCATTCAATTTTGACCTTGAACTTCATTTACAAGGGCATTTGAATGTGAGAGTGTGTATTATTAATGGGACCCCCTATTTTTGTCACTGGATTGGGGAACAGGAGGAAATTTTACGTCTAAAATGCAATTTTTTTTACTTTCAGGAGGTCATTTCAAGGTCAAAAGCTATTCTTCACCTTTTTCAGACTAAAAAACAATGTCAAAAGCACCTGACTGACAAAATATCGCATCCCACTACGCAGAAGGCCTTGAAAAAAATTGACTGAGAAAGTTTTTCAAGATTGTTTGAAGGTCAAGTGAATTTTTCAGGGAAATTCTTCTTTTTGACGCCCGGCTTAAAAAAGTGGTAAAATTATGGTTGGAGCTGATATTTCCATGTGTTTTTGTTTATCGAACCTTCCCAAGCACCGGTTTAATAATTAAAAATTTTAGAATGATGAATTAGGTTACATCAGACGTAGACAAATCGTCTGAACGCTACTGCCTTAAAGCTTTAGAGAATTTATGAACAAACAAATGTGTAATACAACAATCTTGGGCGTATTTTTCTTAGTTTTAGGCATTAGTCAGAAACAACGACGTGAACATAGGTAGTTCTGTTTCGTTTGGGGTGCTTGTTTAAAATCAGTTCCCTTGTTTTTTTAAATGGTCCTAATATTTTCGGTAAGACAAGTGTACAGAGATTAAATACCTTATTGGCGCAAGCAGTTTTTTATACCTTGCCTAAGAAAGAAGAGATTCGGGTGCATAGATTAAAATGGCCTACCCTGAATATATACTCTTTGCAGACGACTAAGGAATAATTGCTGAATACCAACAAAATATGGAATACATGCTTAACAAACAGGTCCCAACTTTCAAAATGAATAACTCTTTTATTGAATCAAACTAGTAACAATTCATTACGAACTATGCAAACTGAACAGAAACTGAACCAGTTCGTGAATAACAGTCACGAGATGGCAGTTCACATTCGCTTCACTTATTAGATATTTGAAATGGCACATCTTAGATATTCATTTTACTTGTATCGTTAAGTCGATATATGAAGCAATATACTTATTAGATAATTATTAATAGGCCTACGTTGTCGATGACATTAGAGCTTGTTATCCTAAATTACTAATTTATTTTACGGATGCCAAAAAATCACAATTACTAATAGACATTATTTTCAATATCAAAGATGAGTCAAACGTACATCAGCTGTTCCACTGCTCAATTTATCTCCTTCCTTCCGGCAGCCGCCTTTATGCCCTTCTCGATGCTTCTCCGTCCGCTTTTGGTAGCTAAGATGTATAACTTCTAATTCCGGAATGGGTACGATATAGTTTTTACTTTTTAGATATTGTTTATTTGAATGGTTTTTATTTATTCGCAAGACTAGTTTTTATTTAACATGATTAATTTCTCGAAAGTTTCCTATATTGACAGCGTAAAATAAAATGTTATAACACTGCCCCCCTTTAATTTTTGTCGTCCCAATTCCTCTCCATAATAGGAAGCCAATCGATCCAAATGAACCACCTTCATCTTAGCTCTCGGATTCCGGCGAATCCGATAGACAACGTCAATGACTCTTTTGATCACTGAGTATGAACCATCCCATGATGCCATACTTTGTCTCTGTCTTGGAAACCGACCGAATTTGCCTTGGGCTCATAACGTGTCTTCATTCGATTGCTGGTTGCCAACATCTGCGTCCGTGCTAGTTCGTGACTGACCAGCATGCTTTGTCGGAGATGGTCTACATAATCGTCAAGAGGCTGTTCCTCTGGTGACCCGAAGGCCAAATAACATTGTAATTTGTGCTCGTTTCCGAAAAGTACTCTGCCTGAAGTCGAAGGCCAAATAACATTGTAATTTGTGCTCGTTTCCGAAAAGTACTCTGCCTGGAGTCGAAGGGGTAGTGTTCTCGCCGAGTCTCGAATAGGCTGAGCGTCTCCGGTATTAATTTTATGTTTCACTAAATGAGTTCGCCCTCTTTTTCCTTTCCATACGTCGAAGATATCCTGATAGTTTCTAACGATGTCCCTCAATTTTACATTCTGGATTGGCTTTAAATTCCTGGAAAAATATGTTATGAGTTCTTCCAGTTCTTCCGATAGTTTGCCTGGTGGTATTGCTGTATGTTGCGTGCTTCTGATTACAGAGGAAATTGTTGAACATTGCCCCAACATTGTCCCTTTCTTTAACGCAACCGAGTAATGATTCAGGTTCATTACACTTACTGACACAATCTCCTTGGCACGAAACAGAGTCTTTCCCAGTGCGATTCCTCTGCCTAAATTTCCGTCTTTAAGTTCAGAATCAAACATCATCACTGTTCCAGTTTTAGCTTTCCCATCTAGACTAGCATCTACAATGATTTCGGCTCTTTCCGGAACATTTACATCCTCTGCTTAGATTGCTCGAAGCATTATGTCGTATTTACCATGGAGCGCCACTTCTTCGTCATTCACTCGCAGAATTTCATCTTTAAAGTTTAACTGGAATTCCTTGGAGCTCATGACATCCATTCCGATGATGACTTGGTCTTTGATGTCTGCCACTAATGCCCGATGTCGGAATGTTGTATTGCCCAAGACCGCTATTTCACTATGGACTTTAGCTCGTTCTCCAGTCGCTGTTCGCAGTTACCATTTTGTTGGTTTTATCATTCTCTTGTCTAAAACAATGTTCGGCCTTATAACTGTTTTTGTCGCACTTGTATCCAGCAGCATTGAACATTGCTTTTTATTAATAAGGCCATCTACAAAGACACTGTTAACGTCATTCCGTAGAGAAGCGACATATGCGTTGATAGTTGGGACTTGTTGGCTACAGGTCGACGATGCACCCTTCACATCGACCTTCTTAAGTTTTCAGATGAGGAAGTCGGGCCTCCGTTGCTCTTCTTGCAACGACTCCGTATGTGTCATACTTCCAACATCTCAGTTGTCTTTTTTCGGTAAGGACTTCCTCTACTATCTTCCTTACACAAGCCTTATCATTTCATCCGTTTTCTGACTCTCCTTCAATGATTCGGACTCCATCCAAAAAGGCTTGCACTGCTTACCTTTCTATCTCATTTTCCGGTGTGGCTGGATAGGCAAGGCGAACCAGACGGGAAATATCAGCTTCAAACTCTTGTAGGGATTCATTTGATATCTGGTGGCGATTTTTCAATTGGGAGTGGTAGAGGTGCCCCAAATGTATCTGGCCATACCTCAGTTCTAAATGTTTGACCAGTTGTTCGTAGTCTTCTTGCTCATAAGTATTCAACGTTTGCAAAATATCTGTAGCGTCCCCTCTTAAGGCGAGGGTTAATGCTATTGCCTTGTCCTCTGTCGATCATCCGTTTAGCTTTGCTGCAGTTCGAATTGGCGCCGATAATTAGTCCATGACGATTTTCCATCAAATTGGGGAGGTTTCATTTTGTGTTTGTCCCCTCGAGGCCAACTTTCGAATCCATCACTTCTGGACTGTTTCTGCTTTCAGTTTTTGATTGTGTTTCTCTCCTTTGTATTGTGACTACCTGTTCTTTTATTTTGCTAATCTCACCTTCCATTATCTGCTTTAGCTCTTCTATCCGCGTTTCATTTTTGTCTGTCGTCTGTTTCAGCTCTTAGACCATTGTCTGCCTTAGCTCTTTTATTCGTGTTTCATTTTTGACTGTGGTCTGCTTCAGCTCTTCGACCATTGTCCGCTTTAGCTCTTCCATCCGAGCTTCATTCTCTACTATTTTCTCTACTATGCTTTTCAGATTTTCTTCTAGGGATTTTCTGCTAATTTATCTTCTAATGTCCCTTTCAAGTTTTTAGAATTTAGCAATTTGTCTTCTGGGGTTTTAGAATTTTCTTGTAATTTGTCTTCCAGTGTTTTAGAATTTTCTGCTAATGTTTGTTATCTTCTAAAGACTTAGAATTTTCTACCAATTTATCTTCTAGGGTTTTAGAATTTTCTGGTAATTTATCTTGCAATGTTTCTTTTAATTTTTCTTCCATTTTTTTAATAGCATATTCATGTCTCCATTACCAGAAACTTCAAAAAACAAGTATCGGGATGTTACCTTCATTTATTAGGACATCTCGTAGCCCTTGTATTAATTCACTTTTCGTTCCACTAATTTCTAAATCCCTTTCCTCAAGTTCTTTCTTTAAATCGGTCACTTTCAACCTGTCCAAACTCACCGCTTTAAACATTGTCAGTCTATTTATTTTTCGCTTCTAAAGTTCCACAAATACACCTACACTTATCACCACTGTAATGTTTTTATTTTTACAAACGGGTTCAGTTAAGTTCTTGGATTTATTTAAAAACAGCCCAACTCACTCTAATTTATTTCCATTACTTTAACACAATTTATATTCACAGAACTATTTACAATCTATACTGAACACCTGCTTTTACTATACGACAGTCGAATACAGAATGACTGTTTCCTCAGCTCTCCGTATTTATATATTTCTTCTCGGAATTATTCAGAACGTCGAAGGAATTCCCGTCACATTATGTTTGATTAGAGGATGTTTCTAGTATAGGTAACATGAATTTTTAGAAAAATCCTTTTTTACCACAAGGTTGAAAACATAAAAAGAATAATTGCACAATATAATTTGTGGAAATTATTTGTATAAATATTTATGTTAAATAATGTGCAAATCATGTTTCTACTATAAACTGAAATAAAACACGTCTATAATGAGAATGAATTCTGAGACATTTCCGATGTTTAATACTCGGTATCTCGAAAACTAGTAACAGAATTTCAATATATTTTGCACAAATGTTAGTCTGAAGCTGGTAGACAGTGTAACTCGTTTCCCGAAGTTTCCTAGGACTTCCATCGTCTTCAAACGGTTGATATCACAACGTTTTAAGACGAAGGTATTCCAAGAAAACTTCGAGGATTATCAGTTAAACAATAAGCCTTTGTTAACGTAAAAACGTAATAACATACAGAGAAAATTTAAAACTGCAAGGTAAATTAAAATCTACTCTTTTAAATATGTCCGGTTTTTGCAATCAGATTAAAATCATGCGGATTGTAGAGTAATGGGTCCTGTATTTGTTTAATGTAATATAACAATTGCAGCACGTATGGTTTATACAGGATGACTCATTGTCGATATATGATATATGTCGTTTCAAGCTATATTTATGACCACACTGTACATTATATGAGGCACAACCAATATATTATTACTTTAACTATATATTAATGGTAACATCTTCTTATGGTTTCAACGTTGAAATAAAAACAATGATTTTGTCTAATAAACATGTTTCGTATTTTTGAAACAGCTGTAATGCACCAAATTTATGGTAAATGATTAGTAAAATATTTATACCAAATAATATGTAATTCACGTTTTCTACAATAAACGGAAATAAAGCACACCTAATATAATAAATCTTATATCGAAAAGGAGGCATTTTTGATGTGTAATACCATGGTCTCCGTTTGTGAGAACATCAAGTCCTGCAACATACCTTTTCTAAAAATTTTACTGAAGTTCAGTTTGCCATAAGAAAGTGGCCTGGTCCTTTATTAAGTTGTATTTCTCAGTTTTGCTAAAAGAAAGAAAGTACATTACTACAAAAGTATTATAACTATAAACCAATGCGGTTTCCACTGATACTATATACTCTATGTCATATTTTCATATTGATTTAATTTTCTAATTTTAAATAATTAACTTTATTATTTATTCCAGGCTGCCATAAAAGGTTTACAGCTATCGGGCTTGCAAATAGTTTCAATAACAGATAGTACAAAAGTTTCCTGGAATCCACCGAGAGCCAGAAAACAAAGAAAATTATAAAATGTTTATTTGTCAAATAAAACAATTATGTCAATATTATGTTTTTATTAATTCCATAAGTATGTGAGCTGACATTTGGGTCGATAAGGGGGAGTGTTTCAACCAATCTCATGTAAAGTCGAGTCTAATCTTTGCCAAGACGTCTTTTGAAAATAAATAAAAACGGATGACAGCATTACACCGGCAATCCGATGGATGAATAGGACCATTCACCGTCATTTGTCAAAGATAGTCTCTGACCACCAAAGAGACTGGCAAATCGTTCATCAGTGTACGGGTTCACGGGTCAGACCCCGGTCAGTGTTATTATGGGACGAGAGTTACGACTACCTTGCGACTGGAAGTTTAGATGTTCCCCCGACAGTTAAAACTGCGAAGACTGTCAGCCAGTTACCCCAAAGTACGACCAAAATCCAACAACGAGTCCGATTAAATATCGAGAATGCCAGTGCCCGAATGAAGAAAGCATATATGAGATCGAGGGCGGGAAAGATCTTGGGAAGGGCCATACCAAATTTTAAAGAGTTGTCTATAGAATAACGAAGCCCAAGTTTGCACCATCCAATCACCCGATAAAGAGTTGGCATTCGAACAGTTTATGGCACTGTACTCTAATGGGCAGAAAGCGCAGCCTGACGTGATCAGAGAGGAACCCCATAGAATATTCCCTGGCTCATTGCGTGGCTCGAGGTTTCCGGATGTCTAGAGGGATAGTCAAGGTGTTTGCAAAGAAGTACGGTCAGTTTCAGAAGCTAAGGGAGCAAGATCCAGCTCCTTCATCTCGACGATAAACGGTAACATTCTCGCAGGACAAGCAAACGTACAGCGATCTTTGGAAGAGTTGAGAGCTATACCTAATGTTGTAGAGTCACCTGAGGAACTTGGCAGTCTCAAAGATGTGACAATCTTGTATGCTGTCCCAGATTAGAAGACCGCCTCTAATAATAATAATAATCTTTATTGAACTAATTTGAAGGTTACAAATGTAGTTTAATTATGCTTAGTCAAACACGACTTACTTAAATAATTTTGATTTTATTGTTATTGATATCATTCCACCCATTTATGGGCGCATAGTTTATATTTAAATTGTGTAAATTCCACCAAACGTCCCATTCCATTAAGGGTTCTGGGACATTCCGGAACGAGTTAGTCTTAATGAGGGGACAATGTGACGGGCATTCATCCGATATTTCGTGAAATCGGAGAGGTAGTCTGTCGAGCCCGGCGGCTAGCACTGTTTAAGTTCTCGGGTGTTCGAAAATTCATAAAGGAAATTTCTCGACGGCTATTTGATCTAGAGCCTCCTGAGAAGAAAATATAAATGCGGGAAGCCCATGAAAGGATTCATTCAGTATTCAGGTCGTCGTCTAGTAAACAACAGGTGTTCAAGATAATTGTATATAGTGTGACTGTAAAATTAGCGAAAATAAATTCCAAAAACCCAGAGTGTAGAAAATATAACATTACAGTATACTAAGTATCTCATAGAAAATAAAACATTACAGTATACAAAGTATCTCATTCAGGTGTACAAATATCTAATGATCTCGAGTTCATACTAACAGCGACATTTAAAATGTGCCTGAAGGATGCTCGGCCCCAATGATTGGTCTGACTGCTTACAAAAAGTATTGAAATATTATCTAAAACTAAGTCTCAAGTTATATGTAAGATCATATTTTTTATTTCGATCTTTAAAGTGTCTGGCGATAATTACCGTCGGCAAAAAGTGTCTGGCAGTATGGTTTCAAAATTCAATATTCCGTAAAATCAGCTCTTACACTTTAAGTAAAGTGAATAAAGTTTTTATATACCTACCTGCAACACCTAGGAATTGGCCGTCGGCTCAAGCTAGCAGGTATATCTACATTTATTGTATGTACTAACACTGTCGCATAGTAGTGATGTGAGATATTTCGATATCGGTGACGTTAACCAGCAAGTGTGATGGTTGCTGATATTACCGGCACAGATCATACAAAGAGAAATTACCGGCGACCTAATTCTCTGGAAAGCCGTGAATTGAGCCGCTGCTTGGACACGGCATGGTAACGTATATCGTATCGTCCTGAGATTGTGAAAGCAGCGAATTTGGTATGATAACTATGTGCACGACGAACATATTATTCATAATCCTCGTATAGTATCGTTATTTATCGGCGGTTTGGGGTGTGTGTCTAGCTTTGCTTCAAATAAGTTACAATAAAAAATACACTTAGCATACTGACAAAAAAAAACAGACAATGTAAAATTATGAGGATATTAATGATTAAATACCGCCACAGTGCGGAAATAGATCAAGTCACAGAAATATCTCCTATTGTAATATCAGAACTAAAGCATTTCAAACAATTGTAAGTTACCACATTTGTCACTGCCAAACACATGATTCAAATTAGTGTGCCATATATACTATTTGTTTATGAAGATATCTAAACAAACCAGTATAATCACATTCTTTAAAAACATTTCATTTTTATTTACAGAACTATTGACTGAACAAGTTTGGTAGGATTCTCCAAAGGAGGTAACAAATAAAGAAGCCCATATGACAGATAAAAATTTAGTTTTATAACATTTTTATTAACAAGTCTATACATATAAAATATTTTTAATACATTACAAACTGCCAATATCATTAAAACGTTTCAATTTTTCTGGGAAAGGATCTTTGAACAAAACTGGATCAGCACGAAATTCTACAGTCTTTAGTGGCATTCTACCAAATGCTTTTGCAAATCTGTCAACACATTGAGATCTTTCAACCATATGTCCCAAATCAGCAGATAACATTTCATTAATAGTACATTCTGGGCATTTAAATTTCTTTCGAGGAGTTACTTTAACTGGAGGCTTATTTGTCAAGTTTGCAACTAGAAAATTCATTGCAATATCTTCACAGTTCATATGTTCATCTACCCAGTCTTTAACTTCCAATGGTAAATCTTTAGTATAGAGATAACTCCAATATTTGTGAAGAAATGCTGCTCCTGTTAAAACCATTGAAATTTCATTGGTCCATTCTGATTCATATTTCCAAGACTGTGTTACATTATCCCATATATGTGTTCTAGATGGAAAGCCAATTATTCGATCAGGAAACTCTCTCCAAACTTCAAATGCAAATTCTATCTCATCTGGAGTTAACATCACAATATCGTCATCTATATGTAGAATAGCTTCAGTTTCAATTTCTCTATAAGGAAAAAACCTATTTGACAACTTATTTGCTTTAGTCTTAATTATGTTTATAGGTTTAGTTATTTTAGGAAACTCTTGTATAGGTGGTGGCTTCTTTTTCTGATTGTTCCACACAACAACAACTTTCATGAGACTAGGAACCTTTGATATTCGTTGAATCAAAGTAAATAAACTTGCCACTCTATCATATGTCAAAATAACAGCAGTAAATCCTTGGGATCTTGGAGAAGTACTTGGAAAGAATAATGGATTCCCATTAATTTCAGATGGCTTTAAATTAATATCATCATAAGTTTTGCTTAAATATGGATAAACCCTATCCTGTATTATATCCAGAGCAGTTAAAGTAATTTGCTCCATACTTGAAAAATAGGAGTTATATACATGTAGTAAACTTGACTGCATTTGTTTAATTCTTTTTTCTGATATAGCTGCAACTATATCAACTGCAGTTTTTAGGTGTTTCTCAGCAATTAAAACAGAAAAATGTTTCCAATCCAAAATTTCTTCAAATGGCAAAATATGGTTTTTCATAATTATGACTGGGATACAATTTGCTGCCATGGCTTCCAAGAGACCTAACTGTCCCATTCTCTCTCCTCGAAAAATTAAACAGAATAAACTAGATTTCAATACTTCAGGATAGTACATTTTTTTTCCAGTCTCAATATTGCACCTTTGTGAGTACTTATGAATCTGACAACGATCTAGTATCAATAATTTATCTGGGTGCTGATATGTAAGCTTTTGTAGTTCATCAAGAAAAAATGGATCTACATTTAACTGAGAAGATGTAAGTAAATAAAGTCTTTCATGAAATGTGTTGGATACTCTTCCTTTTTTGGCTAATGGACTAAATACTGGCAGGGAAATGTCAAACCTTATTCTAAAACTTTCTGCATCAAAATCTGCACCAGCTACCATTGCATTTCCTAAATCCAATTCTACCACTGTTGAAAAATCAGGTGCATTGCCTGCAACCATATTGAATATCAAGTGATTTTCTCCATTTCTCCAATAATGTAATGACTGTAAAGCTGTGGATGTGATATTTGTTCTGAACCTTTCTTGATTTAGTGTATCAATGAATGGGATGAAAATGCATGCTTCTTCAGGATTAGCAGTATAATATTTAGAACGAATCACAGCCTGTAATAATGTTAAATATTCTTTTGATAGTTCACTAGCAAGATTACCATTCCTGTCAATATATTTTTTTGGTGGATATATATAAACTGCTATCCTATCATGGCCAGTATGCCCACAATGATAAATGTTAAAACAACTCCAGTATGTACAAAGTGTGTTCCTTGGTTTTATGGAACCAATTTCAAAATTCAGGGTGATTTCTTCTAAGTCTTTGAGATTTGTCAACTGAATTTTTTCATGCATTCTAGAGGCATCACTCGTAAAATTTGTAAAGGGTAAAAATAGTACAATTACTATAGAAAGGATTAATAATATCCAAAAGAAGTTTTTATATTTTGAGTAGCTTGTTATGTTTTTGTTAATTACTGAAATTGTCCTCAGTTTACTGCAAATTTTTTTCAACCCAATTACAACCATAGCTCTATAATTGGTTCATATTTATTTATTGATTCCAGAATTGTTTCTATTTCCAAATTGTTCACTTTTAGTATGAATGTATGTACATAGGGTTTAAATTTTAAGTGTCAGTTTTAAATATATAAAGTTATAAACTATTTGATTGATGACCAGTATAATTTACCTGGTTATTTCAGTTATTTCGTTGGTTGGTTATCTTTTATCCATCTTTTATCTTCTAATCAACTTTTTATTCAAAGCTTCTAATTTTTATTTATTTATCTTTACACCATAGAACACAAAGATGATATGGAGCAGTGATGACAATAGATCTTTTCACCCTTTGTAATGCGCAGGCGCGTTTGGCATGGTAAAAAGGCGGGCATATGAAAGTTTCGTGCACTTTCACAAATATGCATACGGAACTAGTATTAATACCCTTATTCATATCAATGAAGTTAATTGAAATATTAATTAGTGGAGCTTTAAATTTTAATGGTGGTTAAAGCGATATTTTGCATCCACAAGGCGAAGATAAGGCTGATCTATTTGACAGGTTAGGACAAAAATGATACTCAGATTTAAAGTAATTAATATACTGATAATTAATAAAATAAATATTAGTAACACAAATTTAATTAATTTATTATTACTATGGTTTTATCAGTCGTTGTCTTTTTTACTACAATTTGTGATCTAAATTATGTTGGCTATTCATCTTTCGACTGACAGATATATGAAAGTTAATTTATGAGATTTTCACGAAATCTGTACAAAAATTGTATGTAATATTACTGGAGGCTGTACAGTTGGTACAAATAAAATATAAAATTCAGTATATAAAGATTTATTTAAACTCAATTTGCATCCTTATGTCTGGTCACAGTACATTATGTACAACTGATTTTCAAAAAGTTAGCACTAGTGAAATGAAATGGGGGTTTAACTTTGATATGTTGGTAACAATTTAAAAGAACGATCATGCCAGAGTACTTACGTTTTGTCTTTGCTTGCTCTGCTGACCGCTCTGTAGGCGAAGTGGACTGTATCTTGAGGAGTTGACCACGCACTGCCCTTTAATGAATTTTACTGTGTCTATTTCACGACCGGTCGTATTTCACTAAGAACTACAACAATGAAGAACTAGTGAGTATTAGTCCTTTTACGCGCGAGAATGTCTATACCGTCCCAGACGGTTGTTTAAACGACTCTGGCAATGAGTGTGCGCGTAAAAATCACCAAGAAAAACAAAAAAAATACAAAAGAAAAGATTCGGAATTACACTGCTAATCCAAAACTCTTGTCCCAAAATAAATACAGTAATCTACTAATAAATGTTAATGAATCCTCAACATAAGCCGCCACCGAAATACAAGATATTTCAGCCAGCTAACCTGGAGGGCGTTGGTAGTGGACATAATTTTACGAAAGGTCTCAGTAAAGACCCAGTGGCTGTACGCACTGTAGCCACTCTCGAGATCCCGTCAGAGCCCGGATGGAGTTCTTCAACTCTCCCTAACTGCCATTTGAGTGGCGGTATATTATCACTCTTAATAAGTACTAAATCGCTAACATGTAAAGACCGTGACATGTCATTCCACTTTTGACGTTGCTGCAGCGTGTGTAAATATATTCGTTATGCCAACGTTTCTAAAAAATCTGATGTATTTTCTGGAGCAATTGCCATCTATTCAATCTATTACAGGGAATGGGAGTAACAAAAGGCTCAGGAATAGTAGTTAACGGAGCTAAAGTGAGAAAATGTCCGGGAGTAAGGCCTGATAAATTATTAGGATCCGAACTCATGGGGTATAGAGGTCGTGAGTTTAGAACGGCTTAGATCTGGGTAAGAACTGTATTGAATTCTTCATATGTTAGAAATTGCGATCCTAAAATTCTTAAAAGATGCGATTTTACTGACTTCACAAAATCGGGAGCCGAAAGGGGATTAAACGCCCAAGTAATATTCTCGGTTTCTACTGCGTTGCCCATATAATCATTAAAGATTTTATATGCACCAACAAAATTGGTACCATTTGAGACAACAAAGGATTGTTTCAGCTGAGAGACTAGAAGCTAGCTCGAGATGAAGAGCTTTCGTAACAAAACAAACAAAGAGACAAATATAAGCTTTTTGAGGCTGGACACCTCGTCGCTTCGAAGGAGTCACAAGAAAAGGTCCAGCGTAATCAACACCGACAACTGAGAAGGGTTTGACTTCTGAGATCCATGATGCGGGTAAATTACCCATAAAGGGTTCAAGAGCTTTGGGCTTAACCTTAAAACATCGTAAGCAATTAGAAAGAGTACGCCTAATTACTCTACGAGCTGATAAAATCCAAAAGTGTTGAGAGATTAAAAAATACAGAGTTTGAAAACCAGGATGTAGGTTTTCATGTGGTAATTTTCAACAATCAATTGAGTTAGACGATGATTTTGAGGCAATAAAAGAGGAAACTTTTTGTCATAGAGAAGTTCAGAGGCTTGTAAACGGCCGCCCACCCTGAGGAAACCATCACTATCAATGAACGGGTTGAGTTTTCTAGGAGTTTTAGGTAAGCGTCGTTTATTTTCTATAATTTCAAGTATATCTGAAAATCGAGATTTGACTAACATGAGAACTGTTTGAAATAACTCGAGTGAACTGAAATGAGTAAATAACTTAGACTTTCTGCAATTGTATATAAGGCATTAACAATATGCCAAAATTATTTTGAGTTTGTTCAAAGAGGAGAAACGATTGAGTAACGTATCAATAGAGTTTAGAGAACAGAGAGTTAAGAAAATATGTGGTTTTTCTTCTACCGTACTTTCTGTCTGAAGCAGATTATCCTTTTGAGGCCAAAATTCTTTTGATAACAATAACCATGTACGGCCATTCCACCAAAGTCTCTTTTCTACAAGGGATTGAGGGAACAACCCGCGACAAGCACAATCCGCCGGGTTGTCTATTGAGGGCACATAAAACCAGTATTCAGGTTTAACTTTATCCTGAATATCGGTTATCGGTTACTAACGAAAGTTTTCCAGCGATGTGGAGAGGTTTTGATCCAAGTGAGAGCTACCATTGAATCAGACCAGGCATATACCGAATCTATATTCAACTTATTTTTGTAAGTATGGACAACAAATTCGATCAAACTTGATAAGAGAACAGCACCACATAATTCCAATCGAGGAATGCTAAGGGTTTTAAGCGGTGCAACTTTAGATTTTGCGTATAGTAAAGACACTTGAGCAGGGCGATCAATATAGAGAAATTTAAGATAAATTACAGCAGCATATCTCAACTCAGAGCTGTCAGAAAAATCATGTTGTTCACAGGAAACGAATGAGGTCGAGACTATTTTTCGAGGTATCATAAGATTCGAGAGAGAAGGGCATTCCTGTTTATATCGTTTCCACTTTTCACGGATATCTGGAGGAGGTGAGTCATCCCAATCACATTTTAGACACCACAATTTTTGAATGAGATGTATAGCAAGAAATGAAAGAGGGGATAATAATCCAAGGGGATCAAACGTCCTGGCAATTCGAAGAGCATATTCCGTTTAGTACAAGAGAGATCTAGAGACTTAATTTGATAGAAGAACGTATCCAAGTTTGGTTGCCACTGCATACCTAAAACTTTCAGACTAGTGTCATCATCCGAATAAAATGACATCGAATCTAATAATCTACAATCCTCAGGAATATTTACGAGCAGTTCTGCTGTGTTACTCGCCCATTTATGAAGTAAAAAACCTCCTTGTTTGATTGTCTTCTAAACGTTGTTTGTGGCATATTCTTGATTACTTTTATGTTTTTTTGGGCAATAACACCACAATAGAAATAAAACGACGTATATTGCAGGAATACCAAACGTTTGGTATTCCTGCAATATACGTCGTTTTATTTCTATTGTGGTGTTATTGCCCAAAAAAACATAAAAGTACTCATTGTTTGAGTAAATAAATGAGGTCCGTTTGCATTTTTGTGCTGTGAGAAGATCAGAAACGCCTGTGACAACATCATCCATATAAATATCTTCTAAAAGAACTCTTGATGCTATCTCTGTTCATCCTTGGCTAGCTGAAGCAATGTCCTTAAGGCGAGAAAGGGCGAGGATGATACTCCATATGTAATGGTTCTGAGACGAAAATCTTGTATTGTTTCATTTGGTCCGAAACGAAAGAGAATGCGTTGATAATCCTGGTGCTTATCATTTACAAGAACTTGTCGATACATTTGTTGAATGTCAGCGGTGAAAACAATAGAGTGTAAACGAAAAAGTAACAAAATAGAAAAAATGTCCTTTTGAAGTTTAGGTCTAACTAAGACAGTATAATTTAAAGAGAAAGTATTGTAGGTTTTTGCAGAGGCATCGAATACTACTCTGAGTTTCGTAGTTATACTATTATGATTGATAACAGCATGGTGAGAAATATAGTAATAACTCCGAGGAGGCGTCTCTTCTAAATCCTTTTCCATGTGTCCTTTGTCGAGGTAATCCTGCATGAAGATTTTATAACTATCATAGAGAGAGGGCTGTGCTAAAAGACGTCTTTCCAAGGCAAGGAGTCTCTTAAGTGCTAAAAATCGAGTATCAGGAAAAAGAGGTTCGAGATCACGGAAAGGAAGAGAGACAATGTATCTACAACAAGGGGTTCCAGTATGAGTGTCAACGAAAATTTGTTCACATTTTTGATCCTCCGCAGAAGATGTAATATAGTGGGGAACTTCCTCTAATTGCCAGAACTTGGCGAGTGTGTTTTCTAATGTACAAAAAAAGGAGCAATTTTGGAACAGAGGCATTGACTTTACCCATAATAATACAGGCAAAAACAGTATTTAAGGCAACAGGACTGTCTATTCGATTTTGTATTTTTCCATCCTTGAGAAGAGATCTGCTCCGAACAACATATCTATCGGACCAGGGACACCAAAATCTTTATCCGCCAAAATGAGGTTAGAGAATGAATTAGGGCTTTCAAGAGATACAGGTACTGATTTCGCTGTGGAATAGCTGGAGTACTAATGTGTGAATCTGAGGTAACCGTTTTTGCAGTAGTGCGAGGAGAGGTATCATAGTGAAGCAAAGTGTGGTGTTGTTTGTGACAAACCCTGCAGCAAGAAGTGGAAGAGCACTGTCTGCTTACATGTGTGGCACCGAGGCAATTATAACACCAATTATGCTGCTTCACTATTTCAAATCTATCTTTGGGAGACAAAGTGTTAAACGTAGGACATTTATAAATTTTATGTTCCTCGTTACAATAACTACATTTGTGTACAATACGAGAATCGGTATAGAGTTCTGCGTTACTGATTAATGCAGTTTTAGAGAACCGTTTGATAGGTTTTACTTGTGAGTGCTTCAGAGGAGGTTTACAACCTCTTTGCAAAATAGCGACCGAATCGTTAGCTTTACACTTTTTCCGGAGAAACTCATAGAAAGCTTGATACCTAGGTAATACTGATGATTCTATAGTGAGTTCAAAACTTTTAAGTAAACTATGAGAAATCTTTTTACTTAACATATTGAAAAGAACAAAGTCCCATGAATCAACGGGAAAGTTTAGATTCTTTAATACAATAAAATTGTCATTAAAGGTGTCTAAAATATTGAAAAGAACCAAGTCCCATGAATCAACGGGAAAGTTTAGATTCTTTAATACAATAAAATTGTCATCAAAGGTGTCTAATAAAATCTTCAAATCATTATCAGTGTAGCTAAAATTCGTTTATTCTGATATTTTTTCACTAATTTGTCATATGCCGCTTTAATTAATTTAATTAGCAGGAGAAATTTCAAAATGCTTAATTTCCACTAAGGCCGAACCTGAAATTAACGAGAGTAGATATTGAAACTTATCCACCGGTGATAAGTCTTCATTTGAATGAATGAGCGAATTATACAAGCTAATAAATCGTGACCAATCTTTTATATCTCCTGTAAACAAAGGAATATTTAACTTCGGAAGCTTCACCTTAGAAGTTTTAAATTCTTGTAGAAAACGAGCTGATACTTCCGTCCTAAATAACTCCTCGTATGTGCATCTAATTGAGTAATATTTCTGATCGATATCTTTTCTAATATCTTTTTCTTCCGAAACGTCAGGATTTTCTAAGAGAGCATAATTACTTAAGATATTAGCATGTTGAGAATTAAATTTTGAGTAGAGATCTAACACATTTTCATAACGAATTTTGAAATTAGCTCGTAAAAATACATCAGTTTTAGCCTTTTCCGCTAAACAAAAGAGTTCCGAAATTCTTTCAACCGATAAATCCCAGAGTGCTTTGGCTTGATCAATTATTTTTTGTACAGTCGCCGCCATCTTATTTATTTAAATGTGAAATGAAAGCGATTTTTTTTACACTGTGTGTTGTAAAAAACCGAAAACAACGATAACAAAAAAAACGAGAAGCAGAGAAATTGAGTTATTTTACAAATTTGATGCAACTAATTTTGAATACTTTATTTCCATCAAAGAGGGAGATAGAGAGCAATAAACCAATGAGAGAATAAAATAAAATATTCCTCAATTGCATCAAACCTGTCCTATATTTCTACCGAGAGAATGAGAGAGAGTTGAAAAATCCGATTATCCGAATACAAACTAACTCTAACTAAGTAAAAACAAAACTATATCCACTATATGCCAATAACAAAATATTAAATTTTCCATAAAATGAGCGAGAAACGATTAGCGAAATCAAAAATAAAATAATTTGTCTTGTAGCAACTTTAATGGTACACGATGTTTACCTTTATTTAAACACTCACCCAAACTGCAAATGCTTTTGGCCACCATGTATAACAATTTTAATATTTTTTAACTACCTTGTATAACTATAGCTCTACTTCCATCTACAATAAAACCATCCTGTATATACTGCTGCCAATCAGACAAACATTATCCAGAGTTGACCATACAATGTATGGCATCACACTCCCTCTAAGGCACGCTATGAGTGCCTTTAGGGGAAAATTCACTAAACCCCAGATATCCTAGATATCAAAAGGGTTTAGCTCTGTGAGAGCCCTTGCCAGGTTTTCAGACACGTGGTTGAAGTCGTAGCGGCAGTTTCACATGAATTTCCTGACAGTCCGGGCTGTTCCTAACAGGACGGCATTTTGCATTTGTTGGTAAAGATGTTCGCCCAGACCGAGATATTTTAAATTGTTTAATAGATGTTTTGGGACTAGTCTTCAATTGGTACAGTTTGTGTGTTGTTCATGTCCCACTGAGTCTTTATTTGAAATTCCAAATCTCTATATTGGGTTATATTCTCAGCCTGCTTGATATTTATATTATTGTTGTTAGGAATTGTTATGTCAATTAAAGTTGTTTTCCGAGAGACTTTATCTACCAAAATTATATCTGGTTTATTGTGAGCAACAGTCCGATCGGTCAGTATCGTGCGGTCGGTCACAGTACAGCTTGTAGTTGTTATTTTCTAAAACAGATTTTGGTTTGTATTCATAGTATGGCAATCTTACCGACTGTGATTATTCAAGTTTCAGTGCTAGTTCCTGGTGAAGTATTTTTGCCACAGCATCGTGTTGTTCTTTGTATTCAGTTGCAGCGAACGCTTGACAACCTCCTGTGATATGCTGGATAGACTCAGATGTTTGGCAACCGTACCTGCATCTGTCGTTGTTAATAGAAGGGTCTTTAACGATGTACTTTAGGTAGTTCTTAGTTGGAATTACTTGACCTTTTATTGCCAGTATAAAGCCTTCCGTTTCAGGAAACGTATGACCAGAGATCAACCATTAGCTCGACGCTGCACTGTCGCCATAATCTTGGTTGTCGTCATTTGTATGTTTTCCATGAAGGGGCTTCTCTTTCCATTTCAGCAGTTTCTGATCTGTGGTCTAGTGGTGTAATTGGACATGTTGTTGTCGCAGTGGTGTTGAGTCATCAACCTGGCACATGACTCTGTAGATCAGAAAATTCTGCGAGTTTCTGGAAATGACTACGCAAAATAGAAATTTGTTGATCTAATAGTTTGCTTAGATCTGTCACTCATCTTCCTCCTTCATACCGTTGTACGTTCGACAGAGCTCTTTGGATGGTGATTTTGAGCTTTTGTTAGTAAAACTCGAACTTTTCGTTGTAATTGTTCAATGTCAGTGTTGCACCAATTAACTATACCGAAAGAGTAACTGAGCACTGAACACGCATAGGTGTTAATAGCCTGAAACAGATTTTCACTGTTTAGTTTGGTTTTCAACAATCGTCTTACCCTCCTATAAAACTCTGCTGTTGAGTCCATTTTCATAGTCAAGTGATCAATACGTTGAGCCTGCTTTATTCCAAGGTATTTATAAGTATGACCTTCCCCCATAGATTCAATTGAGGTGCCATCTCCCATTTCGAAGTGCCCCTGCTGTACTTTGCCTTTAACTATGTTAATAATTCGGCATTTGTCTAGGCCAAATTTCATATGAATGTCACTAGAGGACCCTTCTACTATTTTAAGCATATCATGCAGATGTTGTTTCGTAGCTGTCATCAACTTTAAGTAGTCCATGTATAACAAAAGGTTTATCTTTAATGCTTGTACGTTGTTGTGTTTGAGACTGAACCCAAAATTAGTCGAGTTCAGTTTGTTTGAGAGAGGGTTCATGGCAAGGCAGAACCACAGCGGGCTAAGAGAGTCTCCCTGTTCTAAAAAGTTTATAATACAATTATTCACTTTATAGAGTTTCAGTACCTTAATGAGCCAATCATGTGGAACTGAATCAAAGGCCTTTTTGTAGTCCACATATGCCATGAAGAGATTTCTTCGTTTGGCGTGGGCTTGATTGTAGACAATGAGATCAATTATCAGTAGTTCGTTGCAGCCAATCGAATTTTTTGTGCATCCCTTTTGTTGTTAAATAATTATGTTTTTCAGCTTACAATGTTTGAAAATGCGATGATTAATGCACGATGTTATGAGTTTGTATAAGGTTGGATGGCAAGTGATTGGTCGGTACTTTGCTGGGTCCTGTGCACATAGGTTGTCCTTTGGTAAGAGGTATGTAGCACCATGCGTAAGGAAACTAGACATCTTGTGTGGGTGAGTAATTACGTCATTTATAAGAGCTGTTAGTGTTTCGTGGGTTGAGTACAGTTTCTTTATCCAGTAATTTTGTACACCATCAGGTCCTGGTGCTTTCCAGTTATGAAGGTGCTTCATTATGTTGGATGTTGTAAATGGTTGGTGTTGCGTGGCATCACAGTTCTGAGATGCCGCATCCTCCTCATTAATCCAGCTGGCTCTGGAGTTATAGGACATGGTTGTGGAAAGCTGTGTTTTCCAGAATTCCTCGATGACTGTTTTACTGGGGTAACTAGGGACTTCATTATTATTGATGTTGTTTATTATTATTATTATTCTAATTTATTTTTGAACCATACTGTATAGCCATAATTTCACTCTACAAAATACTTCAACCACCCTGTATGTTCATCTGCTTAGGGGCCACTACCTAAAAAATGTTATATTATTTACACTTAATTATAACTGTACTCCACTCACTATCTTATCTACGCCTTTGGACTACGATATAACCATTTTTAATCACCCTGGAAAGTATAATTTGTCTCCACCTTATATTTCAACCACCCGTATCTGCAACTTTTTCTAACATTGTTTTAATCACACTGTATAACTATAATTTTACTTCGATCTACGTTTCAGATATTGCATATGTGTCCTATCCCACAAAAAATGGTATCCTACCTGTTTACATATAACTCTACTCCATCCTCTATTTCAACCATCTTGTATATACAACTACTTATGGGCCACCCAGTATAACATTTTTTGTACCTCCCTGTATAACTATAAATCCATCCAAGCCCAACAATGCACCTGCTTATGTGGCACCCTATATAACAATTTTGTGCAACATTTTTGTGAATCACCTGGCATGTATTACAACTACCCTGTATACGCTACTGCTTATTGATTAACCAATATAACATTTTTTAAATACTTAACAATAACACTCCTCCACCCTATCTTTCAACTATCCTATATGTGCAACGGATTATGAGCCACGCTATTTCACAATTTTTCCAACCATCCGGTAAATGGAACAGCTTGTAGATCATAACATTTCTTTATAACATTTTTTAAACCCACCTATATAGCTGTAATTATACTCCGCTACACTTGTGGAAATAAAATATTTTTTTAACCAGTCTATAAACTATAATTCCACTCGATCTCATATATAAATCAGTTATTCTACTCCGCACTACGGTTTCTTTATATAGAACAAACACCCTGTAAAATTACGGTTGATATATCAGTTGACTTTTTTTAAATCAAAACATGTTACATTTGCATATTCCGAATTTTGAATAAAAGCTAAGCTGATTCAAGTATCTAATATTTGGTACTTGCTGTGGAACCAATAGAGTAATTGTGTTATCCAACATGGTAGAAGTTTTTTCGCTATATCTATGGTTTCTGTTAATTTAGGGACATAAAATATCTACCAGATTTTAAGTCAAACACTAGGCTTTGCAACAAAAAAAGATTCAGCAAAATCAATTCAGTAGTTCTTACGTGATGCCCGAACAAACAAACAAACAAACAGACATACTTACAATTTTATCATAGTATAGAATTGAATGATAGACGCTATTAATGAACAGAATTAATAAATTAAGTCTGTTTATTCAAATGATTTAAACTTTTTATTTTACATGTTTATCAATTTTTATAAAGTAACAAATAAATAACTTATGAAACAAATGAATTATCCTAAATAAAAATTTTTCTAACTTGTTTAAACCACCCTACTTAACTATAAATCCACCCTAATCCCGAATATATTTGACCCGAACTGCAAGTACTTATGCGCGACCCTATACAACAATTTTATCACCTTGAATAACTGTAACCCTACTCCACCCTACATTGCAGCCATCCTGTATATACTGCTGTTTATTTTACTTTTTGAACACTTGACTATAACTCTTCTCTACCCTATATTTCAGCTATGCAACTGCTTATGGTCTACGCTGTATAACAATTATTTCTGATATTTTCTAACCACCTTTTAAAGTACATTTTCTCTTTACCCTATATTTTAATCATCCTTTATATGCAGCTTTTTCTAACATTATGTTAAACTCACTTTAATACTATAATCTACTTCAGATATTCCATATCGTAGAATACAACTGTTCATGGTCCACCCTATATAACAATTAATTTTTAACTTTTTTACATCCACCCTGATGGAAATACCGGTGGAACCCTTGGTGTGTCACAAATTTAAAAACACAGTTTTGCACTTTAACACCAAACTTTTATTTAAAGACTCACCCAAACTGCATCTGCTTATTGGCCACCACAATTTTATTCACCTTTTTTTAACCACTTTGTATAACTAAGTCTACTTCCGTCTACATTAAAACCATCCTGTATACACTGCTGCCAATTTTTCAAACATTACAACTTATTTTTGAACCACCCTGTATAACCCTAACTTTACAAAATATTTCAACCACCCTGTTGTGCATCTGGTTAGGGGCCACCAAATATAACATTTTTTAAACACTTAACCATAACTTTGGTCCACTCACTATTTTATACATGCAACTGCTTATAGACTACGCTATATAACTATTTTTGAATCACCCTTGAAAGTATAATTTGTCTCAACCCTGTATTTCAACCACCCCAGTAAATAATCTATGTCTGTTCGAGCACAAAATCAACAAAAAATACATGTAATTTCCTATAAGAGATTCTAAGGTTAAAATTAGCGAAAATTTACCTCGATGACCTTGAAATCGCCAACGTGAGCTGGCGGTTTAGGGGTGAGAAACGGTGCAATTAGAGCCATTTTGGCTTAACGTGGGGTGTAAACGGCATATTTGGGGGTGTATTCATCATATTTCGATCGAGGGTGACATTTGTTCTGCGAACGTGGGGCCCCTTTCTCGGACCATAGCGAAGCGACCAGGACTGCGGGGGCCCCAACTAGGGCTACTGTGACACATCATAGAGGTTAACTGTTACAATGGGGGCCCCGACTGGTGACAACGGCCGAGGGGCGCTGCTTAGAGGTTAGGATGGTGATGACAAGCTCCGATTTAGATTATGTTGTATCAACTGCTATTGGATGGGGCTACTGTGACGTGCTGAAGATGGATGGGGGACCGCGTTATGGGCACAGATCATACAATAGAGAATAGATAGGAAACTCTGTGTTGAAAATTGTATCCACAAAATGGCGGATTTAGCCATCTATGATTCTTCCGGGTAAATAAAAATGTGAATTTGAGTTACAGTAATCTGCATTTAAACAATTGCAGATAAAGAAGGAATCTGTACATCACCTAGCTGGTGTATTTCTCTGCTAGTTCTAAAACTACACTATAGATGTCGGTATCAGCGAAATAATAATCCCCATATATATATTTTTTTATTTACAAAATTAATTACAAATTCAATTAAACATTGAACTATTCACACAATAATAATAACAAAATTGGTACAACCATAATATACAGTTTACAAATATTTGTTATATATTTAGTTTCCCTGTTGTTTACGGTATACATTTGTGTTTTTACTCTAGTCGGGATGAAAAAGTTAACTTATTGCTTCGGTAAACTCGCATTTAACATATTCAAAGGTAAGATTTTGAAATTAACTTTAAAATATTGCCTTCAGAAATGACAAATATGAGTTTACTTAAATGTTAGGTTAACTGTTACATCCACAACTTAAATCTAAAAAAACATAGATGTACCCCAACAACGAGGAATCTACATATATATATATATATATATATATATATATATATATATATATTGAAAGCAATATGTGATGACTGCTTCTTTATGTAATATTCTGTATATTTGAATTTTCATTTTTTCATTTTCTACCTTTTGCATTTAGAGTAAGTAGTATGACACTATACAATACAATATAAATAATACCTAAATATTAGTAAATGCATTCAACTCCCACAAAATACTCAAAATACTAAGTAAATTGTACATATTTAAAAAATAGGGCCCTATACAAATGTCATACAATAATTGATATCAAAATATATAACACTCACAAACAATTACATCTAAAAAAACAAGAAATTTTTCTTTGAATTTTGAAAAATATGCTCATTGTAACAAATAAAGAATGCTATTTACAGGATTACTTAAGAGTTTTTAATAAGAAAAAACTTGATGATAATTTATAACTTTTGGAACTTTGTATATATATTGATAAGTAAAGCAAATATTTTGTCATTCAATGAACAACATTTGCCCTTTGGCTTTAACTGTTGATTGCACATTTGAAAGAAATTAATAGTTGTACTGTTTATATTTTTTAAATACCTTCCATTCTCTTCCATTGTGATAGTTCACTCCTCACTCTTGTCTACTGAAAGTACAAACTTCTTTCTCACCACCTTTTTGTGTGCTGCAAAATACATAAAGAAATTATGAATAATTTGAAAACCAATATTAAATTGGTTACCTTGGAATCCCAGTATAATTTGGCATTCAAAACTCTGATGCATGGTGATTTCTAAATACATACTGAAAAGCCTCTTCTTACTACCATATACTTTTTCAGGAGTTTTCACTGTCATTTGGGGGCTGCACATGGTAACAGGACCTTTTTCTGGTGAAAACCATGCAAAAGTATCTCCCACAGTTCTCTCATTACTTAAAATGAAATAATATATGAACTACAAGAATATATGAGAAATGTGAACATACCGAGAAATTTATTCTTGCCAATGCACTTCTCAGTAGTATGCTATCCTCTCCAACGCACCCTCCTTAGAATGAGCTTCACAAATTACCGAATGCCGGGCATTTGAAATACAGCTGAAGCCGTATTTCTTGCTTTTGGGGATAGTTTACTTGTAATATGCTGTCAAAAAAATATAATTAATAAATTACCTTCTAAATACCGTAATTCATTACCTTATAGACCATTGATTGGAACATTCAGAAATCGAAAAAAGAAATGCTCCAATATTATGTATTTTTTGTTTGTTATGGGGCGTATGCCATAGAGTTGGGGCGTTGACGTATGGCACGGAACGTTAATATGGGGCGTTGACGTATGACATAGAACGATGGTACGGAAATTGACAGCTGACAGGTAGGCCATAGAGTCAGAGGTCACACGAGTAACAGTGCACGTATTGTACTACAGACGGGTTATGACGTAATAGATAAGCAGTTACCCCTTGAAGCGCTCTCATTGGTTAATTACCACGTGCTCAGTTATACCAAGCTCTCATTGGTCAATAGTCACCACGTGATCTGTTCAATCGCGCCAAATTTCAATGATGTACAAAATAATTTATATATTTATATTACAAAAACCGACGCAGTGATGGGGAATCGCACCCCAGTCCATCGGTTTTCTGTGTAAGCACTTAGCATATGTGCCAACAAGGGGACCTTACTTACTCTTTCTATCAGTTGATAGTATGTTGAATAAAAACCCGTTTAAGACGCGTAGTAATAATATCAGTCACATAGCTGTTGGGTGGAGACACGATGACCTTGCCAAAATTTGCAGATCGACAACAAGTCCGGTAGCCGACCAGACGTACCAGTTCGCTCTTTCTGATGGCGAGCAGGCAAAGGTCAAAACATTGTGTGTGTAGAAGACTATCGTCACACAACGATGGTTGACAGAGCCGCGTATTACAATGTAAGTGTCGATAGATGGCGTTCCAAAATTATATATATATATATATATATAGTGATAAAAAGATACAGGGTGTCTCGGAAAATATGTCTCATAAATAGAAGGTAAAAAAAATACAGGGTGTGTTTATAATGGCAAAGTTGTTTATGAAATGTTAGATAGTAGATGCAAGATTCAGGAATTAGATGTGAAAATTTGGGCTAATAGAACCGGGAATGCGGGAATTAGATACAGGAATTCGGGGAGTTGATATGCTGATTCGGGAATAGAGTATTTGGTGTATATATCAAACACCTATCAGTGTGTTGGGATACATAAGACCGGAGTCTACCGATAGTGAAAAAGCGAAAGAGAGAGAGAAAGAAAGACGAGGACAGGTGTCTGTTTCCTAGGGTGCCGGTCTATAAGATAGGAGGTGTAAACTTAATGGGAGGATATCGTTGGGTTAGCCCACCTTCAAACAAGCCAGACAAGGACAGCCTTGGCTAAACAAGGAAAGACAAACAGCTAACAAAAGAATAAGATATTATAAATGCTGACAAAGGGAAAGCTGGAAATGGGAGTGCTTAAACGGGAATGTTAGAAACGGAATATTGGGAACGGGAATGATGGAAGCGGCATGGTAAATAATTTTATTCAAATTTGATGCTCCAACAGTCCTATGGTGCGATGAAAATACCATACGAATCAATTCACTCAATTATGTGGCTTTCCAGGATCTAGGGAGTTGACTCATCATTGGTATATATGGGATATAAGGGGTAATTTGCACGTTTACCTTTCATTCAAACAAGTTTTTCTGTACCTCTATAAGAAACTAAATTGAAAAGAGCTGTCTATATGACTTTGAATGACAAGAACGGGATACGAGGAATTAAAGGATCGGTCCAAACGGTTAGATTCTGTTGTCCGTTGATATCTAAATTGGGGTAATGAAAGGATGAATGACAGGAACAGGATAGTGAGAATGGACTAGACTATGTTGATCGATGTTGATTAAGAGGGATAGCAGATAGGTGGGTGATAATGGTAGGACGGGGACGTGAAAGAAAGTATAGGAAATAACAGAAATTCAAGGAACAATCCCAATGGTTGGGTTTCATTGGTTGTCGGTTATTGGACTGGCAGGTTGAATGGTAAGAATGAAAAACCACGAAGTCAAGGAATGGTTCTAAAGGCTGGAATGAAAATTGGAAAGTTAAATGTCAAGTACGGGATAGCAGTTACTCAAGAAACTGTCCTATCGGCTGGATTATGCTGCTTGTTTGTAATCAAGTGGGGTATTGGAAGAACGGGATAATAAAAATGGAATGAATGGTCCTAACGAATGGGGTATGTTGGTCGATGTTGATTAGGAATAATAGTAGAAAGGTCGATGGTAATGAGAGGAGAGGGAAATTCAAAAGAATGATCCTAATAGTTGGATTTCGTTGGTCGGTAGTTATCATGTGGGAGATTTGAAGGTTGGATAATAATAAGAACGATCCTGATGGTTGGATTTCGTTGGTTATCAAGTATGAGTCCAGAAGGTGCAATGTAAAGAATGGGATAGCAAGAACGGAATGACCGGATCTAACGGTTTGATTCAGTTGACTATTGTGTATCACGCGGGAGGTTGGAATGTTGACTCATAAGAGCGGTGTACAAGGAATTCAAGGATGGATTCTAATGGTTTGATTCCGTTGTCTGTTGGTAATTACGTGAGATTCTGAAAGGTTAAACGACAGGACTGAAATAGCAGGAATTCGAGGAACGGTTCTAATGCTTGTATTTTGTTGGCTGGTGTCGATTACGTGGGGCAGTAGAATAGTGGATGGTAATGGTAGGAGCTTGGATGTGAAAGACATCAGGATGGCAAACGTATGGTCCTAATGTTTAGATTTTGTTGGTCGGTAGTTATCATATGGTAGATTGGAAGGCTGAATGATAAGAACGAAACTAATGGTTGGATTTCGTTGGTGATCACGTAGGAGTCTAGAAGATTGAATGGATACCGAGTATTCAATAGAATGGTTCTAACTACTCGAATATGTTGTCTGTTGATAATCACATGAGAGTCGAGGAGGTTAAACGAGAAGAACGGGACATCAGGAATGTAAAAGAATGGTCCTAATGGTTGGATTTCGTTGGTCGGTAGTTATCATATGGAAGATTGGAAGGTTAAATGATAAGAACGATACTAACGGTTGGATATCCTTGGTTATCACGTAGGAAGGTTAAATGTAAAGAATGGGATACCGAGAATTCAATAGAATGGTTCTAACTATTCGATTCCGTTGACTGCTGATATTCACATGAGAGTCTAGCAGGTTAAACGACATGAACCAAGAATTCAACGAGGGGTCCTAATTCTTGTATTTCGTTGGCAGGTGTTAATTACGAGGCATAGTAGAACCGTGGGTGGCAATGATATAATGGGAATTCAAAGAACGGTCCTAATGGGTAGGTATCGTCGAACGGTAACGAAATAGAACGAATAGGAGTTTTGAAGCTTGAATGATTGGCACGGGATAGCGGGAATCGGATAAACAACCTACTGGGCCCTGTTTGATTGATCGAGATGGCATAGCTACGTTATGTTGTCGTTGGACGGTAGAAATTATGTTGAGAAAACTGAATGAATTCAAGCGATCGGTTTTAAATATGTAACTGATGGGGTCGTTAATTTGTGTAACAAAATTTTTTCTTAGACAGAACTTGAGTACGCTAGATACTCAATGTGCCACTGTGTTTACTTTAAATCTAGCAAAAACTCTCAGTTACTTTACTTCAACGTTAATCATTGAACAACAATTTCATTTGAAAGGAATGACTGATGAACTAATGTGTTTTTCCGTGATCTAGGTATTTTCTCATCAATACCATATATAAGAAGATCAACATGTGTTATTCCGAGATGTAGGGAAATATACGACAATAAGAGTCAAAGTCGTGGTATACCAAACATTGTTACGTAACATGCAGACGGACTAGTTTCTAGTTTATCTGATTCATACAGTATAGTGTTTGAAATAAATGCATTCCTCATACCACATACGTACATAGTGAATACTTTAATGTGTTTGCTTTAAATTTGACCACATCGCTCCATCTTAACCATTGATCCCTAATTTCATTTGAAACAGACAGCTCGAGTGTGATTCCCCTAGATCTAGGGATTTTTCTCACCAATATCAAAAGAAGACATACATATGTTTTCCGTCATTGGTTGTGACGTCACTGGTCATCATTCTCATTGATTAGTTTAAACCAACCATTATGTTACACTGTAATTCTGTATCGCATTGGTCGAGGAAAACATCTTCAGTGGGCTAGATCACACCAAGCCACGTGACGTAATGAGCCAACAAACTAACCTGCAGATTATCTACTCCATACCGTATACTTTCTGAAATAAATGCACTCATTTTACCAAATATATGTTGAATTCTTCAGCGAGGTTGCTTTAAATTTGACAACAACGCCCCATCACTTTACATCTTAACCATTGGACCCCATTCGTAATAACCCTCTCGAGTATGGTTTCTCTAGACCCAGGGGTTTGTTTCATCAATACAATAAGAAGATATACATGTGTTTTCCGAGCTCCAAGGAAATATATGACATCTGACATCAACCGCTGTACATATACAGCCCCACTCCAGTGTTTGTGATCTCATCAGTCATCACTCTCATTGACCAGTTCAAATCAATCATTATTTTACTCTATAAATCTGTCATGTATTGGTTGAATTCGAAGAGAAAATGATATTTCTGAAAATACTGGTATCTAGTATAAAATGTATGTAACTGTGGAATTCGAAATGACACTCTCATTAGTCAGCTGAAACCGCTGTCTATAGATAACATGCTAACTAAAAAAAGTTTTGTAACGCCTACAATATATCTCTCTCATTACCCTTCAATCACACGCATACACATCAAATACAAAATCTTAATTTCTAAATTTATAAAGAATGTATGGCTGAGAATTAAAATATGAAAATATATGTAAGTCCGTGTTTTTTTATTCTTTCTTCCTGCTAAACAATAATTGTATAAGTCACTGTGACGCTTTAAATTTGGGAACAACGCCTATACTAACTAAATTAACCATGGACTCTAATTTTATTCGAAAACAAGTCGCTCAACGGTGTTTTTCTCTAGATCTAGGGATTTTTCTTATCAATGCTATAAGAAGTTATACATATGTTTTTTTGAGATCTAGGGAAATATATGATATCTGACATCAACGGTTGCTCGTATGCAGCCCTCCTCCACTTTTCTATGACGTCACCTCCCATCACGTTCATTGGACATTTCAAACCATTGTCATTTGATTCAACTCTTTCTTTCAAACAAGTTTATCTGGATCCCAATCGAGTCAGGAAATTAAAAGGTCAATGACCATTGTCAACGTATGTCACAGAACGAGGGGACGGAACGTTGACTAGTACACCATAGAACTGTTGGAATGGGCTGTTGACGCATATCATAGAATGATAGCACGGAACATTGACAGGTATGCTATAGGACAGCACGGAACATTGACAGCTGACAGGTACACTATAGAGTAGGGTCGGTAGAACAATACGTGATAACCAACGAAATCCAACCATTAGGATCGTTCTTATTATTATCCAACCTTCGAATCTCCCACATGATAACTACCGACCAACGAAATCCAACCATTAGTATCATTCTTTTGAATTTCTCGTTCCTGTCATTACCATCGACCTTTCTACTATTCTTCTTAATCAACATCGGCCATCTTACCCCATTCGTTAGGACCATTCATTCCATTTTTATTATCTAGTTCTTGTCACTCAATCTTCTAATACCCCACTTGATTACAAACCAGCAACATAATCCAGCCGTTAAGACAGTTCCTTGAGTAACTGGTATCCCGTACTTGACATTTAACTTTCCAATTTTCATTCCAGCCTTTAGAACCATTCCTTGACTTCTTGGTTTTACATTCTTACCAATCAACCTGTCAGTCTAATAACCGACAACCAACGAAATCCAACCATTGGGATTGTTCCTTGAATTCCTATTATCTCCTTTACTTTCTTTCACGTCCCCGTCCTACCATTATCACCCACCTATCTGCTATCCCTCGTAATCAACATCGATCAATATAGTCTAATCCATTCTCACTATCCTGCTCCTGTCATTCATCCTTTCAATACCCCCCATTTGGTTATCAACGGACAACAGAATCCAACCGTTTGGACTGATCCTGTAATTTCTCGTATCCCGTTCTTGTCATTCAAATTCCTATAGACAGCTCCTTTCAATTTACTGTTTCTTATAAAGGTACAGAAAAACTTGTCTGAATGAAGGGTAAACGTGCAAATTACCCCTTATATCCCATATATAGTATGCATACAAGCAGCCCAATTTCACTTTTCTATGATAGGGTCGTAACTTCAGATTGATAACCTCTTCTTGCGTAGATGAGAAAAATCAATAGATCTCGGAAAACCATTATTGAGAGACATCATTTGTATGAAATCACAGCGTTCAAATGGTTAAGACAAAAAGTAACAGCTGGAGTGTTGTTGACAAATTCTATAAAGCAAACTCACGCAACATGCAATACACAACGCATGTCAAACACTCATACAACATCACCGCGCATGTTTATCTCTCCCACAACATCATTGCGCATGTCTAACATCCATACAACTTCACTGCGCATGTCTATCATCCATACAACATCATTGCACATGTCTAAGACTCATACAGCATCATTACGCAGGTCTAACACTCCTACAACATCACTGCGCATGCCTAACGCTCACACAACATCATTGCGCATGTCTAGCATCCATACAACACTACTGCATATGTATATATTATTTATAATAAGACTATTTTTTCCGGTGAGATTTTATTCTGGTGCTATTAGTTGAGGAATAAAATAAAATATCTCTTATCTTTATGTTGAATTGAATAAATTATAGATATACCAGACACCAAAATGTATATTTTATTTTGTTGTCACAATTATTAAATAAATTAAGGTTTGAAATTCCTGCGCTTAATATATAATTCTGTTTAAAATATAAAGCTGGTTTAATACTAAATTAATCTCGGTGAGCTTATGCATTAATATATATATATACATACTTTTGACATTTATTATACATTGCTTATAACGTATATTTTTTTTATACTAAATTACCACCGTATTCCTCTGTAAAATAACATTTAGATCGAGAGTTTAATCCGTTCGTTTGAACGGGTTAAACCCCACCCTGTGTAAAGTAGATTAGCCTTCCCGTGGTGCACCCTGGGCAACGTCGTCTCTTTGAGCGACGGCTAAACAATCTACATATTCTTTGGCAACCAGATAATCTTAGGATCTCCTGGTTATAAGAATATACATGGAAGACAACAAGCAATCTAGTACTTCTCAGGACTCTCAGACTAGAGATATAGGAGAAATTCTCCGTATCTTTCAGCTGAACGTTGGAGGAATAAGTTGGTCCAAATGCCAATATTTGTCAAAACTCCTCAATAAAAACAAAATTGACATTGCGCTTTTGCAAGAAATGCACCTGGAAAATGAGGAGCAAGCTCGTAAAAGAGCTCAAATACCAGGTTATGACATAATTGGAATAACATATCACCATACTTATGCCATAGCACTTTATGCCCGAAGCGATATTGATAATATAAGGTTAGTAAATACTTCCGTACTTGAGGACACCCATAGGATCGCTGTAAGCGTTGGAGAAGTCCACGTTGTTAATATCGACAAACCCCCCGCAAATCCCTGGTGCAATGAAATCCTCCAAACATACCCTCATCCATCAATATATGCGGGAGATTTCAATAGTCATCACAGCAATTTGAGATATCGAGAGTCCGATGATAATGGCGAACATCTTCTTGGTTGGGCAGAACAAAACAGCTTACAGCTAGTATTTCACGCTAAAGAAAGGAATACATGCAAATCTCGTACCTGGAATACGGAGTCAAATCCTGATTTGGCTTTCGTATCAACTAACGAAAAATGTCAGCCTGTCTCAATATAGAGATATGTCCTTAAGGAATTTCCGAAAAGCCAGCATCGCCCAGTTATCCTTGAAATGGGCATACAGATTCCAATAATGAAATCGTTTCCGAGACTTATATGGAACTTTCAGAAGGCTGACTGGAGCTCTTTCAAAACAGATCTAGACAAGTGCCTTGGTTGGATCCCCCCTGTTGCCGCCAATTACAACAGATTTGTGGGTGCAATTATATCTACTGCTAAAAAGCACGTTCCTAGGGGTTTCCGTAAGGAGTACAAACCGGGATGGTCTGAGGAAAGTGAACAACTTTATCGGGATTTCGCTGAAAGTAGTGGTGACCCAGAGATAGCTGATGATCTTCTGAATTCTCTTAACGCGGCTCGAAAACTAAAATGGATAGAGACCACCACAAATACTGACTTTAAGCACTGAAGCCATAAAGCCTGGAACCTACTCAAAAAGCTTAGTGCCAGTCAACCGGTTACCCGAAACCAAACTGCAGTCACAGCAAACAACATAGCTACTCGAACAGTTGACTGACTAACTAACGAGAACTAAAGGCATTAAACAGTCAAGCCCAGAGTTATCCAAGTTCTCTGGAGAATTTAACATCGATGAGATATGTGCAGCGACTCTCAGCCTAAGAGTAGGAAAGGCTCCGGGATTTGATGGAATTCACAATGACTGCGGCCCCTATGCTAGACAGTGGTTAACATAATTTTTCACTGACATTCTGAACACTGGTAAACTGCGTAATGAATTTAAAAGAGCAAAAATAATTGCCCAGAAAGCCAAAATAACGAGCCGACAGCTATAGACCAATCTCCCTCCTTAGCACCTGCTACAAATTCTTGGAAAGACTCATACTCAACAGACAACATTCATTGAATCAGGATATCAGGAATGTCTTAAAACCAAGGCTGTATTCATAGATTTAACAGCTGCCTGGACAGGAGGTCTCCTTTATAAGTTTCTGCATGTGATTCCCTGTAAAAAAACTTGGAAAGCTCTTGAATAACATGCTTTCTGATCGAAAATTCCAAGTGATCATGAACGGCAAAGCCAGCAAACAGGGAATTCTAAATAATGGCCTTCCTCAGGGTTCCGTAATTGCTCCTGTCCTTTTTAATTTATACAGCGCTGATCTTCCTGCAACGACTGCACATAAATTTGCGTGTGCCGATGATCTGGCTATAGCGGTGAAAGTTAAATCTTTTGATGCAGCAAAGAGGATGTTAGAAAAAGATCTCCAAACTTTGGATGTTTATTATAAAAAATGGAGAGTCCAAGTCCCAGCAAAACACAGTGTTCCTTTTTTCACCTATATAACAAACAGGATAATCAAGAGCCTGAAATATTCTGGAATGGTAAACGCCTTAGGTACAATCCGAACCCAAAATACCTGTGTATTACACTGGACAGAACGCTCTCTTTTAGGAAACATATAGAGAACACGGCTGCAAAAATTCAAACGAGGAATAACATTCTGGAAAAGCTCTGTGGAAGCTCATAGGAAGCAACTGCGGATACCTTACGATGTTCGGCAATGGGTCTCGTCTTCAGCGCGGCTGAGTATGGTGCTCCAGTATGGATGAACAGCCACCATGTCTCAAAAGTTGATGTTCAGTTCCGCAGGAGCATGCGTATCATAACGGGATGCATAAAATCTACAGCAACTTACTGGCACCAACTCTCAGCCATATTATGCCGCTAAATATCCGACGGAAAGAAGCTCTCCTAGGAGAATACGAGAAAATAATGGATTTCCCGGAGTTGCCTATCCATGAGTATATACCAACTGCTTGCCTCACCAGACTGATATCCAGACATCCACTAGTCAGGACTGCGAAAGCGTTGCATGAAAGTGATTCCAGGGGTCTCCGGGAATGGGATGCAGGTTGGAGGGAAGATGCCCCTCCAAAGGTACTCGACTATGTGAGCATCCATGAGGAACCTTCGGGTTTTGATCTACCTCGCAATATATGGAAGACGGCAAATAGAATTAGAACGGGACACGGCGTTTGCGCAGATATGCTGTATAAATGGAATAAACAACCCACGCATAATTGTGAATGCGGGACAGCCTATCAAACAGTCAAACATATATACCAAGATTGTAAACTTACGGCCTACCAGGGAACAATAACGGATATATATACTCTCCCTCCTGCAGCGACTGAATGGATAAAGAACCTGTTAGTTGTGATTACTATGTATGGACTTGTTATCTACAAATTATCTGTTTCTGTGTTTTTAATTTTTTTTTCTTACTCTGTACGCTTTTATTCTTGTTTTTGTGTATTGTTAGTGTTTAAGTGTAATTTCGAATTTTTATATTATAAGATCAACTCATGTATACTATTGCCATACGCTAAATAAATAATACTGCATATTTCTAACGCTCACACAACATCATTGCGCATGTCTATCGCCATACACATCATTGCACATGACTAACACTCATACAACATCATTGCGCATGCCTAATATTCATACAACATCACTGCGCATGCTTAAAATCCATACAACTTCACTGCGCATGTCTAACTCTTACACAACATCGTTGCGCATGTCTAACACTCATACAACATCATTGCGCATGCCTAATATTCATACAACATCACTGCGCATGCTTAAAATCCATATAACTTCACTGCGCATGTCTAACTCTTACACAACATCGTTGCGCATGTCTAACACTCATACAACATCACTGTGCATGCCTAATATCCATACAACATGACTGCGCATGCCTATCATCCATACAACTTCACCGTGCATGTCTAACACTCACACATCATCGCACAAGTCTAACACCTGCACAATATGACTGCGCATGCCTAACATACATACAAACAAAGGAACATAACATACTTACATAACAAAGGAATGCTGGATGTTGATCCAACATTCCTTTTCCCGCCATGCCACTTCCATCATTTCCGTTCCCAATATTCCGTTTCTAACATTCCCGTTTAAACACTCCCATTTCCAACTTACCCTTTGTCAGTAGTTATAATATCTTATTCTTTTGTTGGCTGTTTGTCTTTCCTTGTTTAGCCAAGGTTGTCCTTGTCTGGCTTGTATGGGGGTGGGCTAACCCAACGATATCCTCCCATTAAGTGTACACCTCCTATCTTATACACCGGCACCCTAGGAAACAGACACCTGTCCTCGTCTTTCTCTCTCTTTCGCTCTCCCTCTATCGGTAGACTCCGGTCTCCGGTCTTATGTACCCTAACACACTGATAGGTGTTTCATATATACACCAAATACTCTATTCCCGAATCCAGCATATCAACTCCCCGAATTCCTGTATCTAATTCCCGCATTCCATTTTCTATTATCCCAAATTCCCTCATCTAATTCAAGAATCAATTATCCTGCATCTATTTTCAAACATTTCATAAACAACTTTGCCATTATGAACACACCCTTTCGCGGGCACTAAATGTTTTAGGTGGTTTCCGGGAATTCATCCGCGTAGTTGAAGACTGATCCCTACCGGGATTGATGGTAAAATGACGACGTTTCGGCAGAGTCACATCTGCTCTCTTCAGGTCGGTTCGCATAATTCTCGTAGCCTTCTGCTTTCGGTTCTAGTTACTGGAATACTAAGAATTTCAGAAGCGCTCGCGCTGATATATAGTCGCGGCTGGGCGCCTATTGGTTGGTACCGTGAACGGCTGCGTGTGATTGGCCCTGGGCGCTCAGTGGACATGCCTCCCGCCTGCTGATTTGTTATTTCCGGTTGAATTGTTATTGGACGGGTCTGGGCCGGTACGGTGTTTAATAGAATTTTCCAACAATTTGATAAGTTCTGAATTTCATTGCGTGCGTTTAGACTGTGAGGCCTCTTCGCTATTTAAATTGCCTCTCTTACGAGTCTTGATTTCGGGTGTTCTATATTTGCCAGTACTCTGGTGTTCTCAAAGTCTATTCGGTGTGACATCGTGGTGGCGTGTTCCGCAATGGATGTTGTTTTTTCCTGCTTTCTTACAGCGTGCTTATTTTTCTGTCTGTATTGAAAATAGTATCGATATTACGTCTCCGTAAAATTCTTGCAATAGTGTCCGTGGTCCCCTTGACATACGGTAAATAAGCCTTGGTTATTGGTGCCTCATGCTCCTCGTATGTTTGTCTCGGTTTTGACTTTAGGGCTCTTTGTATATTTCGGTCTGTAAATCCGTTTTGTCTCAGAGCTGTTTTTAAACTTTTTATTTCCTGTTTGATGTTATCCTGGTCAGCTAGTCTTTGTGATCTGGTTACTAAAGTCTTGACGACGGCTTGTAGTTGCGCTGGGTGGTGATGAGAATTAGCATGAAGGTATCTGTTGGTGTGAGTTGCTTTCCTATATACTGTATGGCCAAGGGTTCCATCTTCCTTCCTATTTATGAGAACAAAAGGAATGGCAGTTGATTGTTGGCTTCATCCTCCATGGTAAATTTTATTTTGTGATGGATGCCATTAAGGTGGTCTAAACAGTATTGAGGTGTTCCCTCCCATGAGGCCAAATCACAAAAGTATCATCCACATATCGCAAACATAAACTGGGTGTAAGAGTTGTTGTTCTTAGTGCCAACTCCTCAAGGCTCTCCATAAAAAAGTTTCGCTATAACTGGTGAGAGTGGCGATCCCATTGGAGCTCCTTCCACTTGTTTGTATCGTTGGTTCTCGTAAACAAAATAGGTGTTCATCAGACAGTGCCTTGTTAAGTCTACAAGGTGTTGAGGTGGTTTGTATTTTTCTATTATGATATCCAAGCCTTCGTTGATAGGGATGTTGGTGAAAAGGGACACTACGTCAAAACTTACAAGAAGACACATCTCGATGACTTTTCACGCGGAATGAATTGCAGTTGGAGATTTTTGTCGATCCTACTTGCTTGGATTTTGGCCTTGGTTGTTTTCTCCAGATAAGTTGTTGGGTCAGTAGTAATTTGTTTATATGCTGGATCTTGTAGCAATGTTTGAATTTTGTTTGAACAATCTGCTGTATCTAAAATTACAGTCGCATTTCCTTTATCAGCAGGTAGAATGACAATGTCCTTGTTGAGGCGAAGTTGTTTCAAGGCCTCATTTTTTTTCTATAGATAGGCGCCTTTTGGGTGGTTTAGACTTTCTTAGAAAATGTGATACATCTTGTCTAATTATTTCAGCGGTTTTCGCATATAATTTTGAAACTGCTGTTTCCACGCCACATATTATGCTCTCTGTTAGTATGTGAGAGGGAGCAATAGCGTAATTGAATCCCTTAGCCAACACGCCAATCGAGGAAGAGTTCAATTGGACCGAAGATAAGTTATAAATGGTTTTATTCGTTTCCAATTGCCCTGAGATTAGACTGTGACCGTTATTTTCCGAGAAAAATTCGTTTTTGGGCTTCTGTTGGAGCTTCAATTTGTTAATTTTGTCTGTTGTTGCATTGTTGTCAACTCTGCATTCTTTTCGGCCCTAAATTCGCTAATTTCATCGAATTTATCCCATATTATTGGGTGGATTGTATTGCTTACTTGTAGGTGGATATCTAGGAGTTTAGTATTAAGAACATCCAAATCTCTTCTGACATCACGTATGACTTCCCTAAGTAGGGCACAACTAGCTTTCCATAAGATATTCTGTGTTTTTCTGTTGTTCTTCCAGAACTTTACCATCATGTTTTTCGGAATAACTTCTTCATCGCGGCATCGTTGTAAAAAATGTAGATCGCACAAAAGTTTGCTTCTTTTCGCGCGTAATTTCTCAAATGTTTAACATAAATGAAAAGTATTCTCCCCGTAGAGATTCACTATATTTGTTTTTAAGTATTCGCGGGCACTAAATGTTTTAGGTGGTTTCCGGGAATTCATCCGTGTAGTTGAAAACTGATCCCTGCCGGGATCGATGGTAAAATGACGACGTTTCGGCAGAGTCACATCTGCCCTCTTCAGGTCGGTTTGCATAATTCTCGTAGCCTTCTGCTTTCGCTTCTAGTTACTCGAATACTAAGATTTTCAGAAGCGCTCGCGCTGTTATATAGTCGCGGCTCGGCGCCTATTGGTTGGTACCGTGAACGGTTGCGTGTGATTGGCCCTGGGCGCTCAGTGGGCACGTCTCCCGCCTGCTGATTTGTTATTTCCGGTTGAGTTGTTATTGGATGAGTCCGGGCCTGTACGGTGTTTAATTCAGAACCTATCGAATCGATGGAAAATTCTATTAAACACCGTACCGGCCCGGACCCGTCCAATAACAACTCAACCGGAAATAACATATCAGCAGGCGGGAGCGTGCCCACTGAGCGCCCAGGGCCAATCACACGCAGCCGTTCACGGTACCAACCAATAGGCGCCGAGCCGCAACTATATAACAGCGCGAGCGCTTCTGAAAATCTTATTATTCGAGTAACTAGAAGCGAAAGCAGAAGGCTACGAGAATTATGCGAACCGACCTGAAGAGGGCAGATGTGACTCTGCCGAAATGTCGTCATTTTACCATCGATCCCGGCAGGGATCAGATTTCAACTACGCGGATGAATTCCCGGAAACCACCTAAAACATTTAGTGCCCGCGAAAACTTAAAAACAAATATATATATATATATATATATATATATATATATATATATAGTGATAAAAAGATACAGGGTGTATCGGAAATTATGTCTCATAAGTAGAAGGTAAAAAATACAGGGTGTGTTCATAATGGCAAAGTTGTTTATGAAATGTTTGAAAATAGATGCAGGATAATTGATTCGGGAATTAGATGAGGAAATTTGGGATAATAGAAAATGGAATGCGGGAATTAGATACAGGAATTCGGGGAGTTGATATGCTTGATTCGGGAATAGAGTATTTGGTGTATATATCAAAAATATAGTGAATCTCTACGGGGAGAATACTTTTCATTTGTGTAAAACATTTGAGAAATTACGCGCGAAAAGAAACTTTCGTGCGATCTACATTTTTTACAACGATGCCGCGATGAAGGAGTTATTCCGAAAAATATGACTGTAAAGTTCTGGAAGAACAACAGAAAAACACAGAATATCTTATGGAAAGCTAGTTGTGCCCTACTTAGGGAAGCCATACGTGATGTCAGAAGAGATTTGGATGTTCTTAATACTAAACTCCTAGATATCCACCTACAAGTAAGCAATACAATCCACCCAATAATATGCGATAAATTCGATTAAATTAGCGAATTTAGGGCCGAAACGAATGCAGAGTTGACAACAATGCAACAACAGACAAAATTTAACAAATTAAAGCTCCAACAGAAGCCCAAAAACGAATTTTTCTCGGAAAGTATTGGTCACAGTCTAACGTCACGGCATTTGGAAACGAATAAACCGTTTATAACTTATCTTCGGTCCAATTGAACTCTTCCTCGATTGGCGTGTTGGCTAAGGGATTCAATTACGCTATTGCCTCCTCTCACATACTAACAGAGAGCATAATATGTGGCGTGGAAACAGCAGTTTCAAAATTAGATGCCAACACCGCTGAAATAATTAGAAAAGATATGTCACATGTTCTAAGAAAATCTAAACCACCCAAAAGGAACATATCTATAGAAGAAAATGAGGTCTTGAAAAAACTTCGCCTCAACAAGGACATTGTCATTCTACCTGCTGATAAAGGAAATGCGACTGTAATTTTAGATACAGCAGGTTGTTCAAACAAAATTCAAACATTGCTACAAGATCCAGCATATAAACAAATTATTACTGAACCAACAACTTATCTGGAGAAAACAACTAAGGCCAAAATCCAAGCAAGTAGGATCGACAAAAATCCCAACTGCAACTCATTCCGCGTGAAAAGTCATCGAGATGTCCGAAATTCTATGGGTTGCCAAAAGTACATAAAGAAGGCGCACCTTTGAGGCCAATAGTAAGCTCAAATGGATCCCCAACACAACACCTAGCCAAATACCTAGCCCAACAACTTCAACCGTTTGCAGAAGGGGCAAACTCATATGTGAGAAATTCCACACATTTCATCGAAATACTTAGAAAAACGGTCTTACAACCAGAGCGTCTTCTTGTAAGTTTTGACGTAGTGTCCCTTTTCACCAACATCCCTATCAACGAAGCCTTGGATATCATAATAGAAAAATACAAACCATCTCAACACCTTGTAGACTTAACAAGGCACTGTCTCATGAACACCTATTTTGTTAACGAGAACCAACGATACAAACAAGTGGAAGGAGCTCCAATGGGATCGCCACTCTCACCAGTTATAGCGAACCTTTTTATGGAGAGCTTTGAGGAGTTGGCAGTAAGAACAACAACTCTTAAACCCAGTTTATGGCTGCGATATATGGATGATACATTTGTGATTTGGCCTCATGAGAGGGAACACCTCAATACTTTTTTAGACCACCTTAATGGCATCAATCACAAAATAAAATTTACCATGGAGGTTGAAGCCAACAATCAACTGCCATTCCTTGACGTTCTCATAAATAGGAAGGCAGATGGAACCCTTGGCCATACAGTATATAGGAAAGCAACTCACACCAACAGATTCCTAATTCTCATCACCACCCAGCCCAACTACAAGCCGTCGTCAAGACTTTAGTAACCAGATCACAAAGACTAGCTGACCAGGATAACATCAAACAGGAAATGGACAGTTTAAAACAGCTCTGAGACAAAACGGATTTACAGACCGAAATATATAAAGAGCCCTAAAGTCAAAACCGAGACAAACAGACGAGGAGCATGAGGCACCAATAACCAAGGCTTATTTACCGTATGTCAAGGGGACCACGGACAGTATTACAAGAATTTTACGGAGACATAATATCGATACTATTTTCAATACAGACAGAAAAATAAGCACGGTGTTGAGGACTTCGAAGACGAGGATCCCTTTAGAACAACGGGGAGTGTACGAGATGCCATGTGCAGACTGTCATAAAATCTATGTGGGGCAAACTAATAGAAGAATTCAAGCTAGACGTGATGAACACCAGAAAGCTGTAAGAAAGCAGGAAAAAACAACATCCATTGCGGAACACGCCACCACGATGTCACACCGAATAGACTTTGAGAACACCAGAGTACTGGCAAATATAGAACACCCGAAATCAAGACTCGTAAGAGAGGCAATTGAAATAGCGAAGAGGCCTCACAGTCTAAACGCACGCAATGAAATTCAGAACTTATCGAATTGTTGGAATAATAACAACTCAACCCGAAATAACAAATCAGCAGGCGGGAGGCGTGCCCACTTAGCGCCAATCACACGCAGCCGTTCACGGTACCAACCAATAGGCGCCGAGCCGCGACTATATAATAGTGCGAGCACTTCTGAAAATCTTAGTATTCGAGTAACTAGAAGCGAAAGCAGAAAGCTACGAGAATTATGCGAACCGACCTGAAGAGGGCAGATGTGACTCTGCCGAAACGTCGTCATTTTACCATCGATCCCGGCAGGGATCAGTTTTCAACTACGCGGATGAATTGAAACCACCTAAAACATATATATATATATATATATATATATATATATATATGTTATATATATATATATGTTATATGAGAAGTGCACTAACTTACAATTTATACGTTAAAGTTACCATAGGTGCTTGAACCGTAATTGACTTCACACAAGTATCATATTACAACTTCCTAGAATTTTTAGAAATCACGTAGACGCTTTGTTCACATGAAAACTGATGACATAGCGTCAGCATTTTTACGTTATAAATGTAACCGAAAACAATTCTCAGTGTTCATTATCTTCATATAACTTCATACCTATAATATTGTCTTTGTAACTTAAACATATGATTTTTTTGTAATAAATATATTTTTTTAAAAAGTGAATTTAGTGAAACCAAATCTAAAAGTGGCGCAGTCAGTAGGATATTCCAGACGTAATTAGAACAAGAAACAGTCTAACTAATTACGGTGGTTTCCTAACCTTCGCGGATACAAAGAACCTACTTGGACACCAACTACCGAGCTCAACAAGGGAACAAGCAGCGGCTAACCAGTGTTCAGTGACGGATAGAACAAGTCCTATGATAGGAATAATCACGTAAGCGTTTAAAAAAGTTACAATATTTAATAATTGTTGAACAAACAGTTCTATCATTTTTCCTATTTTAAATGAACCATCCTAAATATTTACCCAAGAACGAATTTTGAAATTTTATTTTGATTGTTTAAGATATTCTAAATATTTATTTACGTTTATACCTTTATTTAATTTATACTTATTTTAGAACCAGTAACAAAAATTTATTTCTCATATTTTTCTTCATTTTAATTACAATCGCAATTATTTACTTCGCTTTTCCCAAGCTTTATATTTTCCTAATATTGCACAATCTTGAGTAAAATTACAAAATGCCAGAAACTAGAGCTGTAGCACAAAATGTAGAACCCTACAAGCTCTCAGAAATTTTCGCCATTATTCCCGAATACGATGGGAATCCAATATTTTTAAACACATTTATCTGTTCTTGCAATACCGCATATAATATGGCATCTGATAATCAACAAGTTCTGTTAATTCTCCACATTAAGAATAAGCTCCGTGCACGAGCGGCTGAACTAGTTAATTCACGTGACCCCAGCCATTTAGCAGATATTCAAAGTCTATTAGAAAACCATTTTGGAGATCCAAGGGATCTCTCCGCCCTTATTCAAGACCTACAAAGAATGAGGCAATTACCCAACGAATCTCCATTGACATTTTCAGCTAGGCTTCAAACACATCAAGCAAAAATGTTATCAGCTGTCAATAAACAAAATTTAACTGTAAAGGAGAAACAGGCCCAGATTGACTTAATTGAGTCAATGGCTCTAACTAGCCTACTTACGGGTCTAGAGCCGAAAATTGGCCAAATTGTGCGAGCCAGTGATCCCAGAGATATCCTGACCGCCCGTTAACGTGGTTATTTTCAATCAAAGACCCTGGAAGTAGACTTGCCAGATGGCGCCTCAAACTCGAGGAGTATGATTACCAAATAATCTACAAGCCCGGCAAGGTAAATAAAAATGCCGACGCTCTCTCTCGCATTAAAGTTAACAACTTTAACGAATACGTATCCTTTCAGACAAACAATCATCTAACACCGTTTTCAGTACTCCCAACAAACGAGACTGACGATGACTCACGAGAACCAGACACAAAAAGTCCCATTAACTTCCATCAAATTTCTGAGGAGTTCAGAACTTTTGTAGAGCGATACCAGACCGTCTCACTAATAGACTACGACAAAATTCAATTTTCTAACTGCCAACTATTAGACAGAGAAAACAAAAACATTCTCGTATTCCCTCAAGGTTCTCTCATGAAAGATTTTCACCACGACATCATTGAGGACATTTTTGAGGAAAATGCCGATTTTCGCACCCCACGAATAAACGTTTTTGCAAGCAAAAGTGTCAGAAAAAGACGCTATCTCATCGTCCCTCTCCCTTCTGACCCCGAAATAGTTAACGAGATTCTTTTCGCATCTTTATACAATAGTAGAGATGTGTTTACGGAAAACGAAATATACTGTGTTGAGAATAACATAGATTTGCCCATTCTGGAAATGCTTTCGTTCATCTTTTCCGAAATCGATTTAAAATGGAAAGTTTGCCAAAATATCGTCCAAAACGTTGAGAAAGATCAAATACCTATAATTCTCGACCAATTCCATAATGGCAAAAATAATATACATCGAGGTATCAACGAAACTACCTGCAGAATAAAGGAAAAATACTCTTGGCAAGGACTAACTAAAGACGTTGACAATTTCATCAAAAACTGTCAGACTTGCCAGAAGGCAAAAGTCTACCGAAAAAATCTCGACAGCCCTCTCGTCATCACCGAAACTCCACGGACACCCTTTGAACGTGTCAACATCGACATTCTCGAAGTCCCGACAAGAAACTATGCTTTAACTATCCGGGACGAACTAACAAAATTCTCTCAGGCCTACCCCATAACCGACAAATCCGCAAAAACCGTTGTTAGTACTTTACTACTCTATTTCCAACACTTCGGTACCCCATTACGGATACACTGTGATTATGGCAGGGAATTCGACAACGCTCTGATGAGAGATTTGTGTAAGCTATTTGATATCAAACTGTCCTATTCTAGTGTGGGACATCCCCAGTCGAATGGTTTATTAGAACGATTCCACTCGACCTTACTAGACATGATTAGAATCCACAAATTAGAAAATCCCGATGAACACCCCTTCAACATCCTTCCTTATGCAATCATCGCATACAACAACTCCGCAAACAAAACTCACGGTTTCACTCCTTACGAACTTGTTTACGGACATACTTCGAGTAGGACTCCTGAAACTCTATACAACCAACAATCATTGATAACTAAATACATCCGAGATCTCAACAACCGTATCACACACTATTATAAAATCGCTCGTGAAAGAACAGAAGTTCAAAAGCACAAAGCGAAAGCCCGATTCGATAAACATGTTTCCGAAAATCTCCCGAATTATCAAATAGGCGATAAAGTCTATATCAAGGAATCCCAAATCAAGGACAAACTCCAAAATAAATTCAATGGTCCTTTCGAAATCCTGGAGATTCACAAAAATTCCGCGACATTACTAAATCCAAAAACCAAACAAAAAACTAAAGTAAATTTCGACAGGATGAAACCGTTCTCAGAAAGTTAATTTCTGTTTCAGGTTGTGCCTGCTGTTCGGATCAGCAGTAACCCAATATCAAGTCGAACCTATAAATAACACATTAGGGATATACTACCACAACGAAGCCCAAATAACCGTTTCTAACAATAAATGGACACTTTTGGTCCACAAAAATATTTCGGCCCTCGAACACGTTTTCACGACAAATAATAGACTTTTACAAACACTTATCGAAACTGTTAACTATAAATCTTTCGCAATGAATTACTTCCGCTCAGATGTACAAACTCATATAAATCTTCTAAACCAAATATCCACCACAATTAAAGACAAATTTATCGAAATAAATATGGACACCAAAAGACCAAAACGCGGCATACTTGATGGCGCAGGTACTCTTTTCAAAGCAATTACCGGAAACTTAGACGCGGATGACGGTAAATATTTTACTGATAGTATCACTAGGCTCAATCAAAGTCAATTACAAATAGAAAATTTACTCAAAAACCAAATCAGTGTAACTACCTCTGTCATTAAAAACTTCAACGAGACCGTCCAAAAACTGCAAATTGACGAAAAACTCTTTAACAGCAATATGAAAAAACTAGAAACTACAATCGGAAAAATTAACGATAAAGTCGGGTATATCGAAACGAAACTTATGTTGCTCGAATTATGCGAGAAACTAATGGAGAATTACCTTTACTTGGAAGATAGCCTAAATGATGTGCTAAATTCAATTACTTTCGCGCGTCTTAAAATCATACACACATCTATTTTAACGCCCGAACATCTCATTACGGCATTGCAAGAAATATCGCAAAACCTAATAAAAAACAATCTTCCACTACCAATAAAATACTCAAGCATTGGACAATACTTGGAAATTATCGAGTTAGAAGCTTTCCAAACAAACTCTGATCTTATTTTTGTCTTAAGAATTCCATTAGTAGAACAACAACCATACACTCTTTTCCGATTATACCCTATCCCAATTTACGATGACAGAACTGGATTACATCACCTTTTGTCTTTTACTCAAAAGTACCTCGCGAAAAACGCAGACTCTTTAATGTTTATTTCAATCAAGGACTTGAGCGCGTGTAAACCGCTTGCTATCGGAAGAAAATTGTGTCCCGACCTATACGCCTATCCTATAGACTCTAACGCACCGTGTGAGGTGCAACTTCTGAAAAGTATTCAAAATGTGCCGGACAATTGCAGGAGTGCAGTAATTTTTAGTCAGGGTTACAGTGTCCAAAAACTTGAACAAAATATGTGGCTTGTCGTGACCTCCGAACCTTTACGTGTTGTGGTGAGTTGCAATCAAAAGAACTCAACTACTTTAACTCTAGTGCGCAACTCCATTCTAAAACTTCAATCGGAGTGTAGTGCCTTTGTAGGTGTTACTAAGGTCCAGGCTGAGTCTGGAAAAGAAACAGCCCTTTCCGAAGTCTATCACACAGTTACAGTACCTTACAACTGTTGCGATACAGTTCCAGAAAAGGTACAGATTCCCGAGCTGAAACCCTTCGACATAAGCAGCATCAACGTGGAGGAACTGGACGTTGCGAACCATAAATTAGAACAGTACTCCAGAGACCTAGATGGTCTTATAAATCAGCCTTTCCTAACCAAGAACATCTCTTGGTTTACGTATACGACAATAGCTGTTGTCATGATCATTTCAGCGATCATGATTTTCAACATCATCAAAAAGAAAATTGAAAAGCGCCCAAAAGCCCAAGAAAATACCGACCAACCGACGACGCCTTCATCGTCTCTAAGAATGCTGCCTAAACTAAGGCCAGTATTAAAACCAAACCCGATCACAGAGACAACTGTATAAACATTTAATTTATAACAATGTATTTTTTTTTGTATGTTTACCCATATTTTATGTATTATCCTTTTTATTTTATTTACTAACCATTTATCGTTGTTATATTATATAAGTTTCATTTTTGACTTATTATTGACAATAACATATTTTATATTAACAATTTTAATTACCTTTGTAATGTTAATACTACCATTTGACATTCCTAGCGATATTTTGTTATTTACAGATGTTTCATTTTTATTAAAAAGTTGATGTAAAGCATCAACTTTTCATGTATAAGGGGAGTTGTTATATGAGAAGTGCACTAACTTACAATTTATACGTTAAAGTTACCATAGGTGCTTGAACCGTAATTGACTTCACACAAGTATCATATTACAACTTCCTAGAATTCTTAGAAATCACGTAGACGCTTTGTTCACATGAAAACTGATGACATAGCGTCAGCATTTTTACGTTATAAATGTAACCGAAAACAATTCTCAGTGTTCATTATCTTCATATAACTTCATACCTATAATATTGTCTTTGTAACTTAAACATATGATTTTTTTGTAATAAATATATTTTTTTAAAAAGTGAATTTAGTGAAACCAAATCTAATATATATATATATATATATATATATATATATATATATATATATAATTTTTGAACGCCATCTATCGACACATATGTTTAATACACGGCTCTGTCAACCATCGTTGTCTGACGATAGTCCTCTACACACACAACGTTTTGACCTTTGCCCGCTCGCCAACAGAAGGAGCGAACTGGTACTTCTGACCGGCTAGCGGACTTGTCGATCCGCGAATTTCGGCAAGGTCATCCTATCTTCACCCAACAGCTATGTGACTGATATTATTACTACGCGTCTTAAACGGGTTTTTATTCAACATACTATCAACTGATAGAAAGAGTAAGTAAGGTCCCCTTGTTGGCACATATGCTAAGTGCTTACACAGAAAACCGATGGACTGGGGTGCGATTCCCCATCACTGCGTCGGTTTTTGTAATATAAATATATAAATTATTTTGTACATCATTGAAATTTGGCGCGATTGAACAGATCACGTGGTGACTATTGACCAATGAGAGCTTGGTATGACTGAGCCCTTGGGGAGCGTTCAAGTATTACGTAACGCAATTTGGGGGGCGGGGGGGTCTCGTAAAACGTTACGATGCGTTACAGGGGCGGGAGGGGGTCCTTCTTACAACACGTTACGTAACATTATTTCTTTTTTTATAAAAAAAATAGGGAATTAAAACTCCCAAATTGGCAACCCTTTTCGTTTACGTTTTACGGGGAATCCCTAGATTCTGTTGTACGTCATTTAATGTTGTTTTTGTTGTCAGTATTCGTTAGTGTTTATGCAGAAGCACATTGCTGTAGTCGGTGTTATTAAAGTGAGTTCATAGACTTCATACTGTAATGTCCTCAAAACAAGGAGATTTGTATCATCAGCTGTTCTTGGCCTATAAAGGCTCTGATGCTGCCTTGCCAGCGCAACTATGTCAAAAAAAATGCCAACGAAATTTGGAAAACGGCTAAAGAAAAACTAAAAAATAAAGAAAAGTTTATAGAACATATAAATGATGTTATACGAGAGTTGAAGGTGAAGGCCACGAAGAAGAAAGCAACAATGCTTAGTTATTTTACACAAGAAAAACGCAATTTTCAGCACGCTGGGGAAACACTTGCAGAAGAGTGGAGAGAAATGAAAATTGATAATTACGACGTTTCGGCGGAGTGCAGACAGCAGCCCGAAGATAGCATGCAGGATCCAGCAGAACCAAATCTGGCGTGTTATAGCGTTCACGTCCGTGAATCGCAATATTTCTTAAAGGTTATAAAATGCGCGGATGAATCCTGCTGTTCTCCACCGAGAAGTACATTGAAATCTGTGTTTACGGATACTTCAAACCCCAAGCAAGCTCGTAGTACCCAGTTTGCTAGACAAAGGAAAATCCAAGTTTTCGCCACTTCCTGTGAGGTTGTCCGTTGATCTGTCACCTCCTCTAGAAGGGTTTAAGCAGATGCCTTACGATTTCTTTTGTCCATCTGTACAATCCGACCTAAAGAAAAAAGTATGTCCAACCTGTGGGATCTATTTTACATCTCACAGGAGTGTTAAAATGCACTGTCGTTACGTGCATGGCAAGACTGTCCAAGACCATTGTGAAACTAGAGTACGGCCACAGCGCCTTGCTGCCAGAAGGGCAAATGAGCTTCTCTGCATTGTGCGTCGTTATGAAACATCGTCTGAGGATGCTGACTGGCTCGACGAAGACGAAGGTGATGCAAATGGCTTAACAATTCCAGAACCGTCTTCGTCTGCACTCCAGGTGCCCGTGATGAAAGAATCTGAGTGGCTAGCAAACTCGTGGACACAGGAGCAGTAATTTCAATCGAATTGTTTTTATAGACCTACTTAGATACTTGGTTAATAGTTGATTATTTTTTAATTTTGTTAAGAATACGATTTTATTTCGAGTAAAATGTTTAATTTCAGTTGGGTTTCTGTTTATAATTGCATTGCCAAAGGTTAAAATAAATATGCTATTTTATTTGAAGACTTTATTAGTAAAAAAAGCTAAAATACTTAGGAGAATGAAGGAGAAAAACAATTGTGTGTAAAGTCAAAAATTTATAAAAAAATAAACAAAATACGCAGGTGTTGCGAATTAAAAATCTCTTGTTTTATTATAAGGCAATTAAAACTATACCAAGGATAAAAACTATAACATTTTTTGCGACTTCAGGGTAAAAATGATCACTTGAGTGTTACGTAACGTTTAGAGGGGGGTGGAGGGTACAGAAAAACGTTACGGAGCGTTACAGTGGGAGGAGGAGGGGGCAGAAATCTTCAAAAATTGCGTTACGTACTACTTGAACGCTCCCTTGGTAATTAACCAATGAGAGCGCTTCAAGAGGTAACTGCTTATATATTACTTGTGTTCCGTACCTCTAACTCTATGGCCTACCTGTCAGCTGTCAATGTTCCGTGCCATCGTTCTATGTCATACGTCAACGCCCTGTACTAACGCTCCGTGCCATACGTCAACGCCCCAACTCTATGGCATACGCCCCATAACGCGGGCCCCCATCCATCTTCAGCACGTCACAGCAGCCCTACCCAATAGCAGTTGATAGAACATAACCTAAATCGGAGCCTGTCATCACCATCCTAACCTCTAAGCGGCGCCCCTCGGCCGTTGTCACCAGTCGGGGCCCATTGTAACAGTTAACCTCTATGATGTGTCACAGTAGCCCTGGTTGGGGCCCCCGCAGTCCTGATCTCTTCGCTATGGTCCGAGAACGCGGCCCCACGTTCGCAGAACAAATGTCACACTCGATCGAAATTCACCCCCGTCAATTGCCAAAGGGCCTTAAATATGATGAATACACCCCCAAATATGCTGTTTACACCCCCACGTTGAGCCAAAATGGCTCTAATTGCAAGGTCATCGAGGAAAATTTTCACTAATTTTAACCTTAGAATCTCTTATAGGAAATTACATGTACCTTTGGTTGATTTTGCTCTCGAACCGACATAGCTTATTTACTCACCCCTTATATGCAGCTGTTTCTAACATTGTTTTAATCACACTGTATGAACTATAATTTTATTTCAATCCATGATTCAGATATTATATATATGCAACAGTTCATGTTCTATCCTACAAAAAAATATATGCAACCTGTTTAAATATAATTCTAGTCCACCCGCTATTTCAACAAACTTGTATATGCTTACTACTTATCGGCCACCCAATATAACATTTTTTGTACCACCCTGTATAACTAAAAATCCATCAATGCCCAATATATTTTACCAAAACCGCAAGTGCTAATTGGGCACCGTATATAACACTTTTTTACGGCATATTTTTGAATCCCATTGTATGTATTACAACTACCCTGTATACGCTACTGCTTATTGGTTAACCAATATAACATTTTTTAAATAATTAAGCATAACACTTCTCCACCCTATATTTCAACTATCCTATCTATCACAATTTTTCCTCATATTTTTTCAACGACATTATAAAGTATAATTTCTCTCCACACTTCATTTAAACCACCCTTCATTTACAAGTTTTTCTAACCTTGTTTGAATCACATGTTTCAGGTACTCCATATTTGCAACTGCTATATAACAAAAAAATTTCTAGTACTTTTTACCCACACTGTATGTTTATAACTCTACACGACACTATATTTCAACAACCTTTTATATGCAACTACTTATTTGCCACCCTGCCTCCTTAGAATCCTAGCCCACTCTATATTTCAACCATCCGGTAAATAGAACAGCTTGTAGATCATTGCATTACTTATTTGTTAAACCCACCTGTATAGCTGTAATTATACTCCGCGACGTATATTTCACCCATCCTATATATGCATGTGCTTGTGGATATATAACAAGTTTTTAACCACAACATAAACTATAGTTCCACTCCATCTTATATTTCAAACAACCTGTATAAATAACTGCAGTGATGCTTTTGTGTTAATTAACACTGTTTTTAAAAAATATTTATTTCACTTAAACTTAAAATTATAAATTCAAAAATATATCTGATTATAACATATAAAATATTAAATTATGAAAATACGTCTAACTACTTCAACTGTTATGCCGATTCTAATTCAAGATCGGTTTGATATTCATCAGGCAGCCAAGTCGCTGAATCTGCGTCCTTGCACGTGCGGTTTTAATCTTGTTGCATTTGCAGTTAAGGGTTACGTAAATCCTCCATCCCTTAGAAGGAACTCGAGGGTGGAACTATTCGAGTTTCGTCAACTCTTCTTGGAGTGGCATCTTGTCCATTGGGTTGAAGTTTCTTCTTTATTGAAGCTTGAATTTGTTTTCTATTTCTAATAAGAAAATAGCAAATTATTAATAAAATCAAAATTGAAAATGTTCCAATGGACCAACTGTGATAATTTGAATGCAATTGAATTGTTTCTAAAGGTTCATTATTAATTTCTTCAAGTTGAATTTCATGCAATTTATCAAGTGAAACTTTTTCTAATTTAAGTTTTTGAACAGACATAACTGGTAATGAAATTTCTTCAATATCTTGAAGGGCTATTGGATGTCCTTGGGAGATTCCCTTTTCACTTCGGGGTTGAAATTGAACATTTGGGTGGAACTTCAAAAAGGTAAGGTCCTTTGATGATGGCTACATCGTTTTCTTCACAACTTGTTTGAATTTTCTGTGGCCTTGGAAAAATACCAATATAATGGGATTCATCGATTTCCTCAATAATGGTATTGATTAACTTGACAGTAACTTGTTGACATTTTTCTAAGTTTGTCTCCATCGATAGGATTGATGTGATGCAGTCTAAATTTTCGTGTGTGGGCACCAGGCTGTTTGTTTGGCACAGGTAGTTGGGGTTGATTTCTTGGCATGAATCTTCTTGGTATTGATATTGGTCATTACTCAATATGAGGAAAGGTTGAGGAGGAATAATTATGGTATTATTGATATTCGGAATCGAATATAAGTGATAATGATTAAAAACTTCAGAATGAACTAGTGGAAATTCTAAAGAAAATATTAATTTATCTTCAGTGTAAAGAATATTTGTCTTAACAATTTTGTAATATTCAAAATAATTGTTCTTATCAAATAATATTTGTGAATGGCTGTGAATTTCAGAAAGAATGTTTATTAAATGTTTAAGTTGTTCTGGTGAAATAATGCCATGATGCAAAGTGTTTAGATTAGCGAAACTTATAGCATTTTCGATTTCGGTCAGAAAATTAAGTATTGAGTCTAAATTAAGTTTTACATGATTTAAGATTTCTCGAATTTCAAAATAATGTTCATAATCGAATTTTGTTTCATTTAGAGCAATTCGTAATTCTTCAACCTTATTTGAAATTAATTTTTGATTTGTCGTAACTGACGTAATTGTTTCATTTATTTCATTGACCAATTTAGTACTTAGAGATATTTGTTTATTTACCTTTCTAATAATCTGGTTTTGATTATTTTCTAATTGTGAAATGCTATTATAGATTTCCTTAGCGTCTTCTTGATCCATGTTTCCAGTTATAGATTTGATAATGCTACCTAGAGGATTCAATAAGCCTCTTTTGTATCTTTGATTGGGGAAAATTGAAATTAATTTTTTATTTACATTATCAATTTCAAATTTCAGATGTTGGTAACTAGTATAAAGTTCCATTTTATAATTAAGGGTAGTTTGGTTTATTAAATTACCAATGTGTTCATATTCACGAGTTATATTAAAAATTTGGGTTTTGATTGAATTGTTGGGAATATAATGAAGGAAAGAGTGAGAACCAATTTTAATTCTTGCGGTTCCTTGTTTGAAAATTAATATTCCGGGGTTATTATTCAGGTTCTGAATCTGAACTTTCCGTGACGTTATCAGATTGTTGGTCATCAGGATTGTCATCAGGATTTGGTGAATTTTCTTTGAGGTTTAAAAATTTGTTTGTGGTAAGTACCGTGAGGGGTTGTTAATGTTAATTCGTTAGATCTTAAAATATGTTCTCGATTGTAAAGGGGTTTTGTTTTGGATTGTCGTTCCATTAGTTTTTTATAACCGCTGATTCCTGGTTGGATATCGGGTGGATCGTTTCTTTTTTCTTTAAGTTTAGTAATTACCTTTTGTTTTTTGTCAGAGCATTTTTGGTTAATATTTTTATAAAGTTCTAACATGGTTTCTTTATGTTCGTTTATTTGATGATTGATCGGTTGTATCGAATTATCTATTTCGATAGGGTCTTTTAATTCAAGATGTCCAAATAAAAGATCAATTGGTTTTTGGTTTGTGCTTGAATGTATTGAGTTGTTGTAGCCTGTTATAGCGTAGATTAATTTTTCGAAAGAAGTTAGTTGTGGTTTTAAAAGTGAAAGAGTTCTTAAATGTTCTAAGAGTGTGGAGTGAAATCTTTCAACAATAGAATTACTGTTTGGGTTTAAGGCTAAAGTATAATGCCAATTAATTTTGTAAAGTTTTGAAAATTCTTTTATTAAATGTTGCGTGAATTCTGTTCCGTTGTCTGAAATTATATTTTCAGGAATTTTATAAGAAGAAATAAATTGTAACAAGGATTGATAAATATGAATAGCTGATAAACTTGGCAAAATGTAGGCTTGTCCGAATTTGGAAAAACTATCACATATTGTCAGTGCAGTGACATTGTCGAATTTAAATGTGTCTACATGTAGGGTTTCGAAAGGTTTTTCGGTGAAGGTGTTAATTGCAATTTAATAAGTGGTGGGTGTCTTTCATATTTTACCTGCTGGCAAATATGGCAGTTATTTATGAAGTTTTTTACATCGTCAATTAATTTTGGCCAGTAATGTTTTAATTTCAGTTCATTGATGGTTTCATGAATTCCTCTATGGTTAGTGATTCCTTCATGTTGTGATTTTATTAATTTTTGTTGTCTAGTTACTTTAGTTATGTCAGAAAGTAGTTTATTTGATTTTAATAATTTAAAAGCTGAATTTTTGAAAATGAGCGGCATAAATCTGCACATGTTTTTATAAAGATCGTCATTGTCGTCATTTAGGAAGTAAATTGTGTATTGTCGTTTAGGAACACCATATTCTTTTAGAAATTTGATACAGGCTTGTTGGAAATTTTCGGGAGTGACGTAAATTTGCCATCTTGTGCGTAGTACTCGATTTTTAAAAATTTTCTTTCTGACTGTTCTACAATTTTGATCGGATTTTATTAACATAATCTGATTTTGAAAATAATTTAGAGGTTTTTCCGTGATGTCAATTGTTAAGTTTGAATCTTCGTTGCTAGTGTGGACAGTTTGATTTCCGTCTTGTTCTTCTTCTGGATCTACTTCCGGGACAAGTGAGAGTCTTTCTTGATTTTCTTCACTTTCGTCTGAATTTTGGGAAGTTGCTTCGGGATTTTCCATTATATTTTTATTAAATTCGTCCATGTATTCATAAATTGGTAAAACATTTGATGAAGTGTCTATTGGATAAATTTCTGCTCTTGATAATGCGTCAGCGTTGGTGTTTAACTTGTCTTTTTTATAAATGACTTCATAATCAAACTCTTCTAATTTCAATCGCCATCTTACTAGTCTGGAATTTGGTTGTTTAACATTCATTATCCATTGTAAAGGTTTGTGATCGGTGACTAATTTTATTTTTCTTCCTACTATGTAACATTTGAAGTAAGAAGTTGCGTAAACTATGGCTAGTAGCTCCTTCTCAATTGTTGAGTAATTTTGTTCTGCATTATTTAAAGTCCTGGATGCGTATGCAATGGGTTTATCCTGACCAATGGGTCCTTGCGATAGTATAGCTCTAATTGCTACGTTGCTAGCGTCGGTGGTTAATATAAATTCTGTAGTAAAGTCTGGTCGTATAAGTATTGGATCATTAGTTAGAAGTTTTTTACAGTCCTCAAAAGTTTTTATGTAAATAGGGTCATTGATGTCAATTTTTGCTCCTTTCTTTAAACAACTGGTAAATGGTTTAGTTATTTTTGCGAAATTGTTAATTAATTTTCTGTAATAACCTAGGAGTCCGAGGAAACTTTTTATTTCTCTATTTGTTTTAGGTATTGGATAGTTTAGGATTGCTTTTATTTTATCTGGATTCGGTTTGATACCTTCTGGCGTTATTATGTGGCCTAGAAATGCTACTTCTTTTTTGAGAAACTCGGATTTATCTAATTGTACCTTTTCTTTAAGTTAACTAAATGTACTTGAAGAGAAGTTGAAAATATAATTACGTCGTCAATGTAATCTAAACAAATTTTATTAAGGTATTCTTTTAATACATTGTTCATCACTCGCTGAAAAGTCGCGGGGCGTTTTTCAATCCGAAAGGCATTCTTAAGTATTCATAGTGTCCATTCTATACGTTAAAAGCTGTTTTTTGTATAACATCTGGATGCATTTCTAGTTGCTGAAAACCACTTACTAGATCAAGGATGGTGAAATATTGACTTCTTCCTAATTTATCTAATATGTCCGATATATTGGGAATAGGGTATCTATCATTGATTGATTTTTCGTTAATCTTGCGGTAGTCAACTACTATTCTTCATTTTTTCTTTCCAGAGGCGTCAACTTTCTTGGGCACTACCCAAATTGGTGAAGACCACGGTGAAATGGCTTGTCTTAATTATTTCTTGATTTAGCATTTCATCTATTTGTTTTTAAACTTCTTTATGAATAAACGGGTATCTATAAGATCTGGTGTAAATTGGAATTTCGTCTTTGGTTTTTATCCTGTGCTTAACTTGGTTTGTAAAAGTAAGTTTAGTGTTGTCTTGGTGAAATATGTCAGAGTAGTTTTTACAAAGTTTTTCAAGGTGAAATTTTTCTTAAGGGTTGAGATGGTCTGTTCGAAGTAAATTTGTGACGTTGTTTTGATAGTCAATAAATGAGGGTTCGATTTGAACATGATAAAATTCAAAGTCATTTTCGGTAAAAGAATTTGCATTTATGGGTTTATATAAACAAATTTCTTTGACATGTGGTGTGGAATTTTGAATATCGACAGGGGCGTAACCATTTGTTGAAATTGTTAATCCTTCTCGAATTACACAATTGAATAGTTTGGTTTGGAGAATAAGAATTTGTCCATTTGTTATGTTAACAGGAATTTTTGCTGTTTCGATAGTGAAGGGTTCTATTCTAGCAAAGAATAAAAGTTTTCCTTTTGCTTCATAGTGTGATAAAGGAATTTCTGCTGAAGGTGTTTTTATTTTATAATTTTTAAGATCAAGTTGAACTTTAAGATCTTTCAAAGTGTCGTAGCCTATTAGACCGTCGAAAAAATGGTGGAATTTGAAAAGATAAAACTTAATGGGTTGTTTGGTATTGAATTCTGAGAATGTTGGAATCTTTACACAAAGGTTTCGAGTTGTTGTTTGCAAAATAGAAGAAATTGTGAAAGTTTCTTTTTGAATGTAATCAGAAAAATATTTCTCACCAATATCTGGGTTGAGAAAAGATTTCGTTGCTCCAGTATCAATCAACAATTTTAAGGGAGGATCAGCAATTTTAATATAAGGTAAATCTTTGCGATCGCATGCATTTCTATGGAATTTTCGAATTTTGGCTGGGATCGTGAAAATTTTGGTCATTGGGTTCATTAACATTTTCAGAATTAGAAGTTTCATTTTGATGTGTTATGTTGGAGTCATGAACTGTTGGTAATGAATTTGAGTAAAATTCATTTTCATCATAGTTTTCGTCATAGTTCGGTTCATTAAAACAATATTGATTGTTATAATAAGATTGTTCAGGTATATTTGATCATTACTGTTATTATAAAAATATTGATTAGGATCATTGTAATCAAAATTATGTATTTCTCCAAATTTCTTCGGTTGGTAACGAGGATTTGGGATAACAGTGTTAGCAGTATGATTAGAAAAATTTGATACACCTGACATTGGTACGGGTCGAGGTCTATTTTGAATATTAGTATGATTATTTGAATTATTATTTGGCTTCCAAACATTAATTGGTGGTCTGGGTCTTCCAAAAACTTGACTATTCGTTGGTAGTCTTTGGTAGGGTACAGGGCCTGGTTGAATATTTATTGGTCCGCGTGGAAATGGTGGTTGAATAGGGTTTACGAACTGAGGTACATTTTGTTGGAATAATGGTACATGATGTTGTAAAGCAAAATTATTTTGAAAAGGTTTAAAATTTTGTGGTTGATTTTGAAAATTTTGTGGTTTTGGTTTTACATTTTCAATCGGTTTTTGCAAATGACGTATGTTAATTTCAGAAATTATAAATTGTCTAGCTTCAGCCAACCCAGTAGGCTTCATCGCTCGAATTGTAGAGCCTAATGTTCATGAGTGTCTAAATAATTGCGTAATGCACTGAGATTTGACATTACCCTAGTACAAAATTGTAATGCGGATTCATTAGTTTGTCTTAACTGATCTAAATCAAACAAAAGTCCGTTTTCATCTCATTGATCGCCAAAGTGTGCAATTAATGCGTTTCTGACGGAGTGCCAGTCTTTCGCAATGCATATAGTATAAACTTCGCGTGCTTTGCCTGTTAATTTAGCGTAAATGCCATAAATTATGCTAATGTTTTGAACACAACCGGCATTATTTGGGTTCGGATCCCAATATGTATTGATTATAGTATTTGCAGTTTCTAAAAATGAACTTAACTCTAAGGGATTTCCGTCAAATTATTTCTAAAAGTTTTGTATCAAAAACTGGTATTTGAGCCATGTTTAAATTATTACTTGAATTATTATCTAAAGTCAAATTATTAAATAGTGAACTTAAATCTAAATCTGAACTTATATTTAACTCGCTATCAATATATTCCTGACGTGGAGATAAGAATTGCGAGGAGATCGGCATATACAGGGAAGAAATTAACAAAAGTTAGGAATTGAGTAACTTACAATATTTGTGTCTTCATGCCTGTAAAGCTTTCCTTGGTGGAGGTTTTAGCAGATCCCTGGAACTTTCCTGGTAGTGGAGGTTCTTTGGAATTTTCTGGTTTCAGACGGGTTAATTTTGATAATTTCCCATTCCAAAATCCGTGTGTGACTGCGCCAGTGATGTTTTTGTGTTAATTAACACTGTTTTTAAAAAATATTTATTTCACTTACACTTAAAATTATAAATTCAAAAATATATCTGATTATAACATATAAAATATTAAATTATGAAAATACGTCTAACTACTTCAACTGTTATGCCGATTCTAATTCAAGATCGGTTTGATATTCATCAGGCAGCCAAGTCGCTGAATCTGCTTCCTTGCACGTGCGGTTTTAATCTTGTTGCATTTGCAGTTAAGGGTTACGTAAATCTGCTTCTAACATTTTTTCAACCCATTTCATAACTATAATATCTTATGAACATTATTCAAAGATCCTAACTGCTTACATAACACCTTTTTGTATCCAAACTATAAATATTCTATATTTTTTCAACCACTTGGTATATGGAACTGTTTATGACCCACTCAATATAACTTTTTTAGACCACCCCGGATACCTAATTCCACTCTCTCTTATTTCAACCACATGTTGCATTGACACATTCCGAATTTTGAATAAAAGCTAAGCTGATGCCAGTATCTAATATTTTGTGCGTGCGGTGGAACCAATTGAGTAATTGTATTACTCAACATGGTAGAAGTTTTTTTTGTTTCTGTCAATTTAGGGAGATAAAATGTCTACCAGATTTTAAATCAAATTATTGGCTTTGCAACAAAAAAAGATTGAGCAAAATCAGTTCAGTAGTTCTTACGTGATGCCCGAACAAACAAACAAACAGACAAACTTACAATTTTATAATAGTACTAGCCGTTACCCGCGGTAACATTTTTTTCTAACTTGTTGAACCACCTCACATAACTATCAAACTACCAATCCCGAATATATTTCACCGAAACTGCAAGCACTTATGGGCCAGCCAATATAATAATTTTGTTTAACATTTTTTGGAACCACCTTGTATAACTGTAACTCTGCTTCACCCTATAGTGCAACCATCCTATATAAGGTGCTGTTTATTTGTCAACCAATATTAAATTTTTAAATTACCTAACTATAATTCTACTTCAACCTATACGCTATGTAACAATTATTGCTGATAATTTTTGAGCCACTTCGTAAAATATAATTTCCCCCCGCCCTATATTTTAAGCATCCTTTATATGGTCCTTTTTCTAACATTGCCTTAAATACAATATATATATATATATATATATATATATATATATATATATATATATATATATTATATTCACTTTGATTCAATTCACTTTTTAAAAAAAATTATTTATTTAGAAACATACAATATTAAAAGTGAACAATTAAAATAGTTAAAGTACTTGAATAACTTAATGCTATAAATGATATAATTTGAATGACAACACGAGAACGTTTCCAGTTGCTTTTATAACATTGCCAAAAGTGCTGATGCAAGTCAGCGTTTTTACTGGTTAAACGGACTCGTGTAGGTTTCCGGGAAGTTGTTTGCATATAATTCAAGATGTAATTTGATATCCCTGAGAAGTCACGTACGCTTTAAATTCCGTTGACTTCTCGACTGTGTGAACTAAGTGCTGATATATTTTGCATATAACATATATATATATATATATATATATATATGTTATATAAGTTATTCAACCGACTTATATGAAACAATCTAACAACAGTTCCCAAGCTGAGTCAGCATAACACGTGTCGTCTCCAGTTACCTGCAGTCGAACATCCGTGAGAACTGCAAGCGCGGCGGCAGCTTCGTCAGCATTCTTAGCTTATAAATTATACATTTGCCTTGTTTCATTATTCATTGTTACTTACAAAGTCTGTCTAGTTAGTTTAACACATAATTTTTGTCTTTTTTATTGTTATTAAGTTTTATTATTATTTTCATTATATTCAAGTTTCTATTAAAAGTTTATTAATTGTGCAAGTATAAATAAAGTCTTTTTTAAAAAGATAAATTTTGAAAGAGTGATATAACAAATTGGCGCAGTCAGTAGGATCCGTCTAACGTTACTAGAACACGAGTACTCTAACTGGTAGCGGCGGATTCCTATCCCTCAACGGAACAACGAACATGGAAGAAGTCCTCACTGCAATCAAACGTAGAACACGGCGCTTTCAATGTTCCTGTTGATGTAAGTAATGGTGAATCGTCATTCGTTTTAAGTAAATATTATTTGATTCATTTAATTGAACATTGATTTTTAATATTTGATATAATTTATTTGATTTGATCAATCGATTTATTTTATTATTTGATTTTACATATTTATCAATTTGAATTTTATTTTGATATATTTGATTCAAATGAAATATTGATTTATTTCATTAACTGATTTATTTTATTCTATTGATATATTTATTTGATTTCTTTTTATTGATATTGGTATATTTGATTTACTTATTTCATTGATATTTTTTTGAATAACTGATTTATTTGTGTTTACTATTTTAATTGGTTACAATACTGTTCTATCGTCCAAACAATCGTTTATCCCAATTAACGTATTCTACAGTATATTAATTTTCTATACCATTTAATATTCTATTTTATACACTTTATTCTCTTGTTCCAATTCTTTTATATCGATACATATAAAAATGGCACAAGCATCACCATCTCCGGTTAACATCGAAACCGAGAGATATCGGTTAACGGAAATATTTTCCGTTATACCCGAATTTGAAGGCGACCAAATTTCTTCGGGAACCTTTATAGATGCGTGTAATTGCGCATATAATATGTCCACGGCGGATCAAAAGTATTTGTTAGTGATACATATCAAAAACAAACTAAAAGGGAAAGCGGCGCAGTTAGTTAATTCAAGGAATCCCGGATCATACCTTGAAATTAAACAACTCTTGACCCTACACTTTGGAGATTCTCGTGATCTCTCTTCCCTGATTCATGACCTACAACGTCTGAAACAACTTTCAAATGAGTCCCCACTAACATTTTATAATGGACTCCAAGTTTTGAGTGCGAAAATGCACTCCTGTATCGACAAAACCGCTGGGCTTAGTCCAGAACAAAAAGACGCCCAGACCACTCTAGTGGATACAATGGTGATGAATACCCTTCTTACGGGATTAGAACCCCGTTTAGGTTAGGTAATTCGTGCAAGTAACCCAAAAGACCTTCTAGAGGCACACTCCCGGATTAGGAGAGAGCTTCAACTTTCTTATTTCGAGGATCAGAAAACGAACAAATCTGTTCCTCTCAAACCCAACTTTCAAACACGAAAGCCGACACAACCTCCTAAGTGTCTTCATTGTGGTCGATTAGGCCACATAGCCGTAAATTGCCGATTGAAAAATCAAAACAATTCTCAAACATTCAACCATAGGCCAAATCCTGTTGGGCCTAACCAACAAACAAGGCCAAACTTCCCCCCAAATAATCCCCCGGTTCAACAAAGACAACAGTTTCGTCCACAAAACTTCCAGAGACCCCCTTTTAGGTCTCAAATGAACCCAAATTATTCTCGTCCTTCGGTTATACAGAATAACCCGAATAACCGTCCTGAAAGGACACATCATTTCAATCAACATCAAAATGATGGTTACTCACAATATTCGGATTTTAATACCGATAATTACAATACTTATGACTACGAGGATGATAGTAAAAATTATTCAGGCTTCGAAGAAACTTTTGACGATACTCCTGTCGAGCCTTTTAATTGTCACGATTATCAGGATTTTCTAGCGCTTCCGAGCCTAGATCAACCTCCCGATTCGACAACAACTTTGTGCGAAGTCGAAACCCAGATTCAAAACCTCAATCTGGACGACTAGAACCCCGACTTGAACTTCCCGGAGCAACTATTTCTTTAAGCCCACTTCTTACTGTGAACTCTAAAAATCTATATTACATTCTTGACGCTTCTTCTAAATTTAAACTTCTTATTGATACCGGAGCTGGTATCTCTATCTTCAAAGAAAATACCGTAAAGAATTTCACCCAAAGATCTCCTGAAAGGGTAACTATTCAAGGTATTACCCACGAAAAAATTCCCATCTCACAATCAACTTTAATCCCATTCGCTCCACGTAACCCACATAAAGTTTTCAAATACGATTTGGACATTGAGTTTGACGGCATACTAGGTTTAGATTTTCTCGAACACTATGAATGCATAGTTGACTTAAAATCTAAACAGCTGATAACAAATTTTAAAACCATCCCTTTACACAAAGTTCCCGATAACGATCAACCCTTGACTGATGTACCCGACACACTCAACGTTAAGCCTAATATTACTTCACAAACACCTACACAAAACAAAATAACCATTGAGGCACGCACAGAAAAGATCTTTAAACTTAAATGCGATCTTTCTAACATCGACGCCATCTTACCAACTCAAGAAATTGACAGAGTACGACTTCCAAACGCACTCGTACACATTAACGCAAATGGCGAATTTCTAACTTCCATCATCAACGCTAACGCGATGCCCAAAACAGTAACTTTTTCTGATTTAAAACTGGAACCACTTGACAAAACTCACCCTCTTCTGAATTTCAATACAGACGATTATCATGAATGCCAATACATAGACAGAAACTCGACTATTAGACAACAAATTAGAACTGAACATCTAAATGACGAAGAACGCGAACAAATCACTGATCTTTGTTTGGAATTTCAAGACATTTTCTATCTTGAAGGTGACGTCTTGACTTTCACTAACGAGGTTAAACATTCGATTGATACGAATAATGCAAAGCCCGTTTTCACTAAATGATACAGATATCCACAAGTTCATAAAGAGGAAGTGAAAACCCAAATTGGAAAAATGCTCGAACAAGGTATCATTAGGCACTCCTCATCTCCTTGGTCTTCCCCTGTATGGGTCGTCCCCAAGAAGCTCGATGCTTCTGGTAAACAAAAGTGGCGAGTTGTTATCGATTACAGAAAATTAAATGAATTGACTGTAGACGATAAATATCCCCTGCCAAATATCTCCGATCTTCTCGACCAACTTGGACAGTGTCAATACTTTTCGACACTGGATCTCGCTTCCGGGTTCCACCAGTTGGAAATCCAAGAGGAAGATATTCCTAAGACTGGCTTTTCTGTCGAAAATGGTCATTACGAATTCGGTAGTATGCCATTTGGTTTAAAAAATGCACCTTCTACTTTTCAGAGAGTGATGGACAATATTCTTCTGGGTATACAGAATGAACGTTGTCTCATCTACATGGATGATATCATCGACTACTCTCCGACCATCCATGAACATATTTCCCCGTTGACAGAAGTTTTTAAACGACTTCGGAAGTCTAACCTAAAAATTCAACCTGATAAGTGCGAATTTCTTCGTAAAGAAGTGGCTTATCTTGGCCATCTTATCACACAAGAAGGTGTAAAATCAAACCCTTCAAAGGTTGAATGTATTCAGAACTTTCCGCAACCCCAAACTCCGAAAGATATCAAATCTTTTCTTGGTCTCGTTGGGTATTACAAACGCTTCATACCAAATTTTGCGAAGATCTCTAAACCTCTGACTAAACTACTCCAAAAAGACGTCAAATTCATCTTTGACGCAGATTGCAAGTCTTCATCAATGAACTGAAGCAAGCCCTTGTATCTGACCCAATCCTGATATATCCAAACTTTGAAGAACCCTTCCTGCTCACTACTGATGCTAGTGCTTTTGCTATTGGAGCGGTTCTTTCTCAAGGCCCTGTGGGAAAAGATCTCCCTGTTGCATACGCTTCTCGCACCCTCTGTGCTGCAGAGACACGATATTCCACCATCGAACGAGAATTGTTGGCCATAGTTTGGGCTGTTAAGCACTACAGACCGTATCTTTTTGGGAGAAGGTTTACACTCCTGTGTGACCACCGTCCGCTTACTTGGCTCTTTTCCATCAAAGATCCTGGCAGTCGTCTAGCCAGATGCCGCCTTAAGCTAGAGGAATACAATTATAAGACTGAGTACAAGCCCGGTAAGGTAAACCAAAACGCAGATGCTCTTTCTCGCATCAAAATCAACCATTTCAAGCAATGTGCTGATTTCCTTTCCAAAATCAAAATTTTCGCTAACAACGAAACTGACTCCGAACAACCTGAAAACTCTGACAATGACTACGAACATGACGAAAGAATTATCGCTAAGTTTAATCGATTTGTTCAACTCTACAAAACTGAGTCAATAATCGATTACTCTAAAATTGAAATATCCAATTCTCAACTTTTAGACAAGTCCCACAAACGCATAGTTACATTCTTTTGGCAAAACAAAACTAACGACTTACACGACAAAATTATTGATGACTTTTTCGAAGAAGAACCTAATTTCAGTAATGACACTCTTAACATCATGGCCAGTAAATCTGTCAGGCATAGAAAATACTTAGTTGTACCTTTGCCCTATGACCCTGAAACTGTCGTCTCACATCTTTTCAAAATTATTTATAACAACCAAGATCAATTCAAGGACTCCGAAACATACTGCATAGAAAATAACATAGAACTTCCCATTCTTGAAATTTTATCCTTCATTCTCTCCGACAAAGAAATTAAACTAAAAATCTGCCAAAACATTGTTACAACTCCTACCGAAGACGAAATTCCTATAATAATACAACAATACCACTCTGGTAAAAACAACCTCCATCGTGGCATTAACGAAACCATCAGACGTATTAGGGAAAAATACAATTGGACCGGCTTAATTAAAACTGTAGAACAATTCATCAAATCCTGCGAAACTTGCCAAAAGGTAAAGTTCTGTAGGAAAAACCTAAGTGCACCTTTTGTTATTACGGAAACACCCAAGACTCCTTTCGAACGTATTAACATTGACATCGAGTATCCATCTAGAAATCATGCACTGACTATTAGGGATGAACTAACGAAATTTACACAAGCCTACCCCAAAACAAAAACAAAAACAAAACAGCTTCAACTGTCGTAAACACCCTTTTGATTTTCTTTCAACATTACGGCACTCCACTTCGCATCCATTGTGACTATGGACGTGAATTTGACAACACTTTAATGCGGGATTTATGCCAACTATACGACATAAAACTGACATTCTCCAGCGTTCAACATCCCGAGTCAAACGGTTCTATTGAAAGATTTCACGCGACCTTAGCAGAAATGATAAGGGCAACTACAGCGGAACATCCAACCGAACATCCATTTAACGTCCTCCCTTATGCCATCATCTGTTATAATAACACAAAAAATAAAACCACCGGTTTCACGCCCTATGAACTCATATTTGGGCACACTTCTAGTAGGCCTCCAGAAACCCTTTACAACCAGGAAAAACTTATTTCGAAATACGTAAGAGACCTAAATAACAGAATGGACTATTATTACAGACTCGCCCGTGCTAAAACCGAAAGACAGAAAGAAAAATCTAAAGTGCGATTTGACCAACACGTTTCTACTAAACAACCCGATTACAAAGTAGGCGACAAAGTCTACGTAAAAGAGTCCCAAATCAAAAACAAAGCCGAAAACAAATTCAACGGCCCCTTCGAAATTACCGCAATACGAAAAAACTCTGCCAACGTCATAAATTTACAAACAAACCAAATAACTAAAGTTAACTTTGACAGACTAAAACCCTATTTTGAATAAATCTCTTTTTTCAGATTCTGTGGACTGTTTTCAGTCGTGAACCTTCAACAGTACTCCATTACGCGTGTTAACAATACTATAGGAGTTTTCTTTCATGAAGAAGGAACCCTTAAAATTTCTAATGACAAATGGACACTCCTTGTTTACAAAGATTTAAGCCCATAACGACAATATACTGAACAGACTTTTAGATACTATTAACCACAACAAAACTAACGTTAAAATATTCAAATTAAAAGTACAGACTCACGTAAGCCTCCTGAAACAAATATCAAAATCTGTTAACATCAAATATACAGAAATTTTCGCTGACACTGAGACTTACAGTACCAACAGAAAGAAACGCGGACTCATTAACTGACTGGGATCAATTTGGAAATCTATTTCCGGTAACTTAGATGCAACAGACGGACAATACTTTAGTGACTCTATAAATAAAATAACTAAAGACCAACATCAAATTGAAAACTTAATGAAACGACAATTATCCGTAACAACTTCGGTCATTAAGAACCTTAACACCACAATACAAAAATTTCAGTCCCAAGAGAAAATATTTTCGGAAAATATTGATGCAATTAGGAAGTCAATTTCATCTATACGGTATATGGAACAGCTTGCAGATCATAACATTCCATTAAAACATTTTTTAAACCCACCTGTTTAGCTGTAATTATACTGTGCTAGATATTTCAACTATCCGATATGTGCTACTTGTCAACTTTAACTTCCCTTTAACCCATACTTCAGGTACTCCAAAATTTTTCTAATTTTTTTACAAACACTGTATAATTATTGTTCTACTCCACGCTATATTTCAACAACCTTGTATATGCAACTACTTATGGGCCATCCTATATAACATTTTTTTACCACCCTGTATACTTAGAATTCTAGTCCACCCTATATCTCATCTATCCGGTATATGCAACAGGTTGTTAATCATAAAATTTTTAATATATTTTAAACCCACTTGTAGATATAGCAGTAATTATACTCTGTTACATAATTCAACCATCCTATAATATGCTACTTCTGAACTTGTGAAATACTTGTTGTTATAAAACAAATTTTTAACTACCCTATAAACTATAATTCCACTTCATCTTATATTTCAACCACCCAGTATAAAAAACTGCTTCTAACATTTTTTTCACCTCATTTCATAACTATAAAAATAGCTCAAGAAAATTCAAATATTCTAACTGCTTACATAACATATTTTTTTATCCACCCTGTATAAATCTAATTCTATTTTACCCTTATTTCACCCACATCGTATATGTAAGTACTTACGACCCTAACAATATAATATTTTCTAATCCCCCTTATAAATATAATTCATAACTCCACCCGTTTTTCAACCACCTGATATATACAACTGTTTATGGTCCACTCAATATATCTTTTTGAACATACTTTGAACTACTTACAGGCCAGGTAACATACCTTTTTTCAAGATTTTTTAAATCCATTTAATTCTTCCTATCGAATATATGGAACACCCTGCAAAATTACACTTCATATATCTGTAGGAATTTTTTTAAAATCGAAACATGTTACATTGGCATATTCTGAATTTTGAAAAAAGCTAAGCTGGTGCAAATATCGAAAATTTGGTGCATGCGGTCGAACCAATTGACATTTTGTAACTATGTATTACCGAATTACCGAACATGGTACTAGATTTTTCCTTATATCTACCGTTTCTGTGAATGTAGGGTGATAAAATGTATACCAGATTTTAAGTCAAACTATAAGCTTTGCAACAAAAAAAGATTCAGCAAAGTCAGTTCAGTAGTTCTTACCTAACGAGGTTTTGTTGATACTATTGGGGTTGTTGTGTATATAGACCATCTCAAGGAAACAGCGTTTGAAAGTATTACGCTGTTTTTTGGTCATCTTTTTATATTATAACCTCGATTATTGTAAGTAACTCTCTTATAATAATGTACATTGTATAATTTAGTTATTTTTAGTGACTGACGAAGGTTAAAAGTATATCCGAAAGCTTTCATAATAAAAAGAGTTTCCTAAAACCTGTATTTTTACTAGGCTGCTTTAACCATTAACTCAAGTTTTTATATATATATATATATATATATATATATATATATAATAATATAATATATATATAAGATAAGATAGATGAATTTAATCTAAAAATTTATCTTAAGATATTTTAAATAGTAACACAATTTAAATAAGAGGTATGTACAATTGTCATAGCATTTTGGTTTCTTACATAAATATAATAATATAAATTAAATATAAAATTTGTTTAGTTTTATACAACTAAAACTATTATTGACTCATGTGCCAAACAAGAAAATATGTAGAAATTCTAGAAAAATAACCCCCCAAACGAAGATCTTACAATTGTAAATAGAAATAATAATGATGGGCAGAAACAACCCATTCAATTTAGTCCAACATTTTGATTTTGACTCCTTGTCTTATCATTATGAAATATTAAGTATTGAACATATGAAATTAAAAAGTACAACTAAGAAAACAAGTATACAACTACATACTTGTAAGCTTGAAAAATGGCTGTCGACATGCAGATGATGCAACCAGTGTGCATCTTTGGGTCACTCATTGTTTAGAGAGTGAAAATAATCCGGTTATATATTATAAAAAGCAGGGAGAGTTATGTACACAATTTGATTTTTTAGAACAAGATTTTGTCTTATTATTCAGTGTGAACTATTTTAAAAAAATGGACCTACTTTTATTGCCATTGATAGGTAGTAACGGAATTTTTAAAGAATAAAAAATTTGAGAGGATGATAAAGTTAACAAAAGAATATACTTCACAACTATCGTTTATCAATGTGCACTACTTTTGCGCGTGGATGATACCTACCTAGTATCTAAAAATGAGTATGATAAAAATGTCTGCTGCCCAATACAATGATCTATTTGCTGCATTTGTTTAAATTCTTTTAACTGTACATGTGTTGATTTTAATATAAGGTCCTTAATTTGCAAACATATTCACCACATAGCACTTAACTACTTTACATCAGCCCATAATAAAGAAATCGTTGAAATAGATGTCAGTGAAAATCAAAGCTTATATATAGTTGAAAATTTAGTGTTATTAACAGTTCATGGTAAGCTTGTTAATGAAATATGTGTTAGGGCTTTAAGCTTATCTCAAAAAGTAAAAACTAGAGAATACTTAACCAACCAATTAAAATTAATTTTGGAAAATATAAATAAAGCTGAAGTGATTAGTGATATGGAAACAATCAAATTTGATTTAAAAAATGACTATATTGGAGAACCAGCTAACAAAAAAATTAAAAAGCAAGTGTCATTTTATTCTACACATAAAAAACTGAATCAAAAAAAAATTAGAAGAAATCCCAACATTACATGGCACACATTCTGCAGTTATATCAGGCAATTTTCGGTAGATGACACCGACATCTATTAGGTTCAATACACTGACTGTTGTCTTACTGATGTGTATTACATCCAAGTATTTCACTTTAGAACTTTTCATTCAAGGAAGCGTATCTGACGATAACTCCTAGTTCGAAACGGCTGTTATACGTTGAATGATATAGTTCTAAATATGTGGATATATATTTGTATATATATTTACTTATGTGTTTTTATATAAAACACTCGAACCATCTGTCAAGAGTATGGTATATGTTATAGCATAGTATGCCTTCATATACTTAAATTACTCATTAGACGGTAGATGTCACCGACATCTATTAGGTTCAATACACTGACTGTTGTCTTACTGATGTGTATTACATCCAAGTATTTCACTTTAGAACTTGTCATTCAAGGAAGCGTATCTGACGAGAACTCCTGGTTCGAAACGGCTGTTATACGTTGAATGATATAGTTCTATCCCGAAGAAATCTTTCGAGTTTATGGCTGGTCTCCTCAAGGGAATCTAAAATATTTTTTTGGTACATGTACTGCCCAATATACTGGTCGGTCGTAGAGATGTTGTTAGTTGACCGGAGTAGACGTTTCAACTCTCTCCAAGATCTTTCGATACCAGGTACCGGTGGTACATGCTGGCCAGCAAAATCCAAACATTCCACATTGAAGCGACCAGCTGGTGCCTAGAATGGTGGTTCTTCTTTTGGAGGACTAATAAAATTAGCAGAATGACTAATGCGATCGTGACCGTTGAACATCCGATTGCAACTGTTGTATGCTCTCCAAAAGTCTGTGCATACGTACGACTCATAATCGATGTGTTCTTGAAGTATTGGTAGTAGAGTTTTTGCATCCCGTTGATCATCCTTAACCACAAATCTCTTCATTGTGGAACGGCTGATGCCGCCGACAACCCATATGTGATGCCACGTTGTATTTCTTCCAACATTATATTTTCTTTTGAAAAGATAGGTTTCATCAACTTCCACGATGTCGTGGGATCCCCCGATGGGCGTGTACTCATGCCACGCAATGGCACATGCAACGTCTCGACAGAAACCGTACCAGTAGACGGCCGTTTTCGAGGAAACTTTAAAATCCTTTACTAATTCGGTTATTGGCATGTTTTTCAGCCAGGCGAAAATAATTTGAACGACGCGATGTTCACCCATGGTATCGTTTATCCGCACATGTGCCATCAAAGTGTTGGTATATGCGCTAAATCTTCTTCTCCCGTGATTTCTACATACATAGCGAAAACCATTCCTGCCGTGTTCGATTGAAGTGCTGAGATGTCCTCCACATTCTGGGCAAGTTGCTGGAGTATTTATTCTTGGCACCACTCCATATAATGCCAATAAATTTCGCCCTTGTCTTCGGCATCCTTCGTTATCTAAAACTCCCAGTCCTAGATAACTTCCTAATGTACAGTAGTTTACTGTACCTCCCATGAAAAGCTGCACGTCCATCGCGATTTTCACAATATCACTATTAATTTATAATATAATTAACAAAATTACTTAAATATATAGTAAATTAACAATGTAACAATTTTGTATCAGCAATATAATTAATATTAAGACAAATTCAACACCTTAAATAAATACAACCTACTTCTATAAAATATCTGATGCAAGTGTCTCGTGTATCTCAAAGTTCGAGTTTTTATCCCTGCCCGACAAAACATCGGCACTGACCGCCCTTTTTTTGCAATCGTTTCATTTGAAGCCGACAGACAACGTTTATTTACATTTATCATTTTGACATAACAAACAATTTCATTTAATTTTCAGTTACTTATTAGCAGATAAATAAACTTTATTTGTTAAATATTTGAAAAGAAATTTTAAAAAATTACATTTATATTTATCACTTAATCATTTAAAACTTTTTTTCGTACGTCGAAAAGTAATTTGATTTAAAATCATGTGCTATTCTGCAAGATGTTAAACACGAACGTGTATTATGTATTGCCTAAAAATTAATATTTTACATTTTCTTTGTACATATACAGGCACAGGGTGTCCCATAACTAATAGACAATACGGTAACCATTTAGAGGCGGTGAAAATTTTTTAATAAACGATATACAGGGTCCTAAAGTGGGTATTTGGTTTTTGTATATTTGTGTTACATGAAAAACGGCTCCATATATTGAACTCAAATTTGGTACAGCATTGTTTTAAAGGGCAATAAACAATATTTTTTTATCATTTTTTATGGTACTTTTACAGGGTGTTTATTACGAAGGTCGAATTAAGCAAATCCATGTTAATTATTTCAACATCCCCTATAATTTGCGTTCCGACGATAAATAATGAAACTGCCATAAATGAATGAACCTCTATATTTCAAGGCGTTTTCTAGATATTGCCATTTTAAGACTGGCACTTAGTCATTTAAATAAAACCTTAACGGTTTCAAAAACATTCAATTTAATTATGAAAACAAAAAAAAATAAATAGATTCACTTCATCGACCACCAAATTGACCACCATTAACGTCAATGCATTTTATTACACTTTTTTGAAATTAATTTCATTGCTGTACACCAAAGATTTCATGTATCTCCTTACGTGAGACTCCATCGGATTAAGTTATGGGGTATGAGGCGGCCAAGGGAATTCACTGCCACGTCCACTCCAACCACATATGCTGCCTTGCAATAAGAGGAACTTTAATCTCCTCGGAAGTTCAAACAGAAATTTTGGCGAGACTTCCAACTTTTTGTGTAGAGTTCTATAGCAACTGTTAAAAAAAATAATCTTGATTTTTGGGGGTAGTTACCCCCCCGACCCCCCTCTATTTCATATTTTCATAATTTTATCTCAAATACAAGTATTTTTTTCAGCCTGGCCCGAAGAGCCGAAATCCTCTACTTTTTGTCGAAATTTTTTCTAAGTCGATAAATCGGAAAAATTAAAAATAATAGGAAAATGATGAAAATTGAGTGCTAGTTACCCCCCGACCCCCTTCTAACGTGGGGGTAGGTCAACCAAATTAAGGGTGATGTTAGATTAGGTGGTGCACATTGCACTGCCCAAATTTCATAATTTTATCTTGCATAGAAGTACGTTTTTCGCCCTGGCCCCAAGAGCCGAAACCCAACCCAACCTAACTGTCTGAAAGATATAACATTAAATAAAACGAGTGCAAATATTTAGTTGTACATAATGTACTTGTGACCAGACATATGGATGCAAATTGAGTTTAAATAAATATTTATATATTGAAAATATCACTATAGCCATCATTATAATTTAATGCAGTTATTGTTTTAACTTTAACTGAAAGATGTACAAATTAATATTTCAGTTAACTTCATTGATAATTAGGGTATTAATAATAGTTCCCTATTGCTAGTTCCCTATGCATATTTGTGAAAAGTGCCTTTTTACCATACCAGACGCGCCTGCGCATTACAAAGGGTGAAAAGATCTATTGGTCGGAAATTTTTCTTAGACAGTGACGTCCCGTATTCTCACTTTTTTATCTTAGATCATGTACCATCTAGATATAGCCTGTCATGCATAAAATTGTGGCAACGCTAGAAAGAGAGGGCAATAGAGAAGCTAAGAGGCTATTTCATAATCTAACATCACCCTTAATTTGGTTGACCTACCCCCAAAAATCAAGATTATTTTTTTTTAACAGTTGCTATCGAACTCTACGCATTTTACTACGTCTAGCACTCAATTTTCATAATTTTCCTATTATTTTTAATTTTTCCGATTTATCGACTTTCTACAAAATTTCTACAAAAAGTAGAGGATTTCGGCTCTTGGGGCCAGGCTGAAAAAAATACTTGTATTTGAGATAAAATTATGAAAATATGAAATAGAGGGGGGTCGGGGGGGTAACTACCCCCAAAAATCAAGATTATTTTTTTTAACAGTTGCTATCGAACTCTACACAAAAAGTTGGAAGTCTCGCCAAAATTTCTATTTGAACTTCCGAGGAGATTAAAGTTCCTCGTATTGCAAGGCAGCATATGTGGTTGGAGTGGACGTGGCAGTGAATTCCCTTGGCCGCCTCATACCCCATAACTTAATCCGATGGATTTCACGTAAGGAGATACATGAAATCTTTGGTGTACAGCAATGAAATTAATTTCAAAAAAGTGTAATAAAATGCATTGACGTTAATGGTGGTCAATTTTAACAGTCGATGAAGTGAATCTATTTAATTTTTTTTTTTGTTTTCATAATTAAATTAAATGTTTTTGAAACCGTCAAGGTTTTATTTAAATGACTAAGTGCCAGTCTTGAAATATAGAGGTTCATTCATTTATGTTAGTTTCATTATTTATCGTCGGAACGCAAATTATAGGGGATGTTAAAATAATTAACATGGATTTGCTTAATTCGACCTTCGTAATAAACACCCTGTAAAAGTACCATAAAAAATGATAAAAAAATATTGTTTATTGCCCTTTAAAACAATGCTGTACCAAATTTGAGTTCAATATATGGAGCCGTTTTTCATGTAACACAAATATACAAAAACCAAATACCCACTTTAGGACCCTGTATATCGTTTATTAAAAAATTTTCACCGCCTCTAAATGGTTACCGTATTGTCTATTAGTTATGGGACACCCTGTGCCTGTATATGTACAAAGAAAATGTAAAATATTAATTTTTAGGCAATACATAATACACGTTCGTGTTTAACATCTTGCAGAATAGCACATGATTTTAAATCAAATTACTTTTCGACGTACGAAAAAAAGTTTTAAATGATTAAGTGATAAATATAAATGTATTTTTTTAAAATTTCATTTCAAATATTTAACAAATAAAGTTTATTTATCTGCTAATAAGTAACTGAAAATTAAATGAAATTGTTTGTTATGTCAAAATGATAAATGTAAATAAACGTTGTCTGTGGGCTTCAAATGAAACGATTGCAAAAAAAGGGCGGTCAGTGCCGATGTTTTGTCGGGCAGGGATAAAAACTCGAACTTTGGGATACACGAGACACTTGCATCAGATATTTTATAGAAGTAGGTTGTATTTATTTAAGGTGTTAAATTTGTCTTAATATTAATTATATTGCTGATACAAAATTGTTACATTGTTAATTTACTATATATTTAAGTAATTTTGTTAATTATATTATAAATTAATAGTGATATTGTGAAAATCGCGATGGACGTGCAGCTTTTCATGGGAGGTACAGTAAACTACTGTACATTAGGAAGTTATCTAGGACTGGGAGTTTTAGATAACGAAGGATGCCGAAGACAAGGGCGAAATTTATTGGCATTATATGGAGTGGTGCCAAAAATAAATACTCCAGCAACTTGCCCAGAATGTGGAGGACATCTCAGCACTTCAATCGAACACGGCAGGAATGGTTTTCGCTATGTATGTAGAAATCACGGGAGAAGAAGATTTAGCGCATATACCAACACTTTGATGGCACATGTGCGGATAAACGATACCATGGGTGAACATCGCGTCGTTCAAATTATTTTCGCCTGGCTGAAAAACATGCCAATAACCGAATTAGTGAAGGATTTTAAAGTTTCCTCTGAAACGGCCGTCTACTGGTACGGTTTCTGTCGAGACGTTGCATGTGCCATTGCGTGGCATGAGTACACGCCCATCGGGGGATCCCATGACATCGTGGAAGTTGATGAAACCCATCTTTTCAACAGAAAATATAATGTTGGAAGAAATACAACGTGGCATCACATATGGGTTGTCGGCGGCATCAGCCGTTCCACAAAGAAGAGATTTGTGGTTAAAGTTGATCAACGGGATGCAGAAACTCTACTACCAATACTTCAAGAACACATCGATTATGAGTCGTACGTATGCACAGACTTTTGGAGAGCATACAACAGTTGCAATCGGATGTTCAACGGTCACGATCGCATTAATCATTCTGCTAATTTTATTAGTCATCCAAAAGAAGAACCACCATTCTGGGCACCAGCTGGTCGCTTCAATGTGGAATGTTTGGATTTTGCTGGCCAGCATGTACCACCGGTACCTGGTATCGAAAGATCTTGGAGAGAGTTGAAACGTCTACTCCGGTCAACTAACAACATCTCTACGACCGACTAGTATATTGGGCAGTACATGTACCAAAAAAATATTTTAGATTCCCTTGAGGAGACCAGCCATAAACTCGAAAGATTTCTTCGGGATGTTTCTCGGGTTTACCCCGGAATCAACAAAAAGCCGATGAAACTTACCCGAGAAGAAATAATGCTGGAATGCGATTGCCAAGAATGCACCATTTAAAAGAACGGATCCAACCGGCAGAAGAAAGAAGATTGAATATAAGGAAGCAACAGTTTGTTATGGTGTTTTGAAGTGCTTGTGATAAAATATGTTTTCGTTTATAAATATTTTATTGTAAATATATAATACTACTAATAAGAATTTAAATTGTTATGTTTATTTGTCTGAAGAAGAGTGTTCGTTTTCGTTGATAGTTATTTTATTACAAAGAAATAATCGTTTTGTTATTAATCCAGAAATAAATATGTTTATAATGTTGTTATTGTGTGTGACTGTGGGGGGGGGGAAGTGTTGTCCTCACTGGTTAGAAGGGTTCCGTCAGATTCCAGTCGAGTGCCTCACAAGCGCCTAACTCCACCTCCACGTCGTCCCCCTGGGCACCTACTGGAACGGGCTTCGCCCTTAACAGTGGTGTGGCTGAGCGAGAAGGCTAATTTGGCGTTGAGGGTTGCCAACCCCTTTGCCCACAAGTGTTGGCCCAAAAAGTAAAATTGAGCGTTAGACGTAGTAAAATGCGTAGAGTTCGATAGCAACTGTTAAAAAAAATAATCTTGATTTTTGGGGGTAGTTACCCCCCGACCCCCCTCTAACGTGGGTGTAGGTCAACCAAATTAAGAGTGATGTTGGTTTAGGTGGTGCATATTGCACTGCCCAAATTTCATAATTTTATCTCAAATACAAGTATTTTTTTCAGCCTGGCCCCAAGAGCCGAAATCCTCTACTTTTTGTCGATAAATCGGAAAAATTAAAAATAATAGGAAAATTATGAAAATTGAGTGCTGGACGTAGTAAAATGCGTAGAGTTCGAAAGCAACTGTTAAAAAAAATCTTGATTAAGGGTGATGTTAGTTTAGGTGGTACACATTACACTGCCCAAATTTCATAATTTTATCTTGCATAGAAGTACGTTTTTCGCCCTGGCCCCAAGAGCCGAAACCCAACCTATATATCTTTATTTACATAATCAATTACTTGTAATCGATCATCACTTAGTTCACATCTCGACCTCATAAATCACAGTTAGCACATTTTAGATAAACTTTGAACTGTTTATTCTTTTCGTTGATCTAATAAGCTTTCGACGAGATTCGATACAAGACTTTGGGAAACTAATAAAGTCAAATAAATCCTCCAAAAATGATATACTGTACATGTACATATGGCTCCCACATATTCCATGACATTAATGGTTTTTGCTCCATCCTTTATTGATAAAATGTTATACATGTTAATTAAAATTGTTATACTGATAGTTCACTTAAAGTTTATAACTATTAAAACTTTATTACTAATAGTAAATTAGTAACTTCTTGCATTATCAGACCGCTCTTAGTTGAAATCCCAAAAATCTAACAAAAAAATTTCGCGCGCGCACTTTATGAGGTTTTTCAGATGAGTTTTCTGGCACTTTCGATAACCTCTTACGAGGGTTTTCTGGCCTGCAAAACTTCTTGCACTATTACGCCGCTCTTATTTGCGGTTCAAAACCACACGTTACAAAAGGTTTCACGTGCGCACGTTGTGAGGTTTTTCAGATGAGTTTTCCAGCACTTTCGATCTCTTCTTACGAGGGCTATCCGGCCTGCAAAACTTCTTGCGCTATTACACCGCTCTTATTTGAAGTTTAAACCACACGTCACGAAAGGTTTCACGGGCGTCCCTTATGAGGTTTTCAGGCAATTTTTTCATCCGGGAAAACTGGCATTTTCATATCCGACCTGTGCTGACCTTAAGTGGCGTTTAGTGATGAACCTAGTTGGGCCCCCAGTTTATAAACTGTAACTTCACGCACCTTATCGACCCTGTTTTATATTTTCTCTCATACTTCACGTGCAAATTCGAAGTCAGCAAAGTCGTTGATATAAACGTCATTAACAGACAAAAGTAGCAAACTTTAATGCTTTTGATTCTTTATCTGTTCTCGGTCATTCCAGTTGTCTATATCAGCCAGGTTCAATAGCATCTCAACAATCACGGCTAACTAATAATTCCTTCATTTTTACACTCCATGTCATGTAGTTGTTTTCATTTAGGTTTTCTAACTTTGAAATTTCACCATCAATTTTCACAAAGTTCAAGAATAAATTCACACAGAAAATGTCTAATGTTCCAAATATAACAAATGTTCATAAACACTAAACACAGTTTGTCACAGTTTTTACTTTTCCCACTGTTATGCCCTAGAAACGTTCTGTGTCCATAACCTGTTAAAAATATATTAAGTTGTAGATAAACCAAAGTAAAGGTGGAAACACATTATCGTCACGTCACGTGAGTTCAGATGCTATTGCGGCATGTCACGGCACACTCGAAATATCTGCAATGCAATTTACGCATGCTTTTAAATCAGCTAGAAGTACACGATGGTCACATGACGTCACGTGAAATTATGTTCCATACAATAATGTATTAAAAATTGTGGAATATGCACGCGTTTTTTCTACAGTAAATCAAGTGTGGACATCAGAAAAATCAAAATTAAGTGTTGAAACTTTGAAAGCAATTTTATCTGTTCAATATAATTTTACAAATTTTTGTGCAGATTTTTACAATATTTTAAAAAATGACAACAATCCACTGAAACAAATTCACTCAAATAAAAAATATGTCAAGGAATAAAATATTACACATTTTTTTATATTTATAAATTGTACTTATGTTAAAAATAAAAAAAATAGTATGATATTATTTTTATTCTGTATGAAATTTTTTGTTGATATATAAAAATCAACATCACCTTATTCTAAGGGATCTTCAGCTCATCTTGAATTTGGTGTTCAGGTAACTTGTCTAGTGGCCCTTTTTCTAAGTTGAGCTTTTGAACTGGTAAAACTGGCAATTTTCTACTAAACTACTGGACGGAAGAGGTTGAAATTTGGTATCAAGAAATTTTGATTTTAGGCGTACTTCTGGGGGGGGGGAACTAAAAAAATCGACCGTTCCCCCCCGGATCTCTGAAATTACTGAACCTAAAATTTTGGAAAAAAAAATTAGGAAATATAGATCAATATCAAATAAAAGGTCCTATTCTGAGGAACACAAATATATTTTTTTCATATTAAAAAAAATAATTAAAAAGATATTAAAGAAAATATACCAAAATTTACCCATCCCCCCCCCTTATCTCCGAAACTATGAAACGTAAACTTTTGAAAAAAATTAGAGGTATAGGGTGTGACCTGAAGTTTACTGGAAAATAAGGAGAAACCACTACTTATAATTTTGGGGGCAAATTACAGAATTAAATGGAAAATATAAAATTAAAATTGTTTCTAACGCATCATGTTATATATCAAATGAAAGGGCTCATTATGACGAAAACAAATATATTTTTTCCATATTTTTTAAATAAATTAATTAAAAGATATTAACAAAAATATAAAAAAATTACCCATTCCCCCCCTTATCACCGAAACCATAAGCTGTAAAATTTTGAAAAAAAATAGAGGTATATCGCCTCACCTGTACTTTACTGGAAAAATAAGGTGAAATATTTTAAAATATTTAAAAAAATCTTTAAAAAATTACCCATTCCCCCCTTTATTCCCAAACTATAAGAGCTAAATTGTTTTGTTTACAGGAAAAATACGAAGAAATCCTTAATATTAATATTGGGGGCAATATTATAGAATTAAACGGAAAATAAAAACATATTTAATAACGCATCACGCAATACAACAAATGAAAACGTTTATTAAGAGGAATACAAATATATATTTTTCATATTTTTAAAATTAATTGTTTACAAGATATTAACATAAAGATATAAAAAATTTTCATTTCTCGCTTTATTTCCGAAACCATACTACCTAAAATTTTGAAAATAATTAGGGGTACTGGTGCTTACTTGAAATTTATATGAAAAAATATTAGAAAACCCCCATAGTAATTTTAGGGACAAATTATACAATTAAGTGGAAAATAAAAATTCAATTTTCAAACCATCATATCAGATAAAACGCTCATTATGTGAATTACAAATATATCATATTTTTAAATCATTTACTTAAAAAATGGAATTAATTCCCACTTTAGAAACTACACTATATAAATTTTGATATATATTTTTTGTATTTTTAAATAATAGATTTAATAATTTATAATTTATAACTTGACCTATTTTGCCCTATATCTTCCAATCTAGAGAGCCTCAAAATTCAGGCAGTAGATTATAAAAGGCTTCCCTGAAAGCCTGAAAGTTTATTAGTAAAATAAAACTCTAATGTTAATTTTTGGGGGCCACATTAGAAAATTAATACATATGTGTTATATAAGTTATTCCATCGACCTATATGAAACAACCTAGCAACAGTTCCCCAGCTGAGTCAGCATAACACGTGTCGTCTCCAGTTACCCGCAGACGAACATCCGTGAGAACTGCAAGCGCTGCGACACCTTAGTCAGCGTTCTTAGTTTATAAATTATATTTTTCCATTGTAACATCATTCATTATTACTTACAGATTTGTCTAGTTTAGTTTAACACTCATTTTGTCTTTTTAATTGTTATATAAAGTTTTATTATTTTCATTGTTATTTTCAAGTTATTATTTTTATTAAAAGTATTGTGCAACTATAAATAAAATCTTTTTTTAAAAGATAAATTTTGAAAGTGTGATATAACAAATTGGCGCAGTCAGTAGGATCCGTCTAACGTTACTAGAACACGAGTACTCTAACTGGTAGCTGCGGATTCCTATCTCTCAACGGAACAACGAACCTAAAGGAAGTCCTCACTGCAATCAGACGTAGAACACGGCGCTTTCAATGTTACTGTTGATGTAAGTAATGGTGAATCGTCATTCGTTTTAAGTAAATATTATTTGATTTATTTCATTGAACATTGATTTTTAATATTTGATATAATTTATTTGATTTGATTGATATTGATTTATTTTATTATTCGATTTTACATATTTATCAATTTGATTTTTATTTTGATATAGTTGATTCAAATGAAATATTAATTTATTTCATTAACAGATTTATTTTATTCTATTGATATATTTATTTGATTTCTTTTATTGATATTGATATATTTGATTTACGTATTTTATTGATTTATTTATCAATTTGATTAACTGATTTATTTGAACTATTTTTAATTGCTTTACTGTTCTATCGTTCAAACAATCGTTAATTCCCACTAACGTATTTTACAGTTCATTAATTTTCTATACCTTTAATATCTCATTTTTACACCCTTGTTCCAATTCTTTTATATCGATTAATATAAAAATGGCACAAGCTTCTCCAACACCGGTTACCACCGAGACCGAGAGATATCGGTTAACGGAAATATTTTCCGTAATACCTGAATTTGAAGGCGACCAAATTTCCTTGGGAACCTTTATAGATGCGTGTAATTGCGCATTTAATATGTCCACGGCGGATCAAAAATATTTGTTAGTGATCCATATCAAAAATAAACTCAAAGGGAAAGCAGCGCAGTTGATAAATTCAAGGAACCCCCGATCCTACCTTGAAATCAAGCAACTCTTGACCCTACACTTTGGAGATTCTCGTGATCTCTCTTCCCTTATCCACGACTTACAACGTCTAAAGCAACTTTCGAGCGAGTCTCCACTAACGTTTTACAATAGACTCCAGGTATTGAGTGTGAAAATGCACTCCTGCATCCACAAAACGACTGGGCCTAGTCCAGAACAAAAAGACGCCCAGACCACTCTAGTGGATATAATCGTGATGAATACCCTTCTTACGGGATTAGAACCCCGTTTAGGTCAGGTAATTCGTGCCAGTAACCCAAAAGACCTTCTAGACGCACACTCCCGGATTAGGAGAGAGCTTCAACTTTCTTATTTCGAGGACCAAAAAAGGAACAAATCTATTCCTCTCAAACCCAACTTCCAAGCACTAAAGCTGACACAACCTCTTAAGTGTCTCCATTGTGGTCGATTAGGCCACATAGCCGTAAATTGCCGATTGAAAAATCAAAACAATACTCAAACACTCAATCAAAACCACAGGCCGAATCCTGTTGGGCCTAACCAGCCAACGTGGCCCAATTTCCCCTCAAATACACCCCCTGTTCAACAAGGACAACAGTTTCGTCCACAAAACTTTCAGAGACCCCCTTTTAGGTCTCAAATGTCCTGAAAGGACACACCATTTCAATCAACACCAAAATGTTGATTACACTAATTATTCAGACTACAATTATTATACGGATGATAACACATACGATTATGAGGATGATCTTCAAAATTATCCTATCGTTGAACAAACGTTCGAAGATACTCCTATCGAGCCCTTTAATAGTCATCAATACCAGGATTTTCTAGCGCTTCCGAGCCTAGACCAACCTCCCGATTCGACAACAACTTTGTGCGAAGTCGAAACGCAGATTCAAAGCTTGAATCTCGACGATCTGAACCCCTACTTGAACTTCCCGGAGCAACTATTTCTTTAAGCCCACTTCTTACAGTTAACTCTAAAAACCTTTATTACATTCTTGACGCTTCTTCTAAATTCAAACTACTTATTGATACCGGAGCTGGTATCTCTATATTCAAAGAAAATACCGTAAAGAATTTCACCCAAAGATCTCCTGCAAGGGTAACGATTCAAGGTATTACCCATGAAAAAATTCCTATTTCACAATCTACCCTAATTCCATTCGCTCCACGTAACCCACATAAAGTTTTCATATACGATTTGGACATTGAGTTTGACGGCATACTAGGATTAGATTTTCTCGAACACTATGAATGCATAGTTGACTTAAAATCTAAACAGCTAATAACAAATTTTAAAACCATCCCTTTACACAAAGTTCCCGATAACGATCAACCCTTGACTGATGTATCCGACACACCCAATGTTAAGCCAAATATTAACTCACAAACACCCACACAAAACAAAATAACTATTGAGGCACGAACAGAAAAGATCTTTAAACTTAAATGCGATCTTTCTAACATCGACGCCATCTTACCAACTCAAGAAATTGACAGAGTACGACTTCCAAACGCACTCGTACACATTAACGCAAATGGCGAATTTCTAACTTCCATCATCAACGCTAACGCGATGCCCAAAACAGTAACTTTTTCTGATTTAAAACTGGAACCACTTGACAAAACTCACCCTCCTCTGAATTTTAATACAGGCGATTATCATGAATCCCAATACATAGACAGAAACTCGACTATTAGACAACAAATTAGAACTGAACATCTAAATGACGAAGAACGCGAACAAATCACTGATCTTTGTTTGGAATTTCAAGACATTTTCTATCTTGAAGGTGACGTCTTGACTTTCACTAACGAGGTTAAACATTCGATTGATACGAATAAAGCAAAACCCGTTTTCACTAAATCATATAGATATCCTCAAGTTTATAAAGAGGAAGTGAAAACCCAAATTGGAAAAATGCTTGAACAAGGTATCATTAGGCACTCCTCATCTCCTTGGTCCTCCCCTGTATGGGTCGTCCCCAAGAAGCTCGATGCTTCTGGTAAACAAAAGTGGCGAGTTGTTATCGATTACAGGAAATTAAATGAATTGACTGTAGACGATAAATATCCTCTGCCAAATATCTCCGATCTTCTCGACCAACTTGGAAAGTGTCAATACTTTTCGACACTGGATCTCGCTTCCGGGTTCCACCAGTTGGAAATCCAAGAGGAAGATATTCCTAAGACTGGCTTTTCTGTCGAAAATGGTCATTACGAATTCGTTCGTATGCCATTTGGTTTAAAAAATGCACCTTCTACTTTTCAGAGGGTCATGGACAATATTCTTCTGGGTATCCAGAATGAACGTTGTCTCGTCTACATGGATGATATCATCGTCTACTCTCCGACCACCCATGAACATATTTCCCGGTTAACAGAAGTTTTTAAACGACTTCGGAAGTCTAACCTCAAAATTCAACCTGATAAGTGCGAATTTCTTCGTAAAGAAGTGGTTTATCTTGGCCATCATATCACACAAGAAGGTGTAAAACCAAACCCTTCAAAGGTTGAATGTATTCAGAACTTTCCGCAACCCCAAACTCCGAAAGACATCAAATCTTTTCTTGGTCTCGCTGGGTATTACAGACGCTTCATACCAAATTTTGCGAAGATCTCTAAACCTCTGACTAAACTACTCCAAAAAGACGTCAAATTCATCTTTGACGCAGATTGCAAGTCTTCCTTCAATGAACTGAAGCAAGCCCTTGTATCTGACCCAATCCTGATATATCCAAACTTTGAAAAACTCTTCCTGTTCACTACTGATGCTAGTGCTTTTGCTATTGGAGCGGTTCTTTCTCAAGGCCCTGTGGGAAAAGATCTCCCTGTTGCCTACGCTTCTCGCACCCTCTGTGCTGCAGAGACAAGATATTCCACCATCGAACGAGAATTGTTGGCCATAGTTTGGGCTGTTAAGCACTACAGACCGTATCTTTTTGGGAGAAGGTTTACACTTCTGTGTGACCACCGTCCGCTTACTTGGCTCTTTTCCATCAAAGATCCTGGCAGTCGTCTAGCCAGATGGCGCCTTAAGCTAGAGAAACCCGGCAAGGTAAACCAAAACGCAGATGCTCTTTCTCGCATCAAAATCAACCATTTCAAGCAATGTGCTGATTTCCTTTCCAAAATCAAAATTTTCGCTAACAACGAAACTAACTCCGAACAACATGAAAACTCTGACAATGACGACGAACATGACGAAAGAATTATCGCTGAGTTTAATCCATTTGTTCAACTCTACAAAACTGAGTCAATAATCAATTACTCTAAAATTGAAATATCCAATTCTCAACTTTTAGACAAGTCCCACAAACGCATAGTTGTACCTTTGTCCTATGACCCTGAAACTGTCGTCTCGCATCTTTTCAAAATTATTTATAACAACCAAGATCAATTCAACGACTCCGAAACATACTGCATAGAAAATAACATAGAACTTCCCATTCTTGAAATTCTATCTTTCATTCTCTCCAACAAAGAAATCAAACTCAAAATCTGCCAAAACATTGTTACAACTCCTACCCAAGACGAAATTCCTATAATAATACAACAATACCACTCTGGTAAAAACAACCTCCATCGTGGCATTAACGAAACCATCAGACGTATTAGGGAAAAGTACAATTGGACCGGCTTAATTAAAACTGTAGAACAATTCATCAAATCCTGCGAAACTTGCCAAAAGGTAAAGTTCTGTAGGAAAAACCTAAGTGCACCTTTTGTTATTACGGAAACACCCAAGACTCCTTTTGAACGTATTAACATTGACATCTTCGAGTATCCATCTAGAAATCATGCACTGACTATTAGGGACGAACTCACGAAATTTACGCAAGCCTACCCCATAAACGACAAAACAGCTTCAACTGTCGTAAACACCCTTTTGATTTTCTTTCAACATTACGGAACTCCACTTTGCATCCATTGTGACTATGGACGTGAATTTGATAACACCTTAATGCGGGATTTATGCCAACTATACGACATAAAACTGACATTCTCCAGCGTTCAACATCCCGAGTCAAACGGTTCTATTGAAAGATTTCACGCGACCTTAGCAGAAATGATAAGGGCAAATACAGCGGAACATCCAAACGAACATCCATTTAACGTGCTCCCTTATGCCATCATCTGTTATAATAACACGAAAAATAAAACCACCGGTTTCACGCCCTATGAACTCATATTTGGGCACACTTCAAGTAGGCCTCCAGAAACCCTTTACAACCAGGAAAAACTGATTTCGAAATACGTAAGAGACCTAAATAACAGAATGGACTATTTCTACAGACTCGCCCGTGCTAAAACCGAAAGAAAAATCTAAAGTGCGATTTGACCAACACGTTTCTACTAAACAACCCGATTACAAACTAGGCGACAAAGTCTACGTAAAAGACTCCCAAATCAAAAACAAAGATGAAAACAAATTCAACGGCCCCTTCGAAATTACCGCAATACGAAAAAACTCTGCCAACGTCATAAATTTACAAACCAAATAACTAAAGTTAACTTTGACAGACTAAAACCCTATTTTGAATAAATACCTTTTTTCAGATTCTGTGGACTGTTTTCATTCGTGAACCTTCAACAGTACTCCATTACGCGTGTTAACAATACTATAGGAGTTTTCTTTCATGAAGAAGGAACCCTTAAAATTTCTAATGACAAATGGACACTCCTTGTTTACAAATATCTAAGCCTATTTCGAGACGCTACTTTAAACAACGACAATATACTGAACAGACTTTTAGATACTATCAACCACAACAAAACTAACGTTAAAATCTTCAAATCAAAAGTACAGACTCACGTAAGCCTCCTGAAACAAATATCAAAATCTGTTAACATCAAATATACAGAAATTTTCGCTGACACTGAGACTTACAGTACCAACAACAAAGAAACGCGGACTCATTAACGGACTCAATTTGGAAATCTATTTTCGGTAACTTAGATGCAACAGACAGAATACTTTAGTGACTATCAATAAAATTACTAAAGACCAACATCAAATTGAAAACTTAATGAAACGACAATTATCTGTAACAACTTCGGTCATTAAGAGCCTTAACACCACACTACAAAAATTTCAGTCCGAAGAGAAAATATTTTCGGAAAATATCGAAGCAATTAGGAAGTCAATTGAGTTCATTACAGACGATCTTGCTTTTTATGAACTTCAGGCCAATGTCTTGGATTTGTGTGAAAGCTTAATGGAAAGTTACGTATACATTGAAGATACCCTCAACGATGTATTAACTGCAGTCTCTTTCGCCCGTCTAAAAATCTTGCATAGCTCAATTATAAACGCAGTAGATTTGGTCGACTCCCTTCAGAAAATATCACAGTCACTTCATGAAAATAACTTACCACTTCCAACCTATAGTTCAAATCAATACTAAAATTGTTTTTGTACTAAAAATCCCCTTAGTCAATCCTGAAACTTATACACTGTACCGCTTGTATCCTATCCCAGTTTTGGATTATCGAACAGGATTTCACCATATTCTTCCAATAAAATTAAAATATATCGCGAGAGGTGACGATTCGCTATTGTACGCATCTTTCGAAGACCTGAGTGACTATAAGCCATTATCTAAAGAACATAAGATCTGTTCCAAAGTTATTCCACACACCATAGACAAAGAAGCCCTCTGCGAAGCACAGCTTCTTAGACAGCCAGCAGCCCTTCCTTCAACTTGCAAGCCTTTAATATTATATGCCGAAGAGTATAATATTCAAGAGATTGATCCGAACCTTTGGTTAATCTCGATTTCCGGACAGTTGCCCATCAACATCAAGTGCAAGGGAGAAGATGTCGTTACCCAATCCATTTCGAAATTGTCTTGAGTGGAGCAACGCGCGATTTACTACATATGAAATGACAGCAATATTTGTTGAAAGGTGACTCAATACGAAGATAAACAACTGCAGCGTATCCCCTTTCCGATGCATCAGCAAATCCATGCAACTGTGCCGAACAAAAAGCTAATGTAAGAACTAGTCGAGGAATGTGAAGTTGAGAGAGAAAGTCTATCTGAGAACATATAGAAGTCCACTTATGAATGATAGAAGCATCAGCAGTAGCATGCCAATCGATACCACTAGCCCATAATTGCTGAATAATTAATTTCATTGAGAGAGTATGGGGTGTTAGAAATCCTAATGGGTCAAAGATTCGCGCCATTTCTGAAAGTATTGAGCGATTGGTGCATAAGTTATTAAATGCATGAACCTTAAAACAAAAATGGTCTTGAGAAGGATTCCATTGGAGTCCGAGAATTTTTACTGTTTGGTTAAAATCGAGATCGAAATCCAGAGAAAGAGCCTCAGAATGAATCTGCGAAGCGGCCAAATGAGAAAATAGAGCAGGTTTATTACTAGCCCATTTACGCAGCTCAAACTGACCTTTTTGGAGTAGAGAATTCTTTCTGGAGTTGAAGAGCATGAGAGATAGAATCTGCACCAGTACAGATGTCATCTACATAAACATCATTTGATATGCTCTCAGATGCTTCGGGGTAATCATCCTTATACATATGAGCAAGATGGAATGGAGTACGTATTGCTAAATACGGAGAAGAACTAAATCCATAAGTAACAGTCACCAATCGATAATCCTAAATAGGGGTATCCTGAGAGAAACGCCACAAAATACGTTGGTAATTTCGATGATGTTTGGTGATGAGAATCTGACGGAACATCTGCCTTATGTCGGCAGTGAAGCATACTGCATAGAGTCTGAAGCGCAAAAGAATCGAGATTATGTTCTGCTGTAACTTGGGACCGGAGAGTAGGATGTCATTAAGAGACACTCCTTGAGTATCAACAGCAGAAGCATCGAAGACAACTCTAAATTTGGAGCTAGTATAGCATGATGCGGAATGTAATAACTATGTTGAGATATTTCGAGGCTGGGTATTAATTCCATGTGGCCAGAGTTCAAATAATCTTGCATGAAGTCCCTTGTAGCGTTCATACAGAACAGAGTCTTTTAACATCCTCCGTTCCAGGGACAAGAATCTTTTGGGAGCTACATCACGAGATCCTTGGAAATGAAAGTGTGAATGTTTAAAGGATAATTCGACAGTGAACCTCCCTGTGGATATACGAGAAATTGTACGAGAAAAGAGGTCCTCTGCCTGTTTATCCTCCAAAGAAATTGCTGGCAATTTTGGAACCTGATCTAAGTCCCAAAAGCGCTTTACAGAGTCTTCTAGTGAAATACTAGCTATAAGAGTGCTCACTGAGACGGAAGGAAAGTCTACCTTTCCCAAGAGAATCCATCCCAGAGTAGTTTCCAAGGCTACAGGGCCACCGAATCGGGGTTGCAAGGTATTACCCTTCCACAATGCAACAAACACATCAGCACCTAAGAGCATATCTACTGGACGAGAAATATTAAACTGAGGATCTGCAAGTTTTAAATGATTGAAATCTTTGAAATAGTCCAATGAGATATCCGATGAGGGCATATCAGAGGAAATTTGAGGAAAGACCACAGCATCAAAATCGAAAACTGGAGTCAAAGCTCCGCGAGGCCGAAGCATACAAGAAACAATATGTGAGGATTGAGGTGTAGTGCGCTTGAATAATCCGAGTCTCTTACAACATTTACTGGTTATAAGATTACATTGGCTTCCACAATCTAGAAGAACTCTAACCGGTTGAAAATGACCACGAGCATCCTTTATCTCCACTAGAGCAGTGGATAAGAGAACGGTACCCTGCACTCCTGTGAGAACAGTAATATTCGAAGTGCTGGGTTGAGAATTAATACAAGGATCTGCCGAGGCAATCTTGAGAGTGTGAGATGAGGTTTCTTCCGGTCAAATAATAGAAGCTAGCTGAGTATTTGGTAAGCCCGAAGGCGAGTGTGAGTTGCGCAAGGCATCAGTAAAATGCAAAAGAGTATGCTGCTTGCGAGAACATTTTCTACAGCAATTTGTAGAGAAGCATCGAGAAGATGTATGCTTATATCCTAAGCAATTTGTGCATCATCCATGGGTACGAGCTGTTAGCAAATCTATCATGAGGCGATTTTGAGAGAATTTACTAACAGCACCGGGAGGAGTGTGGATAATATTGAGAGAATCCAGAGCGGCGCATTGTCTCTCCAAGTAATTCAGCAAAATATCAAAGTATAGATCTTCAAGTTCTGAAGCGCAGTCTCGCTCAAACCTCAGAGCGGTATCTGAGTCGAGTCGTTCGAACAGCATTGTGAAGAGAATGATGTCCCATTGTTTCACAGGAAAGCCCATATTTTCCAACACAGAAAGGTTTTCACTAAAAACATCAACTAGCTCTATGAGTCCTTGAGAACTGGAGAGTTTTTTAGATCGAGCAATAGCCTGCCAATAAGAGTTAGCAACTAAACGCTTATTCGCATAGCGCTTGCGCAATGCGTTATAAGCAACCAAGTAATTATCACCTGTCATGGATTTTAAGAGTTTAAGTGGAGCGCCGTGAACCAAGCCTATTAAGTAATTAAATTTGTCGACATTTGAGAGCGAGAGATTATTATGAATCAAAGCGTCAAACTTATCAATAAATAGCTGACTCTGCTCTTTCCGGATTTGGACCGCGTTATTTTTCGAATTAGTTTATTTATATACCTAAACCGGGATATAAACAAAGTTTTCCGACGTTTCGCCCACACTTATAAGGGGCTTTTTCAAGGCTGAGACAAAAAATAAAACAAATGTTACTTACCTTGCGGCTACTCCATTCATTTCGTCTTTTTCTCACGAACACTTCAAAACTTCACTTTTTATTCAACTTGTCAAAATGATGTACAAATTCTATATGAGTAATAAGTATGAAGAAAAAGTAATTGGCTCCCCGAAATTTTCAGGTAAAAGAAGGGTAGGAGGCACTTAAAGGGATTATTTTATGATATTGATGAAATTTCGTATACGTTCCTGGAATTTCATTAGTGGATAATGTAAATGATTTATTTTGTGGAAATGTTGACGCAAGATTGCCAGATGGACGAAAGTTCAAAACCTTTGTCTCGGTTGAAATTCTTCGGATTTTTGGAGATTTCAAAGGCCTTACGGAATTTTCTGGTAAAATAATACGGAGATTTGGCCACGACAGAGGAGCTATCGAAGAGGATTTGGTGGCGCGTTTCGTGATGATGTTCAGCTACAGGAGAGTTTGAAAGCAGGCCCGTTTTCAAACACTGCCAGTGATAGCGGCGAACCCATGGGGGTACCAGAAGTTTGCGGTAGTGGCAAATATCTTTATGGAAGCCTTTGAAGCAGTGGCTCTGGAGTCTTCAAGCCACAAACCCAAAATTTGGTTGAGATATGTTGATGACACTTTTGTCATCTGGCCACATGGACAAGAGGCTCTCCAATTGTTCTTTAACCACATTAATACCCAACATTCAAACAACAAATTCAGTATGGAAACTGAGTCCAATGGATCCCTGCTCTTCCTAGACGTGTTGGTTTCACGGTTGCCAAATGGTTGCCTGGACCACTCTGTATACAGAAAACCAACACATACCGACAGATATCTGCACGCCCGGTCCCATCATCACCCATCTCAGAAACGGTCAGTCGTAAACTCCCTGGTGCATCGAGCTATATCCATTTCCGAACCAAAAAGTTTGGGAAGGGAATTAGCTTGGGTTGAGGGTAGTCTACTAAACAACAGCTACAGCAAACGAGAGATTCGCAATTCCATTTTGAGTCACCAACATCCCCTTCCTAAGAAAGAATTGTCACCTAATAAATCAGTAGCATATTTGCCATAAATCAGCAAGGTCACGGATAGGATTGGGAAGCTTCTCCATAAGCACGAGGTGAAAACAGTCTACAAACCACTATCCAAAATCTCACAAATGTTACCCTCTCCAAAGGATAAACAGAATCCTCTTTCATCTAAAGGTGTTTATCCATTCCATGCTCGTGTGGGGCAGTATACATCGGTGAAACAGGTCGATCTATAAACACTCGTTTGGGTGAGCACAAACGTTGTTTGAAAACGGGCCTGCTTTCAAACTCTGCTGTAGCTGAACATCATCACGAAAAGGGCCACCAAATCCTCTTCGACAGCTCCTCTGCCGTGGCCAAATCTCCGTATTATTTCACCAGAAAATTCTGTGAGGCCTTTGAAATCGCCAAAATTCGAAGAATTTCAACCGGGACAAAAGTTTTGAACTTTCGTCCATCTGCCAATCTTGCATTTCCACAAAATAAATCACTTACATTATCCACTAATAAAATTCCAGGAACGTATACGAAATTTCACCAATATCATAAAATAATCCCTTTAAGTGCCTCGTACCTTTCTTTTACCTGAAAATTTCGGGGGGCCAATTACTTTTTCTTCGTACCTATTACTCATATAGAATTTGTACATCATTGTGACAAGTTGAATAAAAAGTGAAGTTTTGAAGTGTTCGTGAGAAAAATATGAAATGAATGGAGTAGCCACAAGGTAAGTAACATTTGTTTTGTTTTTTGTCTCAGCCTTGAAAAAGCCCCTTATAAGTGTGGGCGAAACGTCGGAAAATTTTGTTTATATCCCGGTTTAGGTATATAAATAAACTAATTCGAAAAATGACGCGGTCCAAATCCGGAAAAAGCAGAATCAGCTATGACCCTGGCGGCGAAAACCCCCGTTCTCATATCAATAAATGTTTGCCATTTACGGAATTCACCAGAGACGTGTGGCATTTCTATTTTTGGGAGTTTTACATTAGTGCGAGGGATACTAGTGTTATGGGACTCAAGTGAGCCTCTAGAGTTATCAAATATCAAAAAGCTGCATGTGAATAGCTTGAATGTCATAAAAACTTATGTAGAAAGCACGAGCGATCCTATCAGGATTTGCCCATCCCAATCAGCATTATCTTGTGCAGACATAAGAGTTTGAATGATATTATGTTGCCTATCAAAGGCTTCGCGAGTCGTTTCTTAACGGTTGTATCTAGATTTGAAGTTATTATGCATAGCTCTATCAGTGAGAGATTGCTTCGCAATGTTCCACAATTCTTCTGCCATTACAATTTCAGCTTTGCGTTGAGAAATGGCAAGATTTAATTTTATTTTTTGTATCCGCCACTGTGAAGTATAAATTAATATGAGCCGAACACAAATAATAACTTAAACTGCTGAACTAAACGAATTAAATTAAAAAACAACAATATTGAAAATTAACATGAGTTAATTAATTGAGAGCAGCATTTATGAACCCCACTGTACACTAGCATGACAATTACACGATTTAAAGAGAAAAAATATCAATTACTATAAATGAATATTCACAAAATTAATAAACTACAAGTTTATAGAGAGAGACTGTATATCTCTATCATAAATCAGATGCGAATGAGTGGCAAATTCCTTAAATGACAAAAAATATCCGGTAAACATCGACAAATTGAACGAGTTTTTATTATTGAAATAAACAAAACGGCGATCGATTTAAAATTAAACTAGTGCAATGTTATGAAATGTCATTCTAAATTAAACTTCTTTGTGAGTATTATCTGACCCTAAGGTGAGTGGAAATAATACGCGGGAAACAAATAGAATGGCTAAATATGAATGCAATTTTATTTTTTGAGAATTTAATAAATGTACCAAATTGATAGCGATAATTCAAAATAAATCAATGTGGCTCGAAGGACCAAAAAATGTAGTGAATTTAATTAAGTGGACTGTAGTTTTGTGTGGTTCTATTTTGATAAAAAACTCAATTACCCTTCATAAGAAAACTCTTACCTTGTCTCCGAGTTAGATCTAGTAAAAGCCTTGGGAAATATGCCATCCATATATTTATCTGCATTCGGCGCGGGTAGCCGGCCTTAACCCTGGGGTTTTAGGCACAACTAAAGTTTATATTGTTGGGCAATGCGCACTCACGAGGAGGTTTACAATAAGTGAGTAATAGCTGCACACGCACTTTGGGGTTGCACTAGCGAGCACATAGGGAAACGTTTTTTCCTTGAGAGTTTCTAGTGAGGTCCGTACTGGACGAGAGGCAAACAGCGAGTCTCTTTTTCTTCTTACTGCGATTACGCTTAAGGCAAAGTTTTTTCTAAGCAATTGAGAATATACATATGTAAATATAAAGGCTGTCTCTTTTAAACCCAAAAAAGACAGTGTTCTGAACAAGTGGCAATACTCGATTTTTCTTGCACAAATAATTTGACCATATATTTTTACTTTCTTCGTCTTGATATTGGTACTCATTGTTATTTATGGAAAGATAGGAAGCTGCTAGGATAATTACTGATTGATTTTCATTTGGTGTGGCATATAGGTCACTATAAATCAAAAGTGTTAGGATGGACTAATAGAAAATCAAGAGAAAATATTCTTTTATCTCGTGAAATGATTAAATTTCTCTCAACTGCAAGTTCAAAGTTGTAAATATTAGTGATTGATAAAATTTCTGATTTGTTTGGGTTATTTCAGACATAATGTAGAAAATATGAGAGGCGATTTTTTGTCGGGATATTCCAAGTTTAAAGGAAATTGAACTTTCTGACTCATCGAGAGCAGCCGTATTCTGTGAACTCGATATGTGTCACAACGGGACGTAATAAGTTTGTTCGTAGAGACCAGTTATTAATAATTTAAACGGTTTGAAAAATTGCCCGCCAATCGAGTGTTAGCACAGTCAGCTGTCTAGATTACTGATTGGCGTACAAATTTTCAAACAGTTGGAATTATCAGAGGTGGTCTTTACTCAACAAACCATATGTCATTATAACGCAAAGAACAGTTCGGAGTCACAAAAATTTAATATTTTTACGTTTTATCATATAGTTAAAATTATGTCGTCTTACAGAATACGGTTGTAGCTGAAGTGTCATCAACCTGTAACAAGTTTTGTTAATAATGCAGTAGATTCCGTGGGTTCAATTTCACAAATTTTCACACACACTTTCAACGTCTTTATTTTTATCAAAATAAAGTTGTTAACAAAAACACAATCAGTTCCAGTGCTACACGCTGCTTTCAAACCAAACGGTTCGCATAAAACAGTCGCCGTCTTATATACAGTTCAATAGTAAGAAGATTTTTTCCAGTCTTTTCGTTTGCCGGTCTAGGTGGTATTTGAATTCTGAATCACGTCAACTTTTTACATCAATCGAATTCCCTATTTGTTGATGGTATTTATATACAGCCGTTTTTATTTCGTTTTCGCAACGTTTTTATTAACGATTAGTTTAGAAGGTTTCTTAATTTTTGGCTGCGTAAAATGAATTTTATAACAATAAATTTTCGAGGCAGTTTTAAGCTTTATTTGTGATAATTGTTCTGAGATTTCGTTACTGTTAAAAGTGATTTATAGACATCAAGGGCTGAAAAACTGGGAATAATATAAGCTTGTCCAAACCTTTAAAAGCTGCCACATAAAATTTGGGCCATTGAATTTTCGAATTTGAAAGTATGTGTATGGATTGTTTCAAATGGTTTGTATAGAGTGAATGTTAATTGAAATGTTATTAAAGGGGGATGACGTTCACTCTGCTATAAATTCCATGGGTTTAAAGTCAATTTAATTAAAACAAACTAATATTCACTTCACTTTGTAGAACTTTTATTCAGACATAAAAATCAAATATTCTCAACAGCTGATTCTAATACAATAACATCGAGATGATAACAATAAATCCGCTCTACTAACTACTGCGATGATCGGCCGTTCCTTTTATAATTCGCATGAATTCTAACAGCAAATTTCGAGGGCCATCTTCCCGGTTGTCGAGTATTTGGAGATTTTCTAGCACGATCGACCTTGCGGATATTCTTTTTTATACTTCAGTCGACTTGAATGTTTTACGTTACTTTAGCCAGGGACGGGCTAGATAATTTTACAACACTGCCCCCCCCCCTTTGATTCTGATTATCCCGATCAGAAACATCCTCTTCATGGTAGGGGGCGAGTCGATCTAAATGAACCACCTTCAACTTAGCACTGGGGTTTCGACGGATATGGTAGACAACGTCATTGATCCTCTTGACCACCTCTTATGGACCATCCCAGGCGGGTGTAACCATTGGACATTTACCCTTGCTCCGTTGGGGTTGTACAGCCAGACTTTGTCCCTCTCTTGGAACCCGACTGAATTGGCCTTGAGGTCATATCGCGTCTTCATCCGGTCAGTGGTGGACAACATCTGCGTTCGGGCTAATTCGTGTATTGCCAGCATGTTATGTCGGAGCTGGACAGCATAATCGTTTATGTCTTGGGAAGGTTCTTCGGGAGAGGCAAAAGCCAAATCGCAGCTCTTTTCCGAATAGGACCCTGACTGGAGTCAGGCGTGTACTATTATGAACGGCTGAGCGAGCGATATGCCTACAGGAATAGGGGAATATGTTCATCCCAATCACGATCGGTTATTGCTGACGACCTTGGACTGGTGTTGTTCCAAGGTCCTGTTGAATCTTTCTACCATTCCGTCTGACTGTGAGTGCAATGGTATTGTTCTCGTTTTCCTGATCCCCAACATGGTGCAGATCTTCTGGAATACATTCGATTCGAAATTACGCCCCTAGTCTGAATGTAGTTCCATCGGGGCGCCAAACTTGCTGAATAACTGTTCTACTAGCACCGTCGCTACCGTGGTTGACTCTTGATTGGGTATAGCATATGCCTCAGGCCATTTGCTGAAGTAATCTATTGCGACCAGAATGTATTTATTCCCCCTCTCAGACTCGAGGAACGGACCGGCAAATGGACTGGTGACATCGATGGCAATTCTCTCAAATGGGATGCCCATATTGTACTGCTGCATTCTGCCCTTGGTCCGGGTTTTCGGGCCCTTACTGGCTGCACAGGTGTCACATTTATGGCACCAAGCTCTGACGTCTTCGAAGTAATTTATCCAGTAGTACCGCTGCCGAACTTTGTCTAGGGTTTTTTTCATGCCCAGATGGCCCCCGGTAATCCCATCATGTACTTCGGTCAGGATGGCTGGTACCTTTTTCTTCGGAACTACCAGTTGGGACTTGGTTACTCGACCATCAGTGCTTGAGCATTCTATTCACTACTCTTAGAGAGTCCCATTGGGCCCATAACGTTTTCAGCACGCCCGAGTATCTAGCTACCTCATCCCATCGTGGCCTGGGTGCCCCTCTCGTTTTGAGTGACAAGATAGGTTCGATGTCTGGATCAGCCATTTGGTCCTGAATGCACTGTTCCGTTGTCCAGTCTTCATTGGCCTGCACTCGGATCTGTTTGATGGAGATACCCTCTCGCTGTTCCGTCTTCAGACAATGTCCGCATTCTGCTCTACAGGAATTTCTTGATAGGGCATCGGCATTATTATGCAAATGACCGGCACGATGTTCAACCTTGAAATCGTATTGTTGTAACTTCTCCAACCACCTGGCCAGTTGTCCTTCCAGTGTCCTCATGTCGAGCAGCCATTTGAGGGCGGTATGATCTGTTCGGATTAGGAAATGACGACCATAGAGATATTTGCTTGTCTATTGGGACTGGCCAGTCACGAATGGCTTCCATTTTGTCTTCGTTTGTGCGGATTCTTGACTCAGAAACGACGTGGCCCAAGATCTATACTTCTTTTTGGAACATGGGTTGAGTCTCAGGTTGGAGTAAATTTGGAAAATACTTCGCCCAGGTTCCTCAGGTGGTCGTCAAATGTATGACTCATGACCAGAATGTCGTCGAGGTATACCGTTCTCCATGTCATCCCGCTCAATACATACTCCATTAGCCTCTCAAATGTAGCGGGAGCATTACATAACCCAAAGGACATGACCGTGAACTGAAACAGCCCTTTACTGGTGGAGAATGCTGTCTTCTCTCTGTCGTTTTCGTGTAGACCAACCTACCAATATCCACTCTTTAGGTCTAGTGTGGAGAACCATCGGGAGCCTGTTAGTGTGGTCAGAGTGTCATCAATTCGGGGTAGTGGATAGGTCTTTTTCTTCGTGACGTCATTCAGCTTTCTGTAATCCAGGCATAATCGGGTGGTTCCATCCTTTTTTTAACTAGCACAACTGAAGCAGACCATGGGCTGATGGATGGATCGATAATTCCATTTTGCAACATGGCAAGATGTTCTGCTCTACTGCCTGTTGTTGCCCCAATGGTAGTCGCCTAGGTGGTATTCTGATGGGTTGAGCCTTCCCGGTATCTATTCGGTGCTGGATGATGTTGGGGCGACCGGTGGTTCCATCTTGACTGTTTGCCAGTGTTTTGCGATAAATTGCTTGGCTTTCTTCTGTTCCTCTGGTGTAGGAACTCTTTAATGGGCCCTGTCTCCTTCACCGATGTCTGGTATCCTTCTTCGCAATTGATGATGGTCTCTACTGGCTCGAAACGAGCTATCTCTTGACCATTGGCAATTCTGTTGTCGTTGTTGGACAAATTCAGGAATCTAATTGGTATATCTAGTCCGGTTTTAAATATAGCCCATCCAACTAAATAGTAATGAACTGAATGTACGGGCTCCACCATTCCAACGCAGCTCCCAGGATTTTTTTGTAGCTGCTCTTGAATAATCTGTTCCGTTCGACCGGGAATTCTGGCTGAGGATTTTGCTACAATTTTTATGGAGGTGGCTGAACTGTTGGCGGGCCCTGTCAATACAAATTCCTCATTTAGGAACCGAAGAACATCATATCTCGTGTCGAACATAAATGCTGGCTGATTAGGTCCATACCCAGTATGAAATCGTCAATATGCGCTACCAGGACCGTATGCCGGATTCTGTTGTCCCCTATCTGTAGTACTACATCTGCCTCACCCTGTATTGACATGGACTCGCCGGTGACTGTTCTGAGCTAGATGTTGCTGTTAGCTGGCCGGATTTCCGATGACCTCAAAACCCTGGACTTGGCAATGGACTCCGATGTCGATGGTGATGGTAATTGCTCGGCCGTTGATGGTGCCCCGGCTCCAAATTGTGGTTTATACATGGGCCAAAGCGAACTGCCATCAAATGTAGGTGGTTTACTAAACGAACCTTTGGTACTTACGGTGTGTTGGTATTTCCCTCTCTGCAAATCTTGTTGTAGTTGTTTAATTTCGGCTTCCACTTTGTTTTGGATGGTGCTGATTTCACACTTCACCTGGCTCTGGATGGAATCGATGTCATGTACTTTGGTTTCAAGAGCCTCCACATTATTTTTTAGGATCTTTATGTCGTCGTTTATCTCTTTTATATCTGATTCCACTATTTGCATTCTTTCATTAACTTGCGATACTATTTGCATTAATTGTTCAAATTGTAGTTGTCTGTTGTCTTCAGTTCTTCTTCAATTTGGCTTTGGTTTTCTTCAAATATTTTAAAATTCTGATCTTGTTTTTGTTCAAATGTTTTAAAGTAATTTTGTCGTTTCGAGAATAATGCATCAATTAAATTTTGTTGTTCATTTTTCATCGTGGCAACAAGATTTTGTTGTTTATTTTCCATGGCAGTGACAAGTTTTTGTTGTTTTTAATCAATATTAGTTACAAGATTCTCTAATTCTATTTTACATTTTTCATCAAAAGATTTTACTAACTTTTGTTGCATTTCTTCCTGATGTTATTTTTCTTTTTTGGCTCTTTTTTCCAGGATCTACGTTATTTTTTCGTCTAGGCCATCAGTAACCTGTATTTTTTACAACAATACGTTACTTGTTAGCATACGTTATTGTTATTTAGGAATATTTTTGACATCATCGATTAATTTGGGACAATCTTTTTTTTGAGTTGGTTAGAGGTTTCCATAATTCCTCTATGGTTTGTTAAACCTTCGTGTTAAGCTTTTATAAGACTTTGTTTTCTGTGTGCTTGTATTACATCAAAAAGTAATTTATTTGACTTTAGAAATTTATAGGCAGACATTTGAAATATTTAGGGAATGAATCTACACATTTGTCCAGCAGTCTTATAAATTGGATTAACTGTTGTCTGAAAAAGTTTTTTGAGACATATAAATACAAACGTGTTCGACTTACTGACTTTTCAAAAATTTTCTTTATTTGTTTTCAGAGATTGTCTTTGATTTCAATTACAAAAAATTGATTTAGAAATTGTTTGGTTTGCCTGTTATTTTAACTGAAAGTATTGGTTTCACTGTTTTCGCCAGACTCAACTTCTCCTAATGTCAATTGGTTATCGATTTCTTGAGAAGTGGCAGGTATGTTTATTTGTAGTTCTGCGTTTTCGATAAATTCTTGAATATATTGGAAAATTCGGGAAGTTTTTCCTTCGGTTTCGTTGGGGTAAATTTCTGCTCGTGACAAAGCGTCTGAATTGGTATTTTTCTTGCTTTTTTTGTAAAATATTTCTTAGTTCAATTCTTCGAAACGTAATCTCTAACGTACTAAACGTGACTTGCAGCTTTGTAAAGCGGTGTACTAAATAGTGTCTGCTTTACTCGCAGCGATATAGAGCTCTAATAAAACATTAAAGCATATAAATTATCCGCTTTATTACCGCTTTTTAACTAAAACAAACGTCAAATACCATGTTGATACTACACAACTATGCAAAAATATCCTACCAACACGGAATTATGAAAATGGAATATAACTAGTAACAAAAACTTACATTCAGAGAGAACAAAGCGCTGCAACTACACCAGTTTATACAGCAAAATTTAACTCATTTTGGGACATAAAATTCAACAGCAATTCGCTTATACCATCACGTCACAGTATACAGATAATTATTGTTAAGATTTTAACAGCAAACTCGTAGAAGTAAACAATTTAAATAATAAAAACCCGCAAAAATACGAATTTATTTTGTTTTTTGCTCATATAATGAAATGTAATGAAGGAATCGTAATGCCGTCTACACACACGTTGTAGAGAATCAGATATCCTTCTTAATTAGTGTTTACATATCCTGATTGGATCATTTTTTGCCGAGTAAACTCAGAATAACTGCTCAAAAGTGTTTTTTTTTTTTTCAAAAATTTATAACTTTCTAGTAACTAATACTGGAATATTACTCATCTCCAAAACTATAGTTTATGATATTAAGTTTATATGGGCTCACGATGGATACTACTGAATATGCAGTTTTTGAAGAATTCGAATTTAAATAATTTAGAGAGCATTTTGCGCATCCCTCCGTATTAACGAGACAAGTCCGACCGGGATAACCTAAAGATATTTTAAAAGTTCATAAATTCCAGTTCAAATTGTCTATTTTGTTGTCTTCGCTTATAATTCCGAGAAATTGCTTTAAAATAATAGTAAATTTTGCATTAAAAGTGTAAATAAGCCACAGCCAGCCAGCGGTGCATTGACAATAGCTGTCAAGGTACAAGGACGGATCTAGAATATTCTTAAGGTGTGGGCAGGTGAATTATGGTAAATAATATTATGGTAAATTGAGTCATTATATGTTTTTTTTCTCAGCAGTTCATTACGTTTTTATTTACATAGGTATTGCCTGTCCATATTGGTTTTTCATTGGTTTATTAAGTTAATGGTTATTTGTATACAATTTACTGATATTAATTAAATTACTTTTTTCCACTGACTGGATCCGCCATATATTTTACATATCGCTATCGAACTTTCGTGGTTAATACGATACGTTCTGCAAAATATTTATTATTTAAATTGCATTTCTGCAAGATCCACTTAACATACAATATCGATCTTTAGCATTATTAATCTCAAAGTTATAAACTATCACTGGGAGACAGTTTAAGGTTCTAGTTGTTATTACAATTATGTTATGAATTTTTTAAAATCACTCACTTTATATCGGTTTTTCTAGCTTTTCTTTATGAAAAATGCTGCGATCAAAATTTGTAAACATTCATTTTAAAGATTTTCTGATTCTCTACAATATTTCTATTGACGGCATTATGAACAAATCATTACTTTTCACTCTGTAAGGAAAAAATGAAAATAACTCATATTTTTGGGATTTTTAAGGCTCAAATAATTTACTTCTACGAGTTTGCTGTTAAAATTATGTCAGTTATGACTTATAAAATATTATTTGCGTGATCGCTTATGCTGTTTGCTCTTGAATTTTATGTCACTTAAAAATCTCTATTGACTGGTATAAACGCTTAAATGCTACATTTCACATAATGCACCCATTGATATGAGCCACTTTAAGGGAAGGTGGTCACAGGCAATTGTGAAGGGTCCAATAAAAATATAGCAACGAAATACCTTTGAAGACGCGAGATGTAAGACCGACATCTAGGATTTTCAAGAGAATCAGTACACAGAGGTTCCGAATCTGGAGCCGTTCCGTGTAATTACTGTTCTCCCTTAACTCCTAGGACAGAATGTCACGATAAAATTTTCAGGTTACTTCACCTGTCAGAGATATTGAATACTTTGTGCCGCAGAGAATGACTAATAATTCTCAATTATCGAATATTTTTTCTCGTGATCATTAATGGTTCTGGATGCGTAAGCACTGGGTAAATGGGTCATTGATATTGATTTTACCACCTTATTTCAAACAAGTTATTAAATGGCGAAGTGCGAAGTATTTGATGAACTTCCTATAATAGGCCTAAAAGTCCTAGGAACTGTTTTATTTCCTTAGTTGTTTTCGTAATTGGGTAATTTGAAATTGCTTTAATTTTACCCGAGTTAGGTTTAATACCATTATGAGTGATTAAATATCTGAGAAAAGAACGTGAATTCCGATTTGTCTAGTTGCATTTTTAAATTGTGTTTAAAGTATTTGGAATATTTTTTTCAAATTAACAATATGTTCTCGAAGTGGGGAAGAAAAGCAAATGGTATCATCGACATACACAGAACAAATAATATTTTGTAAACTTAACACGTTGTCCATGACTCACTGGAATATTGCGGGGACGTTTTTGAAACCCGTGTTCAACATTGAAAGCTGTTTTTTATATCATCGGGATGCATTTCAATTTGGTTAAGCCACTCGCTAAGTCGAAAGTGGTGAAATATTGGCATTTGCCTAGTTTATTGAGAATATCGGAAATAGTTGGAATGGGATCATTAATAGTTTTTTCAATTAGTTTACGATAATCTACTAGAATTTGCCATTTTTTTAATACCGGAAGCATCGACTTTATTCGGAACCATCCAGATCGGAGACAACCATGGAGAAATTGCTTGGTCGAATAATTTTATTTCTTGATTTATCTTTGAATTTCTGATTTATGGATAACAGGATACCGATCTGATTTTGTATAAAGTGGAATTTCATGAGAAGTTTTTAGTTTGTTTTACTTGGATAGTAACAGTCAGAGGTTCGTCATTAATTTTGAAAATATCAAAAAATTAACGACATATATTTTCTGTGATATTTTTTTTCTGAGTTCATGTGTTGAGTTCGAATAAAGTTTTTTCAGGTTTTGAGATATATTGTTCTTTATTCATATTGGAACTTTAGTGGTTTCAATTGTATCGTGTTTTAGTCGGGCAAAGAATAAAAGTTTGTTTTTTGTTTCAAAATGGTTTAGATTAATTTTGGATGTTGGAGTTTTCAAGTGAAATTTCTTATATCGGTTTAAACATCTAGGTCTTTCATTGTTTCATAGCCTATAAAACCGTCAAAGAAATTGTGGAACTTCATATTTTTGTTAGAATTAAATTCTGAAAAATTTGGAATTTCGATGCATCAATTTTTGGTATTTATCTGAAAAAATGAAGAAATACTTTTCTGCTACTTCGAGGTTCAAAAATGATTATGTTGCACCCCTGTCTATTAAAAGTTCTGATGAAGGGTTTCCTAATTTTATATAAGGTAGGTCTTTATTGCCATATAAAATGTACTTTCGTTGAGGCAGTTATTTGAAAATTTGTGTTTTCTATAATTTGTTCAGGTTCTTGTAAGTTGATGTCAGTATAGTTTTCATGAATATTTTCATTTTGAAAATCTGTTTCATATATATTTTCGTCATAAATTTCGGGATTTTCCTAAAAATGGTTAAATTGTTCAGGATATTGTACTTCATGATATATCGGTTTTTGGTAAAATGGAAATGCTGTGGAACCTTTGGTGTGTCACAAATGTAAAAACACAGTTTGGCACTGTGTTTTTACATTAGGTAAAATGTTTTATTTCTATAATTTTGTGAATAAGGTTCTATTGTTGAAACACCACTCATAGGAACAGATATTACCCCTTGGTTGTCAGACGTTAATAGATTTTCTTTATTGTTGAAGGAGAATTGATCTGTTTGTTAAAAATTGTTGTTGAGGAACTTGTCCTTGTTGAATTTGTATGGGTCCTCTAGGAAGTTGTGGGTGTTGATATTGAAAATTATTAGGTAGAAATTGATTTGGAATTAGATTTTTCTTCAAAGATTGAAATTGATTTGAGTTTTGTTTGAAATGTTGGTCGCGATTATGTTGTTTTTGATGTTGGAAATTGTTTTTATGACTATTATTGTCAGAATTACAAGGTCTTTGTAAGTGTTTGTTTTCGGCAATAATGTATTGACGGGCTTCAGCTAATAGGCTGTGTTTCATGGCTCTAATAGTAGAACCTAAGGACTCTTAATCCTGCTAAAAAATTTTCTAAAACTTGCGTGTTATAAAATGTCTTTTTGTTAATTAGTGAATACAAATGTACGTCTTACTACTACTAAGTTTATGTCAATTCTGAAAACAAGAAATATCATGTTTAAGCACTTTCTGGGAAATAACGCCACTATGAAAAAAGGCACAATTCTATATTTTAAAATTGTGCCTTTTTGCATAATTTCTTTGCCATTGACAACGGAGTCTGACCTAGACTCCAAAACGTTTGGAACTATACAGAAATTTCGTGACTTGTGGTATTCTTTCCCAGAAAGTGCTTAAATATTGAAAAAATATGCCACAAATATCCTTCAGAAAACAACAAGAAATATCATATAAGCGAAATAATCTAAATGTAATATAAAACTATCATGAATCGGCTGTTTGTCTTGATGGTTATTTCTTAATGTAGTGGTATTCTTATGGGAACGGTATACATAATTATGACTGCTTACACCGAGGATTAATATACTCAACATAACCTTTCTACGCTTCATGTAATCGGTTTAAAAATTCTGATTGGTGCGGTAGGGCAAGAAATGTCTGTGCCTCCTGGCTTGGCACCACTCCTCATATGGTTGAACTTGGCGACTCGGAGGAACGCCTAAAGTTAGGACGGGTACCGACGTTGCCAAATCTACTAGATTTCAATGCGACAGTAGATTTGAATTTTAAAGCTGACAATTATACCACCGACACCGATTGTCCCTCACATTTATTTTGTTATTGAATGAAATTAATAAATTAAGATCTTTTTATTCAAATAATTTAAACTTTTTATTTTACATATTTATCAATTTTTATAAAGTAACAAATATATGTAATGAATTTAACCTAAAAATATTTTAAAGGGTAACACAATTTAAATAAGAGGTATGTACAATTGTCATAGCATTTTGGTTTCTTACATAAATGTGACAATATAAACATAATATAAAATTTGTTTAGTTTTTTAGAACTAAAACTATTATTGACACATGTGCCAAAAAAGAGAATATGTAGAAATTCTAGAAAAATGTCCTAAACGAAGATATTACAATTGTAAATAGAAATAATAATGATGGGCAAGACAACCCATTCAATATAGTCCAACATTTTGATTTTGACTCCTTGCTTTATCATTATCCCACACAGCATGAAATATTTGAAGAAATATTTCACTGAAATATTTCTTCAAATATTTATATATGTCTTCGTTTGGGACATCATTTTTCTAGAATTTCTACATATTCTCTTTTTTGGCACATGTGTCAATAATAGTTTTAGTTCTAAAAAACTAAACAAATTTTATATTTTATTTATATTATTACATTTATGTAAGAAACCAAAATGCTATGACAATTGTACATACCCCTTATTTAAATTGTGTTACCCTTTTAAAATATTTTTAGGTTAAATTCATTACATATATTTGTTACTTTATAAAAATTGATAAATATGTAAAATAAAAAGTTTAAATTATTTGAATAAAAGATCTTAATTTATTAATTTCATTCATTAACAAAATAAATTTGAGGGACAATCGGTGTAGGTGGTATAATTGTCAGCTTTATAATTTAAATCTACTGTCACATTGAAATCTAGTAGATTTGGCAACGTCGGTACCCGTCCTAACTTTAGGCGTTCCTCCGAGTCGCCAGGTTCAACCATATGTAGAGTGGTGTCAAGCCAGGAGGCACAGACATTTCTTGGCCTACCGCACCAATCAGAATTTTTAAACCGATTACATGAAGCGTAGAAATGTTATGTTGAGTATATGAATCCTCGGTGTAAGCAGTCATAATTATCTATACCGTTCCCATAAGAATACCACTACATTAAGAACTAAACATCAGGACCAACAGCCGATTCATGATAGTTTTATATTACATTTAGATTATTTCGCTTATATGATATTTCTCGTTGTTTTCTGAAGGATATTTGTGGCATATTTTTTCAATATTTAAGCACTTTCTGGGAAAGAATACCACAAGTCACGAAATTTCTGTATAGTTCCAAACGTTTCGGAGTCTAGGTCAGACTCCGTTGTCAATGGCAAAAAAATTATGAAAAAGGCACAATTTTAAAATATAGAATTGTACCTTTTTTCATAGTGGCTTTATTTCCCAGAAAGTGCTTAAACATGATATTTCTTGTTTTCAGAATTGACATAAACTTAGTAGTAGTAAGACATATATTTGTATTCACTAATTAACAAAAAGACATTTTATAACACGCAAGTTTTAGAAATATTTTTTAGCAGGATTAAGAGTCCTTAGGTTCTACTATTAGAGCCATGAAACACAACCTATTAGCTGAAACCCGTCAATACATTATTGCCGAAAACAAACACTTACAAAGACCTTGTAATTTTGACAATAGTAGCCATAAAAACAATTTCCAACATCAAAAACAACATAATCGCGACCAACATTTCAAATAAAACTCAAATCAATTTAAATCTTTGAACAAAAATCTAATTCCAAATCAATTTCTACCTAATAATTTTCAATATCAACATCCACAACTTCCTAGAGGACCCATACAAATTCAACAAGGACAAGTTCCTCAACAACAATTTTTAACAAACAGATCAATTCTCCCTCAACAATAAAGAAAATCGATTAATGTCTGACAACCAAGGGGTAATATCTGTTCCTATGAGTGGTGTTTCAACAATAGAACCTTATTCACAAAATTATAGAAATAAAACATTTTACCAAATGTAAAAGCACAGTGCAAAACTATGTTTTTACATTTGTGACACACCAAAACCGAAATATCAACATGAAGTACACTATCCTGAACAACTTAACCGTTTTTATGAAAATCCCTAAATTTATGACGAAAATATATCTGAAACAGATTTTCAAAATGAAAATATTCATGAAAACTATACTGACATCAACTTACAAGAACCTGAACAAATTATAGAAAACACAAATTTTCAAATAACTGCCTCAACGAAACACCCTACATAGAATTAAGTACATTTTATATGGCAAAAAAGACCTACCTTATATAAAATTAGGAAATCCTTCATTAGAACTTTTAATAGACAGGGGTGCAACATAATCATTTTTGAACCTCGAAGTAGCAGAAAAGTATTTCTTCATTTTTTCAGATAAATACCAAAAATTGTTGCATCGAAATTCCAAATTTTTCAAAATTTAATTCTGACAAAAATATGAAGTTCCACAATTTCTTTGACGGTTTTATAGGCTATGAAACAATGAAATATCTAGATGTTTAAACCGATATAAGAAATTTCACTTGAAAACTCCAACATCCAAAATTAATCTAAACCATTGTGAAACAAAAAACAAACAAACTTTTATTCTTTGCCCGACTAAAACACGATACAATTGAAACCACTAAAGTTCCAATATGAATAAAGAACAATATATCTCAAAACCTGAAAAAACTTTATTCGAACTCAACACATGAACTCAGAAAAAAAATATCACAGAAAATGTATGTCGTTAATTTTTTGATATTTTCAAAATTAATGACGAACCTCTGACTGTTACTATCCACGTAAAACAAACTAAAAACTTCTCATGAAATTCCACTTTATACAAAATCAGATCGGTATCCTGTTATCCATAAATCAGAAATTCAAAGATAAATCAAGAAATAAAATTATTCGACCAAGCAATTTTCCATGGTTGTCTCCGATCTGGATGGTTCCGAATAAAGTCGATGCTTCCGGTATTAAAAAAATGGCAAATTCTAGTAGATTATCGTAAACTAATTGAAAAAACTATTAATGATCCCATTCCAACTATTTCCGATATTCTCAATAAACTAGGCAAATGCCAATATTTCACCACTTTCGACTTAGCGAGTGGCTTAACCAAATTGAAATGCATCCCGATGATATAAAAAACAGCTTTCAATGTTGAACACGGGTTTCAAAAACGCCCCCGCAACATTCCAGGGAGTCATGGACAACGTCTTAAGTTTACAAAATATTATTTGTTCTGTGTATGTCGATGATATCATTTGCTTTTCTTCCCCACTTCAAGAACATATTGTTAATTTGAAAAAAATATTCCAAATACTTCGAGAACACAATTTAAAAATGCAACTCGACAAATCGGAATTCATGTTCTTTTCTCAGATATTTAATCACTCAATATGGTATTAAACCTAACTCGGGTAAAATTAAAGCAATTTCAAATTACCCAATTCCGAAAACAACTAAGGAAATAAAACAATTCCTAGGACTTTTAGGCCTATTATAGGAAGTTCATCAAATACTTCCCTTAAAGTGGCTCAATGGGTGCATTATGTGAAATGTAGCATTTAAGCGTTTACACCAGTCAATAGAGATTTTTAAGTGAGAAAAAATTCAAGAGCAAACAGCATAAGCGATCACGTAAATAATATTTTATAAGTCATAACTGACATAATTTTAACAGCAAACTCGTAGAAGTAAATTATTTGAGCCGTAAAAATCAAAAAAAAATATGAGACATTTTCGTTTTTTTCCTTACAGAGTGAAAAGTAATGATTTGTTCATAATGCCGTCAATACAAAAATTGTAGAGAAACAGAAAATCTTTAAAATGAGTGTTTATAAATTTTGATCTCAGCATTTTTCATAAAGAAAAGCTAGAAAAACCGATATAAAATAAGTGATTTTAAAAAATTCATAACTTAGTTGTAATAACAACTAGAACCTTAATCTGTCTCCCAGTGATAGTTTATAACTTTGAGATGAGATTAATAATGCTAAAGATCGATATTGTATGTTAAGTGGATCTTGCAGAACTGCAATTTAAATAATTTGTAGAAATATTTTGCAGAACGTATGGTATTAACCACGAAAGTTCGATAGCGATATGTAAAATATATTTTGATAGCTTAGAAAATGCATTTCATTTCGTAGATCTCGGATTCTTGTCATAGTGCCGTAAAATGTATTACTGATGCTTTTGAAATTTGGCTTAAACGACGGACCCTCCGATGTCGACAGTGGCGAATCCAGTCAGTGGAAAAAAGTAATTTAATTAATATCAGTAAATTGTATACAAATAACCATTAACTTAATAAACCAATGAAAAACCAATAGGGACAGGCAATACATATGTAAATAAAAACGTAATGAACTGCTGAGAAAAAACATATAATGACTCAATTAACCATAATTTTCATCTCGTGCTTACACCTTCTAACAGGATTAATTAATCCTGTTCAAAATTAAGTACCTGGTAATTATATCACTCCTCGAATATAAATACAACTTCCTCAAGAAAGACCCAGTTAGTCTAGTTAATTGACAAAAACATTAGTCGAATCGCGTAGGACAGTTTTTTTTTAAAAAACCTAAATTGTGGAAATTGCAATTGTAGTATCAGTTAATTATTATAATGAATTTCCAACAAGTATCGGCCGAATCAATTCAGTAAAAGATAAGACAATTAATCCTTGAGCCAGGTATACCAAGTCCAACTCACTGGAAAAACGCAAAAATCCTGCGAGAGCCTACAAGAGTTCGAAGTAGAGATTAGACGATTAGTACACCTGTCCTACCCAGACCTCCAAGAGGAAACTAAAGATCAAATGGCTACACAGAGTTTCATAAACCGCATCAGAGATGTGGAAGTTCAAAAGAATCTAAGGCTTAGTACCATCAAGAAGAGTAATGAAGCTCTACTTCGGGCTTTGGAAGTAGAGGCCGTCATGAATATGTCCAAGCCGAGGGTCCGAGCAGTTTCCTTCAACCATAAAGAGCCAGAGTCACCATTTCAAACACTGTTGGCTGGTATGAATAAACTATTAGAACGGTCACAAAGAACTGGCACCAGAGGAGCATGTTACCGTTGTGGACGAACAGGACACTTTCAACGTGACTGTCGAGTGAGGCTACCTGAACGATCACCGACCAGGGGTAACCAACAAAACAGCCATATGTCCAAGGACCGTCAGCCAGTCAGCATGATCCATCCATCAGCCCATGGTCTGCTCCCGTTGTGCTAGTTAAAAAGAGGATGGAACCACCCGACCCGATTATGCCTGTATTACAGAAAGCTGAATGACGTCACGAAGAAAAAGACCTATCCACTACCCCGAATTGATGACACTCTGACCACACTAGCAGGCTCCCGTTAGTTCGCCACACTAGACCTAAAGAGTGGATATTGGTAGGATGGTCTACACGACAGAGAGAAGACAGCATTCTCCACCAGTAAAAGGCTGTTTCAGTTCACGGTCATGCCCTTTGGGATATGTAATGCTCCCGCTACATTTGGGAGGCTAATGGAGTATGTATTGAGCGGGATGACATGGAGAACGGTATACCTCGACGACATTCTGATCATGACTCATACATTCGACGACCACCTGAGGAACCTGGGTGAAGTATTTTCCAAAATTACTCCAACCTGAGACTCAACCGAAGAAGTGCTCCATGTTCCAAAAAGAAGTAGAGTTCTTGGGCCACGTCGTTTCTGAGTCAAGAATCCGCACAAACGAAGACAAAATAGAAGCCATTCGTGACTGGCCAGTCCCAATAGACAGGCAAATATCTCTATGGTCGTCATTTCCTAATCCGAACAGATCATGCCGCCCTCAAATGGCGACTGGACATGAGGACATTGGAAGGACAACTGGCCAGGTGCGTGGAGAAATTACAACAATACGATTTCAAGGTTGAACATCGTGCCGGTCGTTTACATAATAATGCCGATGCCCTATCAAGAAAATCCTGTAGAGCAGAATACGGCCATTGTCTGAAGATGAAACAGCGAGAGGGTATCTCCAGCAAACAGACCCAAGTGCAGGCCAATGAAGACTGGACAACGGAACAGTGCATTCAGGACCAAATGGCTGATCCAGACATCGAACCAATTGTGTCACTCAAAAAGAGAGGGGCTCCCAGGCCACGATGGGACGAGGTAGCTAGATACTCGGGCGTGCTGAAATCGTTATGGGCCCAATGGGACTCTCTAAGAGTAATGAATGGAAGGCTCAAGCACTGATGGTCGAGTAACCAAGTCCCAACTGGCAGTTCCGAAGAAAAAGGTACCAGTCATCCTGACCGAAGCACATGATGGGATTACCGGGGGCCATCTGGGCATGAATAAAATCCTAGACAAAGTTCGCTAGCGGTACTACTGGGTGAATTACTTCGAAGACGTCAGAACTTGGTGCCAGAAATGTGACACCTGTGCAGCCAGTAAGGGCCCGAAAACCCGGACCAAGGGCAGAATGCAGCAGTACAATGAGGGCATCCCATTTGAGAGAATTGCCATCGATATCACCAGTCCATTTGCCGGCTCGTTCCCCCAGTCTGAGAGGGGGAACAAATACATTCTGGTCGCAATGGATTACTTCAGCAAATGGCCTGAGGCATATGCTATACCCAATCAAGAGTCAACCACGGTAGCGACGGTGCTAGTAGAACAGCTATTCAGCAAGTTTGGCGCCCCGATGGAACTACATTCAGACTAGGGGCGTAATTTCGAATCGAACGTATTCCAGAAGATCTGCCCCATGTTGGGGATCAGGAAAACGAGAACAACACCATTGCACCCACAGTCAGACGGAATGGTAGAAAAATTCAACAGGACCTTGGAACAACACTAGTCCAAGGTCATCAGTAATAACCATCGTGATTGGGATGAGCATATTCCCCTATTCCTGTTGGCATATCGCTTAGCCGTACATAATAGTACACGCCTGACTCCAGTCAGGGTCTTATTCGGAAAAGAGCTGCGATTTGGCTTTTGGCTCCCCCGAAGAATCTTCCCAAGAAATCAACGATTATGCCGTCCAGCTCCGACATAACATGCTGGCAATACACGAATTTGCCCGAACGCAGATGTTGTCCACCACTGACCGGATGAAAACGCGATATGACCTCAAACCAATTCAGTCGGGTTCCAAGAGAGGGACAAAGTCTGGCTATACAACCCCAACGGAGCAAGGGTAAATGTCCAAAGGTTACACCCGCCTGGGATGGTCCATAAGAGGTGGTCAAGAGGATCAATGACTTTGTCTACCATATCCGTCGAAACCCCAGGGCTAAGTTGAAGGTGGTTCATTTAGATCGACTCGCCCCCTACCATGAAGAGGATGTTTCTGATCGGGACAATTAGAATCAAAAGAGGGGGGGGGCAGTGTTGTAAAATTATCTAGCCCGTCCCTAGCTACAGTAACGTAAAACATTCAAGTCGACTGAAGTATAAAAAAGAATATCCGCAAGGTCGATCGTGCTAGAAAATCTCCCAAAAACTCGACAACCGGGAAGATGGCCCTCAAAATTTGCTGTTAGAATTCTATGCGGATTATAAAAGGAACGGCCGATCATGGCAGTAGTTAGTAGAGCTGATTTATTGTTATTATCTCGATGATATTGTATTAGAATCAGCTGTTGAGAATATTTGATGTTTACGTGTGAATAAAAGTTCTACAAAGTGAAGTGAGTTTGTTTTAATTAAAGTGACTTTAAACCCATGGAATTTATAGCAGTATGAACGTCATCCCCCTTTAATAAAATTTCAATTAACATTCACTCTATACAATCCATTTGAAACAATCCATATACATACTTTCAAATTCGAAAATTCAATGTCCCAAATTTTATGTGGCAGCTTTTCAAGGTTTGGACAAGCTTATATTATTTTAACAATAACGAGATTTCAGAACAATTATCACAAATAAAGCTTTAAACTGCCTCGAAAATTTATTGTTATAAAATTCATTTTACGCAGCCAAAAATTAAGAAACCTTCTAAACTAATCGTTCTGATAAAAACGTTGCGAAAACGAAATAAAAACGGCTGTATATAAAAACCATCAACAATGTAAAAAAGCTAAGGTTGCCGTGATTCAGAATTCGAATACCACCTAGACTAGCAGACGAAAAGACTGGAAAAATCTTCTTACTATTGAAATGTATATAAGACGGCGACTGTTTTATGCGATCCGTTTGGTTTGAAAGCAGCGTGTAGCACTGCAGCTGATAGTGTTAGTCATTGTGTTTTTGTTAACAACTTTATTTTGATAAAAATAAAGACGTTGAAAGTGTGTGTGAAAATTTGTGAAATTGAACCCACGGAATCTACTGCATTATTAACAAAACTTGTTACAGGTTGATGACAATTCAGCTACAACCGTATTCTGTAAGACGACAGAATTTTAACGATATGATAAAATGTAAAAATATTATATGTTTTGTGACTCCGAACTGTTCTTTGCGTTATAATGACATATGGTTTGTTGGGTAAAGACCACCTCTGATAATTCCAACGGTTTTAAAATTTGTACTCCAATCAGTAATCTAGACAGCTGGCTGTGCCACTCGATTGGCGGGCACTTTTTCAAATCGTTTAAATTATTAATAACTGGTCTCTACGAACAAACTTATTGCGTCCCGTTGTGACACATAACGAGTTACAGAATACGGCTGCTGTCCATGAGTCAGAAAGTTCAATTTCCTTTAAACTTGGAATATCCCGACAAAAAATCGTCTCCGAAATTTTCTACATTATGTCTGAAATAACCTAATCAAATCAGAAATTTTATCAATCACTAATATTTACAAATTTGAACTTGCAGTTGAGACAAATTTAATCATTTCACGAGACAAAAGAATATTTTCTCTTGATATTCTATTAGTCCATCCTAACACTTTTGATTTATTGTGACCTATATGCCACACCAAATGAAAATCAATCAATAATTATCCTAGCAGCTTCCTATCTTTCCATAAATAACAATTAGTACCAATATCAAGACGAAGAAAGTAAAAATGTATTGTCAAATTATTTGTGAAAGAAAACAAGTTAGAAATTGTCTTCTAAAAGTCATTTGTGGCATATTCTTGATTATTTTTATGTGTTTTTGGAAAATACGAGTAACTCCACAATCGAAACAAAAATCTGTATATTCAAGGACCAAACGTTTCCAGGTTTATTCTGACCTCGTTTTCAAAGGCTTTAAACTGGTTGAAAATATAAAATGAAAAATGGAAGTTTGATATATGACATTTAAGTTGACATAAGAAACCCGATACTGGTGTTATTTCCCAAAAACACATAAAAATAAATAAGTTAGAAAATTGCCAACAAATTCCAATCAAAAATGCCTAGCCGATAATCGAAGAAATCAATGAAGCCCATTACATCGGATCGGAGTTTTCCCGAAACAACAAACAGTTCAACCACATGCCAAGAAAGCGACGTAGCAGTCCTACAATGAACAATTTTGTTCATTGTTCCTCCAAAATGTTCAGTAAATAATTTGGTCAAGTGCGAGTTGGACTCGCATACTAAGGGTTCCGTACCACCTTCAAGATTCTAATATTCCAGTTTCAAACAAGCAGGGACTGAGTGCATTTTCTTATATTTACCCTAATATCGTTTAAAGGAAGCGTTTTAAATTTATAAAAAATATACACTTTCATTTTCCACACATACACACTTTTTATTTTATCTACCTCAGGATTCACTTGATTTTTATAAGCATACATATGTATTTAATTTTCTAATTTGGCCCCCAAAAATTGAGATTAGAGTTTTATTTTAGTAATAAACTTTCAGGCTTTCAGGGAAGCCTTTTATAATCTGAATTTTGAGGCTATGTAGTTTGGAAGATATAGGGCAAAATAGGTCAAGTTTTAAATTATAAATTATTAAATCTATTATTCAAATTATTTAAAAATACAAACAAAATGTATATTTCACAATTTAAATAGTGTAGTTTCTATAGTGGGAATTAAGTTAACATCTTTTAAACAAGTGATTTAAAAATATGATATATTTGTAATTCACATAATGAGCGTTTTATCTGATATGATGGTTTGAAAATTGAATTTTTATTTTCCACTTAATTGTATAATTTGTCCGTAAAATTACTATGGGGTTTTCTAATATTTTTCATATAAATTTCAAGTGAGCACCAGTAATGGGTAATTTTTTGAAATTTTTGTTAATATCTTTTAATTAATTTATTTTAAAAATATGGAAAAAATATATTTGTTTTCGCCATAATGAGCCCTTTCATGTGATATATAACATGATGCGTTAGAAACAATTTTAATTTTATATTTTCCATTTAATTGTGTAATTTGCCTCCCAAAATTATAAGTAGAGGTTTCTCCTTATTTTTCCAGTAAACTTCAGGTCAGACCCTATACCTCTAATTTTTTAAAAAACAATAGCATCTGAACTCACGTGACGTGACGATAATGTATGTTCACCTTTACTTTGGTTTATCTACAACTTAATAGATTTTTAACAGGTTATGGACACAGAACGTTTCTAGGGCATAACAGTGGGAAAAGTATAAACTGTGACAAACTGTATGTTTAGTGTTTATGAACATTTGTTATATTTGGAACATTGGACATTTTCTGTGTGAATTTATCCTTGAACTTTGTGAAAATTGATGGTGAAATTTCAAAGTTAGAAAAGCTAAATGAAAACAACTGCATGGACATGGAGTGTAAAAATGAAGGGATTATTAGTTAGCCGTGATTGTTGAGATACTATTGAACCTGGCTATGATATAGACAACTGGAATGACCGAGAACAGAAAAAGAATCAAAAGCATTAAGTTTGTTACTTTTGTCTGTTCATGATGTTTATTTCAACGACATTGCTGACTTTGAATTTGCACGTGAAGTATGAGAGAAAATATAAAACAGGGTCGATAAGGTGTGTGAAGTTTCAGTTTATAAACTGAAAATGCCAGCCGGTTTTCCCTGACGAAAAAATTGACTGAAAAACCTCATCAGGGGCGCTCGTGAAACCTTTTGCAACGTGTGGTTTAAACTTCAAATAAGAGCGGTGTAATAGCGCAAGAAGTTTTGCAGGCCGGATAGCCCTCGTAAGAAGTGATCGAAAGTGCTGGAAAACTCATCTGAAAAACCTCACAACGTGCCCGCGTGAAACCTTTCGTAACGTGTGGTTTGAACCGCAAATAAGAGCGGCGTAATAGTGCAAGAAGTTTTGCAGGCCAGAAAACCCTCGTAAGAGGTTATCGCAAGTGCCAGAAAACTCATCTGAAAAACCTCATAAAGTGCGCGCGCGAAATTTTTTTGTTAGATTTTTGGGATTTCAACTAAGACCCACACAGGCCACACAGCATGAAATATTTCTAAAATATTTATGCAATATTTCTGGTTTGATTTGAAACATTTCAAAATATTTCTTGAAATATTTCAGCAATATTGCTATGTCCACGACAAAACCCCATTTAAAATAATTATGAAATATTCCTGTAATATTTTATGAAATCTTTGTGTCATATTTCATGATATATTTCAAAAGATCTTTTGTTGTAGATATAAAAATAGTTTAAATGTATTTTAGTGAACTATTTAAAAATATTTATTTAATATTTGATGTTTGTTTTGAAGTATCCTAAAATATTTCAGAAATCTTCGTATTTTCGCTACAAAAACGTTTTGAAATATTTCATGAAATATTCTGTAATATTTCATGATATATTTTAAAAGATTTGTTTGCCGTGAGCATACGAATATTTCAGAAATATTAGAGTCAAATATTTTAAAATAGTGCTAAAATAGTTGATGTCTAAAGTATCTACTGAAATTTTTTCCAAAATATTGCTATATTCAAGACTAAAATTCTCCTGAAATATTTCATGAAATATTGGTGTAATATTTCACGAAATGTTTCTCTAAGATTTCAAGAACTATTTCAGTAGATGTTTTGTCGTGGACATAGGAATATTGCAGAAATATTTCAGTGAAATATTTCTTCAGATATTTCATGCTGTGCGGGGAGCGGCCTGATAACGCAAGAAGTTACTAATTTACTATTAGTAGTAAAGTTTTAATAGTTATAAACTTTAAGTGAACTATCAGTATAACAATTTTAATTAACATGTATAATATTTTATCAATAAAGGATGGAGCAAAAAGCATTAATGACATGGAATATGTGGGAGCCATATGTACAGTATATCATTTTTGGAGAATTTATTTGACTTTATTAGTTTCCCAAAGTCTTGTATCGAATCTCGTCGAAAACTTATTAGATCAACGAAAAAAATAAACAGTTCAAAGTTTATCTAAAATGTGCTAACTGTGATTTATGAGGTCGAGATGTGGACTAAGTGATGATCGATTACAAGTAATTGATTATGTAAATAAAGATATATATTAAAATAGTATGTTATAAATTAAAATTTTTAAATAAATCAAAATAGTATTTTAATCTTAGTGTCACTTATCACCACGTTGGGCTAAGCCATTTATAATATTATGATCTAATAATTTTGTTTGTTAAATGTATTTTTATATCTCAGGGTCTTTTTCGCTTGGGTTCAAATTTTCAAATGTTAAATAAATAAATAAATTTTATACTTATCTTGTTTATCTTACAAATATCTATTTCTCTTCAGGTTCACTTACACTTCTTAAAAAAAATGTATTTGCACTTTACTTTTTCTACTTTTAAATTACTGATAATCAAATTTCCAAAATTTCAATTAAATTACAATTTATTTAAAATTTTCACAATACAATATTTATATTAATTTTCTTTCAAAACAAACAAAATAAATTTCCTCTTCACTTAACTATCAAATTATTTTACAAAACTGTTTATCATTCAGATACAACTATTATAATTATTCTAAATTTTGAAAAACTTTTATTATCACTGATTAACTAACCTTTTTTTATGATTTTCTTTTAAACAATGTTTCAAAAACTCACTGTTGTTGTTTTCCTATTATTTTCTTCTAACTGTTGACCTTTATTAAAATTACAAAATTTTAAATACTTTACTGGTACAATTTACCACTCAATTGAATTTCTCGTCCTGGTTTGCAATTGGTTTTCTCCAAATACTTTTGATTTTTAAATTTTTATACCATTAATACCATCATCTTTTTCTCGACCATTTATAAAAAATATTTTTTAATTCGCCTTTCCAAATAAATTTAAATTAAAATTTTCAGGTTACTCTTCTCTTTCTGACATGGAACACTTAATTTGTTTTATATCATAGGACATTAACTTCGTTGTCATGGAAACTGAATTTATGAGAACGATATTTTTAAACCTATCTGCTCGAAGCTTGACGACCAAAGAGAGTTTGTCAGTGTCAGATTTCCTATTTATGTGATTTATTTTGCCACCTGCTATTTCCATTTCCGCTTCTAATTATTTTATTAATTTCCAACTGTTTTCCTTTTAAATCATATCCAAAAATCTAAACAAACTTCAACTTAAATTTCAATACCTTTTGCTCTCATAAATTTTACCCAAATCATTTAATTGATATTTTCAAAAACATTGAGTTGACATTTGTCACCTGTAGCCACCAGTCACCAGGTACTTTGGATTTTATTAAAATTTAGGCTTTATATCTTTTGAACTATTTTACTTTTTATATACTATGCTCTACGCTCCATCTATTATGATAAATTTCTTTACTGTTCCATCAATTCTGAAGACTTATAACTATGGAGTGTAGAGTGAAAGGAGGACAAACTTATATGGGAATAAAACTGAAAAAGTGTCCAGCGGACGGTTTCAAATAAGAAGTTCAAGAAATGACCAGAATGGCGCAAGTGTGACCACAGCGTATGTTATGAAGTTAATTGTCAACGGATTGAAATACACAAATCCTACATTTAGAAGTGAAGCGGCTGAAAAAGTGAGAATGATGTAAAATTATTAGTAAAAATCGTAAATAAAACGTAGAAAATCTGTTATGTGAACTCCTCTTTGTAAATGGTTGTCTCCGTTTTTTGTAATATCTGCAAGTGAGATGAGTTTATAGTGTGTTAATTGTGATATAAATTAATAAGCGTGTGCCCCAGTTTTGACTTTTTATGAAACGGAGTGATTTTATAATTGTTATTTTCTTATAAAACTTTTTGAAACAGTTAAACATTGGGAAAAATTTGTATATTTGTAATATTTTTATACTTATTAACAAATAGATGTTGGTGAATTAGATGTAAATAAAAATTATTTATTTTTACATTCTTGTGTTCATATAACATATTTATTTTGAAAAGTTGGTGTTTCTAGTTCCTTGTTCACCTTTCTCTGGATAAAAGGTAATTAACAATTCTTTTCATCACTGAATAAACTGCTATAATTACATTATCTCTTCTGTTATCATCATTATGGAACAAATTTCACTTGCATTTTATGCTAGAATAGTTTCTTTTTCAATGATTCTAACATTTTCACACACTGGTTTTCCATATATTTTTTCTTGTTTCCATTAACTACAATTAAATGACTATTTTTGGCATCTTTCTGCTGTAGGTCTATTTTAAATATTTCCAAAGGTACGCCTGGTGAATGGCCCTGGAAAAATATCTTCAGAAGTTTGTTGAAGTTCTCGATGGACAATGCCATAATCAGTTTAGTAATTATATAATAATGGGTTCTTCAGAGTTTAATTTGTGTAGGATATTTATCTTGACTCCTAACAAAATGTACAAATAAAATTTTGCTTGCAACTCATTTTTATCTATGTACAATGTATTTCATTGACTGAATACATTTATTAATATTAAATACACATTTTACCAATCATTTTAAATCTGGTTGTTTAACTATGATGTTTAAATTTGCAATTTTTGGATGTGTACTTACTTTACAACACATTTTCAAAAAAAAGTTCTTGATAGGTTCTGTTCTAAACTGCATAAACTTCTTCTTTCCTATTAATAATTAACCAATCTTGAGCGTCAGTTTTTGCTTTTAATGTTAGCTCTCAGGCATGTAACAAAACCATCTTTTCTTATTTACCCACACATTTTTGGTTGGTTTATTTCGCAGATCATATGGAGAGAATATTTTGTGGGAATATAACTAACTGAAAATAATTTTCAATTTAATCATGTCAATAATAATACATTTATAACAAGTAAATAAAAACTTTACAGCATTTATTTTTAGAAATACTTACTTTTCATAAAAAAAAACATTATAATCTGCTGTTGTAATTTGTAAAATGTATAGGTTAGAATTTTCAATTGTGTTTTAAATGTTATTCTACGAACAAATTACCCCGTTGTCCCAGTGGCGCTCCCAAATTGATACCCTTTTCTGGACACTTTTTGATACACAGAGTGTGTCCTCCTTTTACTAGTGATGGGCAAAACCGATTATTTTTTAAAATCGATTACTCGATTATGTTTTAAGTTTAGATCGATGCATCGAGTAATAATCGATTATTAATCGATTATCATAGAGTGAATGGTTAGAAATTTAAAACTAATACCACGATATATATATATATATATATATATATATATATATATATATATATATATGTGTGTGGTTTATTGCTCAACACGTTGAATATTTGTTTGTCCGATAGTTTCATCAAACAAAAGAACCACTCTAGTAATCTTAGATCATTTACCACCTAGATATAGCCAGTCAAGCATAAAATCGTGGCAACGCTAGAAAGAGAGGGCAATAGAGACAGTAAGAGGCTCTTTCACTTAGTGGGTGGAAGCAGCAAATGAACAAAATGCGGAACGTATTTCATTGGAAGCAGCACCCAACCGAGTGAAAAAGCCTATTGCCCTCTCTCTCCTTAGTCTTACCATGACATTTGTGCACTGCAGGCTATCTCTAGAAAGTAAATGCTCTAAGCTAGTAATTCACTAAAGCATGCAAGATTGGTGTCAAAAAATTCAATTTTTTCAATTCAATTAGATAAAAGAAAACAAAAATATTATATTTATTTCACTAGAATGATATAAAAAAATACAGATGACTTACAATCATCAACAATAAAACAATATTTTTTCTAATTCCTCTGAAATTATTTTTTATAATGAATAAACATAAATGTTTAAATTACACTGGTTGACAAAACAATACACTAGTTTGAATCCAATTCAGCTGACAAACATGAATTTAAAAAAAATAATGTAGTTTAGGTTTTCTGGCTGTAGCCGATTTCTTAGGTTAGTTAATTGTCCAGTTTTGGAGAAAATTTTCTCAGCTGGTACCGATGTAGCTGTATCCATTTCGGACTGATCCTGATTGTTGATGTCGGTAGTCGACTGTATGTCGTGCATTCTTTTCAAATGATTCGACATGTTGGTAGTATTGCCACAAAATACAAGTACTTTTTTACATTTTTTACATTTAACATCAGACTGTCGCTTTTTGGAATAAATCCAAACGTGGGATGACACCTTCATTCTCTTTATTATACTGTGCTTCAACGTCCTAAGACAATTTAAAATAATAATATCCGTCTAATTTTCACAGTTGGTCCTAATTTCTATTATAAGGTATTATAACTTCTAACAAGTTCTACTAACGTAATTGTAAATTTAAAATGCAATTCACAGATCACAAAACAGCTATTTAATTTTTCAAACCCTGTATCAATCACGGGTCAAATATTTTAACATCATCCTGTGCCAGTTGTCATTTTAGAGGCTGATATTTTCTAAGGATTTATTAAAAGACCTCAGATGCTCTAAGTATAAACAATCTTTAATGGGTGAGTTCAGCAGATAGAAACTGTTGTGAACGTTTGCTAACGTTTCATGTTTTGTGCTGCACGTTTCATGTTTTGTGCTGCACAAAACATGAAACGTAAGCAAACGTTCCCTGTTTTCCAATTAGCGCACAATTGAGCACAGTGCGGCACAGTGCTAGCACTGAGTGTTCCAATTACAGCATTAGCTCGCACAAATGAGCACAAGAAATAATTGTGCCTTTGGGATGTTTTATGTAGGTTTACCAAGTAAACATAAAACTTTATCATAAAACATGAAGTATGTTCCAAATAACGCCCGAAAATTACCGTACAGGGCGACACAAAAACACTTTGAGTTCTAATAATTGGAAAACAGCCATTACTGAATTATTCTGTAAATTATTTACGTACACATAAACGTCAATTGATAACCTATGAGTAATACACTTTTAACCTTATGGTGATCAGTGTACTCTACCGGATGGTTTCAAAACAACCATGTTCCAATTAACGTCCTAAAAATTGCCGCACTGTGCGGCACAAACTCACTTGTGCTCTGCTAACTGGAAAACAGCCGTTGACAACAGTTTGTATCTGCTGAACGCATCCATTGTATGATCTGTGAATCTGTTGAGCAGATGTTTAACATTATTTATGTTTTGTGTTTTTTTAATCTATCTGAAAAGGTGGAACGATTATTAATAGAAATCGATTCTAACCTCGATTATTTTTATTAATCGATTACGATTAATTTTACTTAAAAGAATCGATTACTCGATTCTTAGAATCGATTGTGCCCATCACTACCTTTTACTCAACACTCCATACTTATAACGGTTTTTATAATTTTGACATTTCGATCCTCTATTTACTAAAGAATTTATGTATTTAAAAATTGATTTCGATCTAAAATATGTTTTATGCGGTATTCTCATGACCTAATATGTAGTTCTCAATGTGTTCTTTAATTTTTAGCTATCAAGATCATAACTTTAATAACAAACAAAATTATGAACAAATTAATTATGAACGACTAACAAATCAACAAGAAAACTCAATAAACTCAAATAAACATATCAACTGATGAACTCTCAACAAATCTACAACTACTAGTATAATTATTTACAAAATTATCCAAGATATGCTGTTCAAAATTTTTCATTTTTGGAACCAACATTCTTAGTAAGTTAATTCGACTATCATGTATCATTCTTGTTTTTTTTAACAGACTCTTTTATTTTAAATCATATCATTAATAAATTTTTTATTTCTTCCCTCTAGTTATATCAAGACGTCTTCTGGTTCTTCCCTAGTATCTCATCATTGAAGATTATAAGATTTCTACAAACATGTTATTAGTTTTTAAAATATATTGACTTGTATTCATTGTTATTATTATAATATTTTTCCCTATTGTCCTTGTTTAATTTTAAATTTAAGTTGTACATATTTTCATTAATTTAAGTTATTTATGCTTTTAGTTCATAAGTTTCACTTCTCTTTTTGATTTTACTCAACACTCTCATCTTTCCTTTTCTTTAACTTATTTGCTTCCATTCCATCTCCATACTTTCTCTTGCTATTTTTATAATTCTTGCCTACAGGATAATTTATATTTCTTCATATATTACCGCATTTTACCACATTATTTATTTATTTCAACTCCTTATCTGTACCTTAGTACCTTTTATTTCATCATTATTTCATACCTTCTTATAATTTATTTATTTGTTTATTTATTTATTTACGGTTGTACCACTTTTACAAGAAAATAACATTAATTCTAACAAAGAGTAAACGATGATAACAAAATAATAACTATAAACAAAATGTAAGATATAAACTCACATGTTCAAACGTTTAATTGATCTTTTAAAGGTTGCTGTAGATATTCCAAATAACTCTAAACTACTACCATGAAGATTGGCCAGTCTTAAAATCCTAGTAATAGGTTCGTTACAACCATAATTTGTACTATGAAATGGAATGTTGAAAATCCCAGTATTATGTGTTCTTCTAGTATTAACATTAAAATTTATCAAGTCTAATAACTCTGGAATTTGTATATTTCCATTCAAAATGTTATAAAGGAACCTCAAATCTGCTTTCATTCTTCTGTGATGTAATGATGAGATGTTAAGTATTGAAAGGATCTGTTCATATGTATACTGTTGTCTATTGATACCTATTTTATATGTGCATACCCTTAAAAATTTGTTTTGTACTTTCTCAATGTTGTCTATATCAATATTATACGAAGGAGACCAAATAAGTGAACCATATTCCAAAATAGATCGGACTAAACTAACATATAGTAACTTTAAAGTTTGTACTGAAAACTGATTGCTATTTCGAAGAACAAATCCTAACATTTTTAGGGCCTTAGTTGTAATATCATTAATGTGGTGCTTGAAAGTTAATTTTGAGTCAAAGTAAATTCCCAAATCTTTGATCTCGCCTTGTTCTTGTAGCAATATATTGTTTGTATTATAAGAATAATTTACAAGTTGTCTAGTCCTACAGAAACTAATTTTAAAACATTTTTTTACACTTAAGGAAAGCATGTTTACATCACTCCAACTGGCAAAGCATTTGAGATCATTTTGCAGCAGAGTGGCATCAGTTACGTTTTTAATTACTCGAAACATTTTAAGATCGTCGGCAAACATAAGAATCTTGCTGTTTTTAACAATTGAAGATAAATCATTTACGAACATATTAAACAATAGAAGTCCAATATGCGACCCCTGAGGAACTCCTGATGTCACTGATATACACTGAGATAGACAATTCCCATATTTCACATACTGGGTCCTACCGATAAGAAAGCTACTTATCCACTCAAGCACTTTACCCCCAAATTCATAACCTTGTAGTTTGGCAATAAGTAGATCATGGTTAACTCTATCAAAGGCTTTGGAGAAGTCTGTGTAGATGGCATCGACCTGATTCTTCTGCTCCATTGAATCGGCAATAAAATGACTATAAAGTACCAAATTAGTACTTGTAGACCTACCTTTGCAAAAACCATGCTGATGATAGTCAAGTAAATCTTTACAATCCCACATTAAAAATTTATTAACAAGGCAATCAAATAATTTAGGTAAGGCTGATTGGTTACAGACAGCTCGATAATTTTCAATATTATTCTTATTGCCAGACTTGAATATAGGTACCAAATAACTAGTTTTCCAAATATCTGGAAAAATCCCAGAGCTTAACGATAGATTAAATAAGAAATGAATGGGTTTCATAAGGGTAAATATACAATGCTTAATCAGGAATGCTGGAAGGTAATCGGGACCAATGCATAATTTCCATGGCATATTTAAAACATTTTCAATTATGTCTGAAACTTCAACATAATAACTATTCACACCTATATTCTGTTTGTAATTAAAAATTGGAATCTGATTAATTTTAGAATTTGAACTTATATATGTAGTAGAGAAAAATGTACCAAACAAATTAACTATATCCTGATTATTATCACCTGAGCTATGGCCATAGAACATACTAGAAGGCAGACTATAAAATTTTCTTATTTTCCGTACTATTTAAGTAGTTCCTATAACACTGAGCGGAAAGTTGTTTGCATTCATGTCTCAAATGAGAAAATCTTAAATAATCATCCCTTCCTCCAGATAATTTATATTTCCGATGCATTTTATGTTTTAAATAAGTTAACTGCTTTAATTTGCCATTAAACCAAGCTGGAAATTGAGTGGTTTTAAATTTCTTGAGTGGGATGAATAAGTCAAAACCATTATATACAATATCGTAAAATACCGCTACAGTATGATTAACATCAGGTAGGTTTGACAAAAGTAGCTCCCAGTTAATGCTAGCAAATTAATCATTTAATCCTATATAATTAGCATTTCTAAAATCATAATAAAATTCTTCATAATTTAGATGATTGTTTTTTCTACAACTAGGTAATTTTAAAACAATGGCCGAATGATGTATACTATTATCAAACAATGGATCAAGTGGAATAGCTACATCAACATTATTTAAATTTGTAAAAGCTAAATCTAGAAAAACATTGCAACTATTAGGTGTTATTAATTTGATACATATTAAAGTAACCGAAAGAATAAGATAAATACACTGCAGGAGAGTCATCTGGGCATTCTAAACCAAGGTTATCATTACTCCATGAAGCATTTGGTATATTGTAATCACCACATAGTAGTAAGTTTCCAAATTCTTCCATGATGAATTCAACTGAATTGCAATGAGATATATATGTACTTACATTAGAAGCAGGAGGTATATAAACTCCACCAAAAACAATGCACAACTTCACAATCGGGAATTATCACTTTTTGCACATTTAAGTCACTTTTACAGGCAATTAAGACACCCCCACCTCTAGTTTTTCCGGTAAGAACAGAATTGCGGTCACTTCTAAACACAACATACCCAGTCAATCCTAATTCAGCATCATTATAATCACAAGTTAACCAAGTTTCTGTAAGAATTATTACTTGATAATCACATTGAGCTACAGCTATTTCTAGAGCTTTTAGTTTGGTTCTTAAGCCACCGACATTTTGGTAATAAATTAATAAAGATGGTGAACCTATGGGATGGCATGTGGTAAGTTTTTTTGAGACGAATTACCTTTTATGGACATTTCCGGTATACCTTTTATATATTTTATAAATAAATCTTGTTCACCTTGTTGTTGGCGTTTTCTGAGGTCACTTTTCACTTTGTTGAGTTTGTCTAGTTGCCGGGGAGTCAAATCGGAAGATATAAATATGTTTTTAGCTTTCGCAACTTTAAACTTGTTTTTCAAAATATTAATGACATCAAAAGAGTTAGTCAATACGTGCGCCATTCTTATTGGGTTTACCAAATCTTACAGTTTTGATAACTTTAATATCTTCTTGAGTAATATCTTTAAATATTGAGGATACAGTGGCTGAATCCTCAGAAATTATGTCCCTTTTATTCACAGGCTCTGCTAAATTATAAATAATTAAGTTGTTCGTTCTCTTTTGTCGTTCATACAGTTCATTGATTATATCTTCTTCTTGGTTATTAGTATTTTGCAGTTGCATATTGTCAACTTCGTTTTGTAGCTTTTCAATTAACTTAAACAATTTTGGAACAAGTTTCATGCCAGATTTACATTCTTCACATAAGAAACGCAAAACCCGGTTTTTCTTCAATTCCATTACTCTGATCTCCGATGAGCAAAGACTAGAGCAATTAGGATCCTTGTGAACTGGTCTTTCACAGCTATCACAGTAAAGCATTTCTTCGTCAGAACCATCTTTCTTGCATTCGATACACCTCATTTTGAAATTAAACATTTTTATAAGCCGGTCCTGTCAGTTGAATCGTATCCGTTGCCTTGTGGAAGGCTGTTCTCTTTTTGCCCAAATGACACAAAAAGCAAGGTAATAAAGAATTATCACTTAACATCAAATTAAACAGTTATTAAACAATCAAACTAAACACACTTTGTAGATTGGAAATACCACTGAACTTAGCTTCACACTGATATCAAATTATATAATTAATTTAAACTTTGAACTATTGTAATTTGAGTATCTTTGGAGAAATCTTTTTTAATATCTTTACACATCCGTACTCTCACGAGAATTCTTTTATTTTAACCGCATTTATATCATATATTCATTTATAATTCATCATATTTTGAAATACTTGTTATCATCCTGTTTCTTTTTACATACACTGTCTCCACACAAACCATTCACTGTCTACAATCTTACCTATCCATCATCTACATTCTTATTTATTTTACTCTGCATATATCTTTATATTTATATTGTATACAATATGGATTTTAATTACTTTATTTTATATATAATATTTGAAAATACTATCAATATTGTATATTCCTTTGATCTTCTTTGTCTTGATGTCCACTAACTCATAACTGTTTTTCCATCTTTAGTTTTTACCATATAAGGTCCATCGTAAGGGAATAATAATTTTGCACATTCACTCCTTTTTCTGTTTGCTACTTTTATTGTTTTCACTAGAACTAGATCTTCCTCTTTGAATTTTGTTCGTTTTTTCTTTTCCACTCTCCTTCTATATTTTCTTGAGAAACATTCCATGTTTTTATTTATCTTTTCTATTAATTTTTCATACTCTATGCTCCTTTCTATAATCCATGATATTTCTTCTGGATACCTCCCATTCATCAATACTTCTGGTGTTTCTTTTGTTGAACTATTGTGTGTCTGATTGCTCTATCCATCTATAATGTCTCTTGTTACAGAAAATTCTTAAATGTTTCACTACCTCTCTGATATATCTCTCTACCGGATTTGCATTTGGATCTAATTGATATATATTTTGGCTCAATTTCATTTTTATTTAATTATTCTATAAATTTTTCACATTTAAAATACGTTGCATTATCCATTATAACTGATTTAGGTTTTCCTACTTTATTAATATATTTATTCATGACCTTTTTTATTTCTGATACTGTTGTTCTTCTACAAGGGTACAATTTAATATATTTAGAAAAAATATCTACAATAACTAAAATGTATTAGATGGTTGCCGGGAATTCATCCGCATAGATGATAATTGATCCCTGCCGGGATCGATGGTAAAATGACGATGTTTCGGCAGAATCACATCTGCCCTCTTGAGGTCGGTTCGCATAATTCTCGTAGCCTTCTGCTTTCGCTTCTAGTTACTCGAATACTCATTCGAGTCATTTTACCATCGATCCCGGCAGGGATCAATTATCATCTATGCGGATGAATTCACGGCAACCATCTAATACATTTAGTGCCCGCGAAAACTTAAAAACAAATAACTAAAATGTGTCTATATCCCTCTTCAGTTTCTATTAAGTTACTTAAATAATCTATTGAAATGATTTCTATTTTTTCTGTTGCTATTATTGACTTTGGTATATTTGTATTTTTATAATTTTTATATTTTCCCTGTTGACAAATGTCACATATTCTTGTAATATCCTTGCATATTTTTAAATCATTCTTGGGTATAATAATTTTCTCTAAACATGCTCCACAATTTTCTTGCTCCTATATGTCCATATCTAGTATGTAATATTTCTAAAATTTTCTTACCAAGGTCTTTTGAAATAAAATATAACTCTGATCCATTCCATTCTTTGATAAATATTCCTTGTTTTGTTTGTTCAATTTTCATTTTCTTAAACTCTTCCATATTTTTCTCTTGATCCTTTATAATTTCTTTGATTGTTTTCCTATCACTTGTTTTTTCCACTCTTGTCAATGCATCAGCCAAGTTATTTTCTTTTCCCCCAATATGTTTTATTGTAAATGAATATTCTTGCATCAATAATAACCATCTATGTATTCTACTACTTACAAATTTATTATTTAAAATATAAGTTAAAGCCAAATTATGTCTCTATATCAAATTGGTTACCTAATAAAATGAATCTCATCTTCGTTACACAAAATATTGCAATATAATCCGTGGGTTCAAATTTAAAATTATGAAACTAATATTCACTTTCACTTTTCTAGAACTTTATTTACATTCAAACAGCTGATTCAAATACAATAACAATCCCATATACGCTAGTCGTCGCAGTATCACTGAACTCCAATCGTGGCGTGCTTCTTTTATAATACCAGCGTCGAATTCTCCAGTAAAAATCATCATCACTCCTTCCGCTGCCGAGTCTTTTTGAGAACCGCTTTTTTTATCTCAAAGCGTTTGTTGTCGTACTGAGATGAAACAGGGTCGGCTTTGGGTAAATTTCGTAACACTGCCCCTCCCCCTTTAATTCTGATCGTCCCGATCAGAAACATCCTCTCCATGGTAGGGAGCGAGTCGATCTAAATGAACCACCTTCAGTTTACCCTTGGGGTTTCGACGGATCCGGTAGACGACGTCATTCAGCCTCTTGACCACCTCGTATGGACCATCCCAGGCGGGTGTAAGCTTTGGGGATTTACCCTTGCTCCGTTGGGGGTTGTACAGCCAGACTTTGTCCCTCTCCTGGAACCCGACTGAATTGGCCTTGAGGTCGTATCGCGTCTTCATCCGGTCACTGGTGGCCAACATCTGTGTTCGGGCTAATTCGTGTATTGCCAGCAGGTTATGTCAGAGCTGGTCGGCATAATCGTCGATGTCTTGAGGAGGTTCTTCGGGGGAGCCAAATGCCAAATCGCAGGGTAATCGCAGCTCCTTTCCGAATAGGACCCTAGCTGGGGTCAGGCCTGTACTATTATGTACGGCAGAGCGATATGCCAACAGGAATAGGGGAATATGATCATTCCAATCACGCTGGTTATTGCTGACGACCTTGGATAGGTGTTGTTCCAAGGTCCTGTTGAATCTTTCCACCATTCCGTCTGACTGTGGGTGTAATGGTGTTGTTCTCGTTTTCCTGATCCCCAACATCGTGCAGACCTTCTGGAATACATTCGATTCGAAGTTACGCCCCTGGTCTGAATGTAATTCCATCGGGACGCCAAACCTGCTGAATAGTTGATCTACTAGCACCGTCGCTACCGTGGTTGGCTCTTGGTTGGGTATCGCATATGCCTCAGGCTGAAGTAATCCATTGCGACCAGAATGTATTTGTTCCCCCTCTCAGACTCGGGAAACGGACCGGCGACATCGATGGCAATTCTTTCAAATGGGACGCCCACATTGTACTGCTGCATTCTGCCCTTGGTCCGGGTCTTCGGGCCCTTACTGAATGCACAGATGGCACATTTGCGGCACCAAGCTCTGACGTCTTCGAAGTAATTCACCCAGTAGTACCGCTGGCGAACTTTGTCAAGGGTTTTATTCATGCCCAGGTGGCCTCCGGTAATTCCATCATGTACTTCGGTCAGGATGGCTGGTACCTTTTTCTTCGGAACTACCAGTTGGGACTTGGTTTCTCGTCCATCAGCGCTTTCCCAAACTCGCTTGAGCATTCCATTGTCTACTCTTAGAGAGTCCCATTGAGCCCATAACGATTTCAGCACGCCGGAGTATCTAGCTACCTCGTCCCATCGTGGCCTGGCTGCTCCTCTCGTTTTGAGTGACAAGATTGGTTCGATCTCTGGATCAGCCATTTGGTCCTGGATGCACTGTTCCGTTGTCCAGTCTTCATTGGCCTGCACTCGGATCTGCCTGATGGAGATACCCTCTCGCTGTTCCGTCTTCAGACAATGTCCGCATTCCGCTCTACAGGGTCTTCTGGATAGGGCATCTGCATTATTGTGCAAACGGCGGGCACGGTGTTCCACCTTGAAATCGTATTGCTGTAATTTCTCCATCCATCTGGCTAGTTGTCCTTCCGGTGTCTTCATGTCCAGCAGCCATTTGAGTGCGACATGATCTTTCCGGTTTAAGAAATGACGACCATAGAGGTATTTGTGAAAATGGTCAACAGCCCTTATTATTGCAAGAAGTTCTTTTCTGGTGAAGCAATAATTTCTTTCCGGTTTCGAGAATCCACGGCTGTAATACTCGATCACCCTCTCTTCACCATCTTGCACCTGGGATAGGATGGCCCCCAAACCTGTGTTGCTGGCGTCTGTGTCTAAAATGAACTTGCTGGACTGTGTAGGAAAGGCTAGGATTGGGCTGGAACATAGTGCTGCCTTCAGTCGTCTGAATGATGTTTCGCAATCCTGATTCCAACGGAAAGTCTCTTTCTCAGTGGTCTGCCGATTAAGAGGGGCTACGATGGTGCCAAATCCCTCAACAAAACGCCGGTAGTATGAACAGAGGCCCAAAAAGCTTCGGAGTTCATGCTTGTCTCTTGGGACTGGCCAATCACGGATGGCTGCTATCTTGTCTTCGTTGGTGCGGATTTCTGACTCGGACACAACGTGGCCCAAAAACTCTACTTCTTTTTGGAACAAGGAGCACTTCTTCGGGTTGAGTCTCAGGTTGGCATTATTAATTCTGGAGAATACTTCGCCCAGGTTCTTCAGATGGTCGTCGAATGTCTGGCCCATGACTAGAATGTCGTCGAGGTATACTAAGCACGTCCTCCATGTTAACCCGCTCAGTACATACTCCATTAGCCTCTCAAATGTAGCGGGTGCATTACATAACCCAAAGGGCATGACCGTGAACTGAAACAGCCCTTTACTGGGGGAGAACGCTGTCTTCTCTCTGTCGTTTGCGTGTAGACCAACCTGCCAATATCCACTTTTTAGGTCTAGTGTGGAGAACCAACGGGAGCGTGCTAGTGTGGTCAAAGTGTCATCGATTCGGGGTAGTGGATAGCTGTCTTTCTTTCTTCGTGACATCATTCAGCTTTCTGTAATCCACGCAAAATCGGGTGATTCCATCCTTCTTTTTAACTAACACGACGGGAGCAGACCATGGACTGATGGATGGCTCAATAACTCCATTTTGTAACATGGACTTGATGTTTTCCTCGACTGCCTGTTGCTGCCCCAATGGTAGTCGTCTAGGTGGTATTCTGATGGGTTGAGCCTTCCCGGTATCTATTCGATGCTGGATGATGTTGGTGCGACCGGTGGTTCCATTTTTACTGTTACAAATTTGCCAGTGTTTTGTGATAAATTGCTTGGCTTTCTTCTGGTTCTCTGGTGTCAAGTGTGTCTAATGGTCAGCAAACTGTTGTAGGAACTCTTTATCGGGCCCTGGCTCCTTCACCGACGTCTGGTACTCTTCTTCGCAATTGATGATGGTCTCTACTGCCTCGAAACAAGCTATCTCTTGACCATTGGTAATTCTGATGTCGTTGTTGGACAGATTCAGGACTCTGATTTGTATATCTCGTCCGGTTTTAACTATAGCCCGTCCAACTAAGTAGTCATGAGCTGAGTGTACGAGCTCCACCATTCCAACGCAGCTCCCAGGATTGCTGTCTAGCTGCCCATGAATAATCTGTTCCGTTCGACCGGGAATTCTAGCTGAAGACTTTGCCACAATTTTTATGGGGGTGACTGATGTGTTGTCAATACAAATTCCTCATTTAGGAACCGAAGAACATCATATCTCGGGTCGAACATAAATCCATGCTGGCTAATTAGGTCCATTCCCAGTATAAAATCGTCCTCAATATTCACTACCAGAACCCTATGCCGGATCATGTTGTCCCCTATCTATAGCACGACATCTGCCTCACCCTGTAATGACATGGACTCGCCGGTAACCGTTCTGAGCTGGATGTTATTGGTAACTGGCTGAATTTCTGATGCTCTCAAGACCCTGGACTTGGCAATGGACACAGCGGCGCCGGTGTCAATGGTGATGGTAACTGCTCGCCCATTAATGGTGCCTCTGATGACTAGGCTGCCTCTATCTCGGCAAAATCCCCGGATGGATAACGTTTTGGGGGCTGGTGGAGGGACAGTCAGCATTCGCCCCCCTATGCTGACTGACTGACGGTCCCTGGACATGTGGCTGTTTTGTTGGTTACCCCTGGTAGGTGATCTTTCAGGTGGCCTCACTCGACAAACACGTTGGAAGTGTCCTGTCCGTCCGCAGCGGTAACGTGCCCCTCTGGTGCCAGTTCTTTGTGACCGGTCTAATATTTTGTTCAGACCAGCCAGCAGCGCTTGAAATGGTGACTCTGACTCTTCCTGGTTGAAGGAAACTGCTCGGACCCTCGGCTTGGACATGTTCATGACGGCCTCTACTTCCAAAGCCCGAAGTAGAGCTTCATTACTCTTCTTGACGCCACTTAGTCTTAGATTTCTTTGAACTTCCACATCTCTGATGCCGTTTATGAAACTCTGTGTAGCCAACTGGTCTTTCGTTTCCTCTGGCAGGTCTGGATAGGACAAGTGAACTAACCGTCTAATCTCTGCTTCGAATTCTTGAAGACTTTCACCGGATTTTTGCCTAACTTGGTATACCTGGCTCAAGGATTGATTGTCGTATCGTTTGTCTAGGATGGCGATCATCTTGTCGAAATTGCCTTGTTCATCGACTGGAATGCTTTGGAGGAGTTCTAGGGCCGGACCTCTTAACGAAATTACCAGAGAAGTAGATTTTTCTTGATTATCCCATCCATTAGCTGTAGCCACGGCCTCAAATTGCCGTTTATACATGGGCCAAGATTGCCGTCGAATGTTGGTTTACTAAAGGAACCTTTGGTACTGTGTTCTACCTTGTTTTGATTTTTTTATAGCACTGATTTCAAATTTCACCTGGCTCTGTATGGAATCGATGTCATCTACTTTGGTTTCAAGGGCCTCCACATTATTTTTTAGGATCTTTATGTCGTCGTTTATCTCTTTTTTCGTTTTTTTCGTTTATCGTTTGATCTTGTTTTTGTTCAAATATTTTAAAATCATTTTCTCGTTTTTCTTCAAATTTCGAGAACAATCCTTCCAATAAATTTTGTTGTTCGCTTTTCATTGTAAAAACTAGATTTTGTTGTTTTTCTTCCATCGTGGAAACAAGATTTTGTAATTCTATTTTACGTTTTTCATCGATATTAGTGACAAGATTTTCTAACTCAACTTTAAGTTTATCATCAAAAGATTTTACTAACCTTTGTTGAATTTCTTCTTGATGTTGTTTCTCCTTCTTGTCACGTTTTTCTAGAATCTGTGCAATTTTTTCGTCTATCTTTTCCATACTACGAGTTTCCATAAATCAAATTACGATTTTCACTGCACTTAATCCTTTACTTCTGATCACCAAATTGCAATATAGTCCGTGGGTTCAAATTTAAAATTATAAAACTAATATTCACTTTCACTTTTGTAGAACTTTATTTACATTCAAACAGCTGATTCAAATACAATAACAATCCCATATACGCTAGTCGTCGCAGTATCACTGAACTCCAATCGTGGCGTGCTTCTTTTATAATACCAGCGTCGAATTCTCCAGTAAAAATCATCATCACTCCTTCCGCTGCCGAGTCTTTTCGAGAACCGCTTTTTTTATCTCAAAGCGTTTGTTGTCGTACTGAGATGAAACAGGGTCGGCTTTGGGTAAATTTCGTAACACTATTATACTTAACAACTCAGACACTGAATAATTTTTCTCATGTTTCTTGGTAATTCTTGATATAAAACATATAGGTAATTCTTTTCCCCCATATCTCTGTAATAACACTCCTGTCAGTCTTTCTTTGGATGCATCAGTTTGCAACATAAACTTCTCCCTAAAATTTGGATGGTATATTTTAATTTCTTTTGCAAACATTTCTTTTAATTTGTTAAACTCCTGTTCCTGTTCATCTCCCCAATTCCATATCTGATTATTTCTTAATAATTTTATTAAATTCAACTCTTTCCCCGTTATATCTGGTATTAATCTTTTAAAATATCCATTAATCCTAAAAATCCTCTTAATTGTTTTAAATTTCTTGGTCTTGGATATTCCATAATGACCTTTATTCTCTCTTTATCCATTTCTACACTTTCTTTTGTAATTTTGAATCCTAAATATATAACTTCTTGTTGTACAAATACACATTTTTCCAAATTAATCTTTAATCCTGCTGTATCCAATTCTTTTAAAATTATTTCTAAATGTTTTATATGATCTTCTTCATTTTTTGAAAATACTAGTAAATCATCTACATAATGTAATATGAATTCATACTTATCAAATATATGATGTAAAGCTCTTACTAATGCTGCACATGCTGATTTTATACCAAAAGGTACTACTCTAAATCTATACACCACCCCATCTATTTGAAAACCTGTATAGTCTCTGGATGTCTCCTCTAAAGGTATCAACCAAAAACTATGTTTGAGATCGATTTTTGAGAAAATTTTTGCATTTGTTATCCGATTGAAAATTGTATCTATTGTTAAAGGATCTTCAATATTGGGGTATACTATATTTATTCAAATTTCTTGCATCTAAACAAAGCCTAATTTTCCATTTCCTTTTCTAACTACAACCATGGGATTTATAAAACATGAATTTGATTTTTCAATAATTTTATCATGTAACATTTTATTAATTTCCTGATTTACTTCTTCTCTAAATTTAAATGGTATTGGATAAGTTTTTGCTTTAAAATTTTGGATTCCCCTAACTTCTATTTTATGACTAAAGTTAGTAGCAATTCTATTTTCTCTATTTATTAATCTTTCATATTTGCTTATAATACCTATTATTTCATTTTCATAATTTGCATGATATTTTAATACCTTTCTTATCTCACTCATAACCATGTTATCATTTTCACCTTGTGGTTTATTTCCTGAAATGGGTTCCTTCACATATTCTGGTTCTTGCTTGAAATAATTCATTTTTAACTCCTTGCTTTCTTTCAATTCTTGATCATCTTCCACCATGAATTTTATTCCATAATCATGAATTACCATCTCTTTCCTTTCCATATTAATCTTGACTTCATATTTTCTCAACATGTCCATGCCCATTATCGCATCATATACCAAGTTTTTTACAATCAAAAATGAAAGTTGTATGGGTTTTTCCCTAAAAAATATATTTAAATTTATCATTTTATTTGTTTCAAATAATTTTTTATTGTTAGCTGATAAAATATTAATCCTATCTGTTTTAATTATTTCATTTTCTAGTATACCTAACTTTTTAATCATTTTTTCATTTATCATAGTCCCTTCTGCTCCAGTATCTATCATAATTTTCAAAATTTCATTATTCACACTCCCATTTATAAATATTAGATCATAATTTAAATTTTCTATTAATTTATCTTCAAATTTTATAATTTCCCTGGGATGATGATATTTACACGTTAAAGCTTTACTTATTTTTGTATTTTTATGTTCAATTTTTTTATTTTTTATATACAAACTTTTTAAAAATCCTGATCTGATTTACTTGTACTCGCTTTACATTCCCTTGACTGACTTCTTTCCCTGGTATTTCTATTACAACTGGTAGTATTCTTCCTTATAATGTGTTTTCATTTATCTTGTTTTTGTTCATCCGTTTTATCAATTTCTTCTTGACTTCTTACCTGTCTTAAATTATTTGATCTTCTATGATCTTGATTAAATTCTTTATTATAACTGCCATACTTTCTGTTGTCATTCTGTCCCTGATATCTGTTATTCCAATTCTTATTCCCATTACTATTTTGATTCTAAAATCGTCTTGTCCTCTATTTTGCCAATTTGTATTCTGATTATTAAAATTTTTCATCTCTTGTGTTTGCTGTATTCTTTGTAGATAATTCCTAAATGCATCAATTGTTATTATATTTTGGATTGCTATTGTATCAATCATCCCATTATCAAAATGTCTTGATATATACAATACTATCTCTTCTTCTCTTACCTTTGGTATCAGGTATCTTGCAGTAGTTATTAATTTCATTGCATAATCCAAAATATTTGAATTGCCTGGACAGTATTTCCCCAAATATAACTTTTCCCTGAATCTTGATTGATTAATTTCACCCCAATAATAGGATATAAATTGTTTTTCCAATTCCTGCCATGAATGTATATCATTTTACACTGAAGCGAACCATATTGCTGCTCCATCTATGAATTTCTTCAATATCCTTTATCCCTTGCATTTGCGTCTTCAATGATTGTATAAATATACATGGATGTAACTTTCCTATTCTTCCATCAAATTTCACTCCAGTATGAAATTTTGATACTCTTTCTATTATCGGTGGAGTTCTATTTTCTTCTAATTTCTTGATTTGCTCTTCATATCTTTTCTTAAGCTCATTTTCAGTTTTCTCCAATCTATTGCCCATCGTTTCTATATATTTCATCATAGTTTCATCCCATTTTCCCCCAATATATTGTATTTTTACTTCATTTGTCCCTATTCTATCTTCTACCCCTTTTATTTTCTTACTAACTTGTTCCTCTTTGTTCTTTTTTCCTCCAACACCGCACCAAAATTTTCTCCCATTTGTTCCATATCACCTTTCACTTCTTTAATATATTGCTGACATTTATTTTCCACTGTTTTGCTATTTTCATACATTTCTCTTTTAAAATCTTCTAGATTCCTTTCAATATCTTCTTTTATACTACTTATCTCTTGTTTTAAACTTGTATCCATTTTTAAACTCAAATCCTGTTTCATGTTTTCCATTTCTTGTCTTAAATTTTGATTATCTTGTTTTAAATCTGCCATATTAGAATTTACATTTCCTATATCTTGCATCATTCTCTTCATCATTTCCATCAATTGTATATTACTATCAGATCCACTTTCTGTCTTTCCTTCTGATTTTGATTCCTCTGGTTGTCCTTCTACTACCACATGCTCTGAAGTTATTTGAATATTTTGTTCCTCTATTTGCTCTTCAATTCCAATTCCTTCTTGTCTATCTTCTGTTCCCTGCATATCCTGCTCCATTTCTTCAGACATATGTTCTTCTGGATTATCCACTGATTTTGCAGCTCTAGTTTTTACCATTTTAATAAATTACTTTCAACACAATTTCTTTATTTATTGTTATATATATTAATCAAATTTATTATTAATGTTTTTTTTTTAATTATACTGTTTCTTTATTTTATATGCACCTTTTTATAAATTTCCCACCAAATCTTTCGAAATTGCAAAAATCAATAGTTTCATAATTTCAAATATTCTTACCTTTTTACCTTATCTATATTCAACCAAATTACCACACAGTTTGCTTTATATTTATTTGGAAATTTATTTTGTTTCTTTCTTTATTTATTTAAATCTGGCAATTATTATATTTTATATTATATAGGACCCACTAATTTTTGAACTCCTTACGTTGTGTGCCAATTTTATAATTAATTCATATGAAAGTGTAAACTACCAATGTGTTTCTGATGCCACATTAGTTGGATGCCATTTTATAATTTTTTTCTACGTTTGGTCGACATTTTATAATAGATTGTATGAAAGTATAATTGAATTTAATTTAGAATTTATGATTTATAATTTTATTATCTCATGGTCTGATATGTAATCTATACATGTTCTACAAACTCTATTATGATTTTACAAGTGAATTTAACCTTTTTGATATCTGACCTTCTTATGAGTTTTTGCATATATTTCTTCATGTAAGTATTAATCTTTTATTAAAATTTGCATGATATAATATCTAACTTTATGGCTAGCCGCACACTGGCAACTTTTTAGTTTCGGTGATTAAAAAATTCAGTCAAGTTGAAGTTGCCCGCTGTTGTTTCCAGCGCACACTGGCAACTGAATAGTTGTAGTTAACGTCGTTTTAAAATGGATTTTGTATAGACTGCATGTGTTTGTACTTATGTTCTAAGGAAGAGAAAAATACAGAAAATATTGGGTTCATCCATTGTTTAGCACAAAGCTGATTTTAATTTTTAAATTAAATTTCATTTCAAATACAATATTTATAAACTAGCACTATATCAATTTATAATGTGCTAAACAAAAATTACTAATTGTTTTCTGTTTTCTACCTTTCCCGAGTTGATGCTGTTTTTCAATAAACTCTCGACACTAATCACACTTTTTTAAAGATTTTTGTCATAATATTCTTTTATTTTTGTCATATTAAGACGTTTTATAATTAAAACTCTATAAACGCTTCGATGTCTACAGATATGTTGATAAAAGCACAACGAAATTGCAACAGTAAAATCAAGAGCAACTTTTTAATCACCAGTGTGCGGAAACAGATCTGAATATGTGCGTTCTATTTTGCCGGCAACAATTGAGTCGCCAGGAATATCGAACGTGTTGGAATTTTTTAGTTGCCGCAACTAAATAATCGCCTGTGTGCGGGTTGTCATAAGAAATAAAGCGTTCTATTTTTGTGATTAAAAAGTTGCTTGACAAAAGTTGCTAGTGTGCGGCTAGCCTAAATGCTACCTTTTATCCTTTCAACAGGTTGCTTTTGAAACATTTTTACATTGTTTGTATTTTTAGGTTATCTCTATCTTATAAGATGATTCCTTATTTATTTACAAATACTTGTCACTTTATTTTTTACAATTTTGATGCCTGCAATTTCCTTTTTTATTTACATTATCCCAATTATTTAACTATTCAATTTGCTAAAGTTTTTATATGATTTCATGTTTGTTTAAATCCATTACAATATATGTGTTTATGTGTATGTGTTTTTAAGACCATCACGGTCTAAAAGATATAACATTAAATAAAACGAGTGCAAACTTTTTTATATTTAGTTGTACATAATGTACCACTCGTGACCAGACATATGGATGCAAATTGAGTTTAAATAAATATTTATATATTGAATTTTATATTTTATTTGTACCACCTGTACAGCCTTCAGTAATATTACATACAATTTTTGAACAGATTTCGTGAAAATCTTATAAATTCACTTTCATATATCTGTCAGTCAAAAGATGAATAGCCAACGTAATTTAAATAACAAATTGTAGTAAAAAAGACAATGACTGATAAAACCATAGTAATAATAAATTAATTAAATTTGTATTTTGTATTACTAATGTTTATTTTATTAATTATTAGTATATTTATTACTTTGAATCTAATATGAGTATCATTTTTGTCCTAACCTGTCAAATACATAGGTTTGTTTCTACCTGCAGTATCCGTACCGCCATGAAACTGCCACGAAATCGCCTGCATCGAATTTGTGCGCAACTGCGAATTTAGCATGGTTCAACGTACTACCATTGCAGTCACAAAAAATATTAGTTGGAACGGTTTTGTGACAAGCTTGTTGTCTGAACTCTGCGACCTGCATTCCATAATCTGAATTTATTGACAGTTTCTGCTGCTCATTATTCATGATTAGTAAGAATCACCAAACGATTCTTGCTCTTTACCAAGGATTGAAATGACGATGACGATGCGAGAAACGGTACATTATTTGGTTGGAACACCGTGATGCATCGTTTCTGAACCGTCACAGCTTGGTTGGAAGAGTTCCCTTTCTTGAATGCGCATGACGGTGATCGTCACATGTACGCTTTCGCATCGGGTAGGAACAAACATACGGTTGCCTACTCCGTAACAGCCAATGAAACGTTAGCCCGCGAATACGTCACAAGTGTCTGAAATTCAAAATAGTATAAAGTAGATATTAAGTATTCTCCGGACCCAGTTTAAAAAAACTTATCTCTGGATTTTTTTATGTATATTAAAACAAAAATAAATGATTATTTTTGTTATTACATGCAAAAAAACTGATGACAAATCTGTTACATGTATTATTTTTCAACTTTTATCACAAAATGGGATGGTGAAGCTGTTGTAAGAAAACATCTTTTCTAAGTTATAAACAAGAAAAATTCTATTAAACCAAAATAAAAAATTACTTGATTACTACCTACTTAGGCCCAAGTAAAGTCAACAGTAGGTACAAAAATAAAACACTCAAATTGAAGTTTCTTCTGTGTCCCAAATTTCAGCATTGCCATAGCTATTGTAAGAATAAATTATGGAATACAGCTGAATTCTAAAATGTTTAATGACTATTTTATTCTAAATGTAATTTTGAAAAGATTGTTGAGGAGATCTTGTATTATTTTGTCTGTTCATTGGTGTATAAGTATAACACTATACCATACCATACACTATATTTATATACAGGAATACTGGGTGATCATTTTATGACATCTCTTTCTCTCAGAATAACTGTGAGGAAGAACTTCTGTACGGACAGCCAGTAATCCGGGCAATTTTACGAAATTGCCTTACTACACTTTGTTCTCCAAATACGATTTTAAATACCTATCTGTTGCAGGAAAAAATTTTGAGGAGAGAAAACCTCAAAGAACAGAAAAAATAATACTAAATAAATGTGTTGTAGAACTGCTCAATCTGTAAATTAAGATACTATATATAGTTCAATTTCATGTGCTTTAAATAATTATCACTTTTCTGAGCTTTACAAAAAACTCATTGAATCTGAAACATTATAAGTTTCCTAAATAACCACAGTTTGGACACTGCATTGGTTTCTGCATATTCATTTGATACTGTAAATTACATTACTCACAATTCTGTGCATCAGAACCTTTCACAATCATTCCTTTATATTGCCTAGGCTAATTGTTATTGTGTAATACATAAACGAGCCATTTATTTTTTCTTGAATTTTTAAATATCTGGAGCATATAAGCTTTTTTAGGCAATCCCAAACTTATTTATATGATATCCAGATTTTTGTTGAAAATTTAAAGCATATTTTAAATGAATTTGTTTTTGATGTTAAATGACTATACAATTTTTTAAAATTATTCTCCAATCATAGAATGGATGAAATAAACATGAATAATATAGTAAATCATAATAATTACTAATTACGTTGATAGCCCTTATAATGCACTTAATTCTGACATAATGTAAAAATTTCATTTCAGGTAACAAAAATTCAGTTTTATTACCAAAAAATATACTGAACAGGTGGAAACAGGTACAAACAAAAACAAATAGAAACTAACATTTTTTTTAATTTCAAATAAATGTATTCTAGTAATTTATAATTTTCTTCGTTTTTTTTTTAATTTTTCTCGAAGATTCATCCATATCTTCATTTTTTCTTTTTTTACTATCGTCTTGATTCTTCACATAATTCTAAAATTTTGATTCTCATGAATATTCTTTGCCGAGCAAATGTGTTACATATGTGGCACTCCTTGGCATTTTCTGTCAAAATATTGTGTAGTTTTCCTAATAATTTGTTTTTCTTTGATTATTGTGTCTTTGTGAAATTTGTGGAAGTACTTATCCATTTTCTGAACTATTTTTACCCACTCCCTTGAAGGGTTGATGAGTCCACCAAATGATAAATGCTGTAACCATGAAGTATAATTATGTATGTTCACTGCATTTTCTGCATATGTGTGATGACCCAATGTAGGGAATTCATTTTTATGCTTGAAGGCTATAAATCCAGCAATATATATCAGACCATCCCTCTCTGTATCAACTGTCAAACTTTGTTCAGAACTGCCTTCAGAAGTACTTGAAGTACTCAGTATTGCACATGGGGAATTATTTGTATTGTTACGAGAATTCATCCGACAGCTGGTGCAATCGGCCATCAACCAATTCGTGGACGAGACATTATTCGGATAATTCTGGGAATCCGAAATGTTTGTCTCTCAGCAGGCTGACCGCTGCCGTTACTGGGATTTCCCTTAAAGTTTCCAGAACATGAAAGAGTTTCCCGATGGTTCGTGGACTTACCAGACAATTCGAAGAGAAATGTATAAATTTGAACAGCTGGCGATAGGAGGCATTCAGTTTTCGACGGTCGTATTGTACAGTTAAGATAAAATGTAAATAGTAATTTCTGTGAATATAAATTGTGTTAAAGTAGTGGAAATAAATTAGAGTGAGTTGGACTGTGTTTTTAAATAAAGCCAAGAACTGAACAGAACCCGAGTGTGAAAATAAAAACATTATAGTATCTTCAGAAGGTGCTTCTATTTGTATATTTGTTAATTTTGCTTGGTGGAGAGCCTAGCTACAACATATTCTTCATCATCTTCATTTCTGTATTTATTATTTGTGTTTTTCTAACAACTCCAGGATTTCTCCCCAAAATTATCATTCTAATTCTATAAAGAGCATTTAGTGGGGAGGGATGATCATATAATCCAACCCTTGTCCTAAGCTAAAAAAAAAATAATAATAATTTTTTATTTTCATCCTAATATGAATATGAATACTTACTTGTGAAAAAAAGTTCTCAAGGCAGTCTTGATTTAATCTATGAGTGAGAATATATGAAATGGTATACCTCTTCTGTAGATCAGTAAATAATAATTTCAAAGATTGACATGAAATAAGAAATCCTTTCTGAAATACTTGAAGTGATTGCTTCCCAATACATCTCATTGTTGAAAACACCTCTGTAATTTCACAGAAAATTTCATTTTGCTCATCTAAAGTTATACCATATGGTCTCTTTGACCTAATATTAGAAGATGGAGTAAAAAAATTGATCAGATCAAACCATTTGTTGATTATCTCAATAAATTTCCCTAATCTATGGGCAGCAATTTTTTTATCTGTTTTTTCATACTGAAAATAATGTTTTAATGCTGTTGCAGTAGTATGAGACAATAATTGGACAGCCAGGGTAACATTTTGTCTTTGTGTTCTTTGAACTTCCCTTCCAGATGAAGTGGAGTTAACTTATGATGCACATTTATTTCTGTAGAAGAATTATCTATTAGCTCCTTTAATAAATCATTTTTTAATAATGTTCCATCTTCAAGTTCAAAACCTGTGTCAATAAGCCAATTTCTAATTAATTTAAGCAAATGTGGAACATTTGCAATAATATAGATATTTTCCTCATGTACGGGATGTAGAAAGGTAGTCTTATTTTCTGTAATACCAAGACTTCTCCAGAGACCTTGATTTCCACCTCCACAGTCTGTCACACATGCTACTACATCAAATTTTTTATTGTATAAGGCAGTTATTATCTGAATTAAAATTTCTTTTGTCATAGGTGTGTCAAATGCAATGAACACAGGTTGTTACCATTTTTCAAATAATCCTCATGCCATAACTGCCTGCATGTATTTGTACGAACCAACTACTTCATCTTCTTTTTGGTCATATTCATAAATGGAACTTACTTTCACCTCATCAAATGAGAAAATTGTAATTCTTTCCAATTCAGTTTTCAGCTTTTCAGTTACTTCCATAATCTCCAGTACATCATTCAACATACCACTTCTGAAATTCATTTTTGAAGCCCATTTTTGTAATGTGGATATCCCTGGCAACCGATATTTCAAGGTATTTCTTAAATATACATACTCGTAGCACCTTTTACTGAAATACCTGATTGTTAATGCTTTCGAAATCTCGTCAGTTGTCCAACATGCTCGTGATTTTTTCTTCAAAATTATATCAATCTGATTTTTTGTAAATATTCCACTCAGGGCTGTCATAATATTATTGTTAAAAATGGTAACCTGCTCTTCAACTTTTGTTTTGAGATGCACGATTTTCAATATAGCCTTTTCTAAATCTTTAATTTGCTTCTCTAATAAGGTATTTAAACGTGTAATTTCATCTGCTAGATAATTATTGTGTTCAGAATCTTTGCTACAAGAAGGTGTTTCAGAAATATCTTCAAGTAATTTTTTTGGACAGGTTTTTTTAATGAGCTCCTTGACTAATTCTTGATTTTTCTTTTTGATGGCTCTTTGACTCCTTGTAGATAATTTTCCTGGTTCTTCCTGGGAATCCAGTTTTAACCTCAGAGTAGGAACTGCTGTTAATCAATCAACAAATTACTATTAGATAGATATTGCCTGGAAAAACAATTTTATTTCCTACCATTTTGCTTTAGTGTTAGTTTCCTTGGAATGTTCATTAAATGTGCTTGCATGTCATCTACAAAATCTTCCTGTTTGAAATGATCGCTGCAAATTCTGGCAGAAGTTACATTGATAGTATCCTTTCTAAAACAACGCTGTACCCATATTTTTTGTATTTTTTTGTTTTTGGGAAAACAAAAAAATGACACCTTCTGTTATTCAGGTGTTTTCTTGTAGTAGCTATTTTTGCAAATAGCAACACTAAAGTTTGCTCCAGTCATACTAAAAAAATGTGGTTTTCAATAATGAAATGTAATAATAAATTTCTCACTTATGAATATTTGTTCAATAAACGCACTTTTTTCAGCAATATACCTGCACACCTTAAAATGGAATATTGAAAAATTAATACTTAACAAATAGAGCTGAAACAATCCAAAAAACTTCGCGAACGAACTTATCACACTGTTTATTAAAGCAATTAAGAATAATAAAAATCCAAAACCGTTAGAAAACAAAGAGTTGTAAGACACTTGTGACGTAGCACAATGATGTCAGCTATTGCGGAGTAGGCAACCGTATAGAGTTTACGTACCGTGGTACTCAATCACCCTCTCTTCACCATCTTGCACATGGGTTAGGACGGCTCCCAAACCGGTGTTGCTGGCGTCTGTGTCGAAGATTAACTTGCCGGACTGTTTAGGAAATACTAGGATTGGGAGGAACGTAGTGCCGCCTTCAGTCGTCTGAATGATGTTTCGCAATCCTGATTCCACAATTCTCAGTCGTCTGCCGATGTAATACACGGCGATAGTGGCAAATCCCTCAACGAATCGTCTGAACAGAGCCCCAAAAAGGTACGTAGTTCATGCTTGTCTCTCGGGACCGGCCAATCACGGATGGCTGCTATCTTGTCTCCGTTGGTGCGGATTCCTAACTCGGAAACGACGTGGCTCAAAAACTATACTTCTTTTTTAAACGTGGAACACTTTTTCGGGTTGAGTCTCAGATTGGCGTTCTTAATTCTGGAGAATACCTCGCCCAAGTTCTTCAGGTGATCGTCGAATGTCTGACCCATGACCAGAATGTCGTCGAGGTATACTAGGCACGTCCTCCATGTCAACCCGCTCAATACGTACTCCATTAGACTCTCAAACGTAGCGGGAGCATTAAATAACCCAAAGTGCATGAAACAGCCCGTTACTGGTGGAGAACGGGAGCCTGCTAGTGTGATCAGAGTGTCATCAATTCGGAGTAGTGGATAGCGGTCTTACTTCGTAACGTCATTCAGCTTTCTGTAATCCACGCAAAATCGGGTGGTTCCATCCCTTCTTTTTTTAACTAGCACAACGGGAGCAGATCTTGGGCTGATGGATGGCTTAATAATTCCTAACATGAACTCGATGTTTTCCTCGACTTCTTGTTGTTGTATCGGTATCCATTCGGTGCTGGATGATATTTGTAAGACCGGTGATTCCATCTTGACTGTTAAAAATTTGCTAGTGATTTGCGATAAATTGCTTGGCTTTCTTTTGTTCCTCTGGTGTAAGGTGTGTTCAATGATCAGCAAACTGTTCTAGAACCTCTTTACTGGGCCCTGTCTCATTCACCGATGCCTGGTACACTTATTCGCAATTGTTGATATCTCTACTGGCCCGAAACAAGCTACCTCTTGACCATTGGCAATTAAGATGTCGTTGTTGGACAAATTCAGGACTCTAACTGGTATATCCGGATTGCTTTCTAGCTGCCCATGAATAATCTGTTCCGTTCGACCGGGAATTGTTGCTGAGGATTTTGCTACAATTTTTCTGGAGGTCGCTGAGCTGTTGACGGGCCGTATCAATACAAATTCCTCATTTAGGAAACGAAGAACATCGTTTCTCGGGTCGAACATGAACCCATGCTGGCTGATTAGGTCCATACCCAGTATAAAATCGTCCTCAATCTCCACTACTAAGACCCTATGCCGGATTATGTTGTCCCCTATCTGTAGCACGACATCTGCCTCACCGTGTGAGGACATGGACTCGCCGGTGACTGTTCTGAGCTGGATGTTGTTGTTAACTTGCCGTATTTCAGATGACCTCAAAACCCGGGGCTTGGCAATGGACAATACGGCGCCGGTATCAAAGGTAATGGTGATTGCGCGGCCATTGATGGTGCCCCTGATGACTAGGCTGCTGTTATCTCGGCAAAATCCCCGGATGGGTAATGTTTTGGGGGCTGATGGAGGGATACTCAGTCGTCGCCCCCTTATGCTGACTGGCTGACGGTCCCTGGACATGTGACTGTTTTGTTTGTTTACTTCCTTCCCGAAGTCATTTTACCTCATTAGTCTTAAAACATGAACATCGTCGTCTGGGACATAGTGGGTCTCAAAATATTTTAGCTAATGTCCAGTTTTGCGAGTGGATGTTCTTAGGGAAGTGAAAAGAACAATAAATAATTGTATAGTTTGTAATAGGTTTAAGGCAATAACCTCTCAACAGACAATGGCTTCGTTGCCAGAGACAAGAGTCACCCCCTCTAAACCTTTCCAAGATGTGGGAATTGATTTTGGAGGACATCTCCTGATTAAATCTTCTAGATTAAAAAAAGCTCCAATGAGTAAATGTTATTTAGCTTGGCTTGTTTGTTTTTCGACTAAAGCTATGCACTTAGAATTAGTATCAGATTTGTCTGCATTGTAAGCATGTCAGCCATGTCAAATATATATACAGTGATGGGCAAATGTGTGGCACCAAGTAAATATCTCTGGAATTATTAGAGATATCAAAATGAAATTTGGAAGGTGGATGATACTGCAGTAGATATTTGTTCCACTTGTGTCGTACCTTCGCAAAGTTTTCGTCACTACTAAACGGGATATTTGTGTATTCGGATGAACAATGTTAAAAAGGTCACAAACTTCTTGATGCGTCTTTTTCCTCTCCCCGTACCCCATCATCATCATCATTAATATTTCTATTCTTTCTCTTTCACTTAATTCGGCCATTTTACGATCAAATTAAAACAATACAATCTTTTTACGTTCAAATAAAAAAAAACTAATAACTTATTTTGACAACTACTGTCACTTCTGCAATGAATTTCATGTACTACTAAACTTGATTCAAATTTAATTTGCCCCTGATTTAAACAAACGCACGTGTACTCGACTATGGAACAAGCAGTGCTGTTGGCTGTGACGGTATAATGCCACCGATTGGCCAATAGAAATACAAATCCTTACCGTGCGGTTTGTTTATATCGGGCGTAAAGGAAATCTGAACCGAGTTTAGCTACTATCGAATTTTTCCTTTCCTTAGTAACTTTTCTGTTAATATCTCGGTAGGTATTGAAGTAAACAATATCAAACCCGATATTTTTGTATTCGCAATAAAATGTTTCATCAGAGACTAAAATACTATACAGGGTGTTTCATTGCAAATTTTAAAATCGACATTGCTTCCGGTAAAACAGGAAGTTCAAAATTGTAAAAAAAATTGTAATCAAATAGGCAATCTACTGCAGTATCTACCTTCCAAATTTCATTTTGATGTCTCTAATAATTCCAGAAATATTTGCTTGGTTCCACACATTTGCCCATCACTGTATATGAATATATTACATAATGTGATCCCCATAAATCAATGTAGCTTTCGTAAAAGTTGTTGCGTTAATAAATGTAATTGATGATATTGTACGTTCTTATGACGATAAAAGGAATACTTTTTTGGTGCTTCTGGATTTTTCCAAAGCATTCTATACAATTAATCATACGCTCTTATTATCGAATTTTAAAAATTACGCTTTCCAAAATGAGACATTTTCCTTAATTAAATCTCATTTAACTAACAGGTACCAGAAAATATTTTCAGACAATAAATTCTCTAATCAATTGCAGATCTTTTCCAGTGCACCTCAGGGTTCAATACTGGGTCCATTATTGTCCCTTATGTACACATATAATATATTGATGTCATTAAACTATTGCAAGATACAAGCGTTTTGCAGACGATACTCAAATATATTGCAGTTTTGATGTTAAAGATTATCGCGCTACCGAGTCAAAGGTTAACCAAGATGTACAAAGTTTAAGTCAACTGTGTACAGCTGACAACCTAAAACTAAATCCATCTAAGTGGTGACCTATTTGAGAGTGAAACTGTTCTTGTAAACATTCTTTCAATACAAATTGTATTTGTATGTCGTGCATGTAACTATTTTATGCCTCCGTCATATTTTCCTAGCATTATATTTTTATAGCTAGACATTTCAAGTTTTCAAGGCAATTGGCACGGTAGGCAATTTTTGGATAAGTATGTTAATTTGGTGCATATAATACGAATTGGTGATGTAAAATTATAATTATACAGGGTCGTTCAAAATATGTTAGCTGGTCCATAAGAGTTGCTATGCAGGATGGTTAAAATATAGCGTCAAATGGAATTATAGTATGGTTGGAAAAAAGCGAGAAAAAATGATTGTGTAAGGTACCCCATAAGCAGTTGGAAATTAATGATAGCTGAAATAGAGGGCGGAGTAAAAGTATTGTTATGCAGGTCGCTAAAAAAATGTTAATAGAATGTTAAACCTATGGGGTGCTTATTAGTATTTTCAGTTACAGTGTGGTTGCAATATGTACTGGAATTATAATTTAACATGGTGGTTCAAACAATATTACAATAGATGGCCATAAACAAATGAATATACAGGGTAGTTAAAACATATGGTGGTGTGAAATTATAGTTATACACTGTGATTTAAAATATGTTATATTTGGTAGCCTATAAAAAGTTGCATATATAGGGTGAAGCGGAATTATAGTTATACAAAGTGTTTACAAAATGTTAGAACATAAACGTATTATAGCGTATATATAATGGTTGAAATATAGGGAGAAGTAGAATTATGGTTACAGAAGGTAGTTGAAAGATTTTGGATACAAAAATATTTGTAGAATGGCCAAAAGCGGATGCAGATACAGGATTGTTGGAATATGGAATCAAGTGTAATTGAAACGTGATTAAAAAATGTTAGAAAAAATGTTTGAATAGGTTTTTCATAAGAAGTTGCATATATAGGGTGGTTGAAATATAGGGGGGAGTAGAATTATAGTAGCACCATGTAAATAAAAAATGTAAAAAAATATGTTATTGAGTTTAAATTAGTTTACATCGCAAATGTCCGATTATTTACATATATGTACGTTTATGATGAAACCTTAAATTTACGAGTGCAGCTCGGTTACCCAGGTACTGTTATATAATAATAGATTTATTTTGAACATTAATTTAAAAAAGCAACATTGCGAGTCATAGGTACTGTCTAATTTTAATTATTGTGATTATGTCTATGGATTTTGTTTGGATGAACACAACAAATGCAGAATCCAAAGAGTTCAAGATTCTTGCTTACGCTTTGTATACAGTTTACGTAAATATGATCACATCTCGCAACTCTATAAGGATATTAACTGGTTGAAAATGGGTGCAAGAAGGACTCTGCATTTTTGCTGTTTCTTAATAAACACTGCCGCTCCTCAAACTATAAAGCAACGGATTGTGTGCCGCAGTACCATACACAGTGTTATCATACGTGATGTTAATCGACTAACCGCAATGTTTTAGAGAGGATTTTCATACATTGCTGTAAAACATTTCAATTCTCTTCCATACAATTTATTTTTTTCTAATCCTAACACATTTTAAGTTATATAAAAAGTACTTATTAAGTTTACAAAATAACACCTAGTTTATTTGGATCTTATATATTTTATATTTATGTGTGTATATATACATGTATATGTTTCGGGAAGATTAATAACTTTGTTTAGTTTTAGGGTTTACGTTTTGCACTCGCCTTACACAATTTTATTTTCTTATTGTTCTATTCTTATTCAATGAACCAGATATTCTCATGCGTGAGGTTGCGGTTCAGTAGAGTAGCTACTGCAGCTAGAGTGTGCCGCATTCTGATGAATACAAATGATATTACAATGTTGCACTGTTATAAATATGATAACCAATATTAAAATAAAGGCCATATTATTATCACTAGTGGTCGCCCAGTGGTCGAAATTCGACCCTATTACATGAAATTTTAACAAGTATATTTTTATGAGAAACAGAGTTGTGGAGAAATCGGAGAAGTAGATGTAATACTCTCTTCGAGGTGTCATTCCTTTGTACGCAAGACAATATATATTATATATAATATACATTGTTTCTGGTCAGGGAACCTTCATCAGTTGTGCTTCCCACAATTGAATGTCCTCTCGAACACTTCTTTATGTATTTGATACATTCTGTTAAATTTGAAGACGCGAGATGTAAGACCGACATCTAGGATTTTCGAGAGAATTAGCACACAGAGGTTCCGAATCTGGAGCCGTTCCGTGAAATTGCTATTCTCCCTTAACTCCTAGGACAGAATGTAACGATAAAATTTTCAGGTTACTTCACCTGTCAGAGATATTGAATACTCTCTTCGAGGTGTCATTCCTTTGTACGTCGGTCTTACATCTCGCGTCTTCAAAAGTAGATGTAATGACCAAAATTGTTCACTCATATTGACAAATCTATTGAAATAAAAAGAAAATAAAAATGTAATCAAATATCGGTATTCGAAATAATTTTGACAAATGAATGACCCCTCAAATTTTTGGCTGGAACCTCTCCTGGCAAAATATTCGATATAACAATTGGAAGATTGTTCTTTGCAACCTAAAAGTTTTCGTCATTTGTGGTTTCAATCAAGTTCAGGAATATTAAAGAAAAGAGAGGACCAACAACCCTAGGAGAACTTAAATATTTAATACATTCTCTATTGTCCGCTGCCTGACAATTTTTTAAACAACACCTTCCGGAAGGTTGTGATAATAATATATTAATGAAACAATTAAATTCACATTAAAAACAAAATATTTAATCTGAAAGTTACTGCAACGCGTCCGAAAAATCAATACTGATCTACTGCATTGACTATTTTACCACTAAACAATAACAACGCTTGCATGCCACTTCCAGAAGTACATGTTCTAAGAATATACCTAACGATCACTCACTTCATATATAATTACTCAATGTTTTGAGTTTTGACCGTCTGGCGACGGCCACCGCCACCACAGATCAAATAGACGGCACTGTCAGTTGTTTGGCGTTGACAGTATAGACGTAAATAATGAATTTTTATAATATTTTATTTAATGAATGAACCAATATTATAAATTAATATTAGCATTCTGCACTGAAGATCGTCAGTAGCTACTAAACAAAACAAAAATGAAAAAAATCGGTTGAGAGGCAGAGGAGAAAATGGTACCTAATCGTTTTGTCTTTGCCTATTTATATATAGACTAGTGGTCGCCCAGTGGTCGAAATTCGACCCGATTTCATCAAATTGTGAACATTATTGAGGTTCGTTTGTGAATAGTATATGCCTATCAGAAATAAAGTGGAGGAGAAACCGAAGAAGAATGCGTCATGAACCCCCTCCCCCTCCCAAATCGAGCATGTCATATCTATTGAAATAAAAAATATATATGAGAATTTAATCAAATATAGGTATTTCAAATAATATTGAAAAATGTGTGACTCCCAGGTTTTTGCTGGGATTGCACTTTGTAGCCTAAAACTTTTTGTAATTGGAGTTACAATCGAGTTCTTAAAATAAAAAAAATATATGTCCAACAACCTAATAAAAACTTCAATCGTTAATATATTTTCTGTAGTCCACTGAATGTCAATTTGTTACAACACACATTAAATTAATATTAGCATTCTGCACTGAAGGTCGTCAATAGCTACTAAACAAAACAAAAATAAAAAAAATCGGTCAACAAACAGTGGAGAAAATGGTACCTAACTGTTTTGTCTTTGCCTATTTATATATAGATTATAAATCGAATATCTCTTAATTCACATCTCTAACTCATAAATCACATCTTGCACATTTGGCTTTCGAAAACTAATAAAATCAAATAAATTCTCCAAAAATGATTGACTGTGCGTATGGCTTCCACATATTCCATCACATTAATACTCTTTGTTCCATTCTTTATTGAAGAAATGTTATACATGTTCATTAAAATCGTTATACTGATAGTTCATTTTAAGTTTATAGCTATTAAAACTTTACTACTAATAGTAAATTAATAAATTACATTTAAATTCTCTTATTCACGTTTCAAACAAGTTCGAGTATAAATTGTCCGAAAAAATTAATGCGACGCCTATTCCATTGCAATGCGACGGCATGGGCAAAAATGTCGCTACTTGTACTAATAAACTGCAGGTGGCTCTATGGGTCGAGTCCCACTTGCGCTCTTCTCATTGGATATTTCAGTGTGTTTTTGGTTGCTATTTTACAATTTTATAGTTTTAATCACGAAGTATAGATACAAGGAGTCCGAACGGTATAGGCTTTTCCGTAGTATTCGTGGTATACAATATTAAACCCAGATCATAGTTCTTTTTTCTGCCACTAGCTGCGCAAATGTTCAGGACGTACCGATGTTATTATTATTTTCAAACGTAAATACGCGCTGTCGAATCTCGAGATTATTAAAATTATAAAACTAAGTATAAAATATCTATATATAAATAGGCAAAGACAAAACAATTAGGTACCATTTTCTACTCTGTTTCTCAACCATTTTCTTCATTTTTGTTTTGTTTAGTAGCTACTGACGACCTTCAGTGCAGAATGCTAATCTTAATTTATAATATTTGTTCATTCATTAAATAAAATATAATAAAAATTCATTATTTACGTCAATAATGTCAATGCCAAACAAATGAATGTGCCGCGTGCCGCTGCCGCCAGACTCAAACCATTGAGTAATTATATATAAACAGAACAATACTGTTATATGCTTAGAGCATGTACTTCTGGAAGTGGCATGCAAGCGTTGTTATTGTTTAGTGGTAAAGTAATCGTTGTATATTATAATTATACAGGGCGATTCCAGATATGTTAGAAATCATTTTTTCGTGGGTGGCACATAAACAGTTGCATATATAGGGTGTTTAAAATATAGAGTAGAGTGCAATTATAACTAATAAAATAATGATATAGGGAAGCTCATTAGCGGTTGAATTTACAGGGTTCTTGGAATAGAAGGTGCAGTAGAATTACATTTATACAGGGTGGTGCAAAAAATGTTATACATAGATGCATATACAGGGTGGCAGAAATGGAAATGCAACATTTCGTAACCCATAAGCAGTTGTATATATAGTTAAGATGAAATATAGGGTGAGAGGAATTATAGATATACAGGATGGTGATAAAAAATCTTAGAAAAGGAAATGATTTATAGAGTAGACCACGAAGAGTTCCATATATATAATGATTGGAATATAGGTCGGAGTAGAATTATAATTACAGAAGATAATTAAAAATGTCATAAACAAAAAGATTCAATATGGTGAGTCATAGGCAATGGTTTACCCGGTGGTTCAAAAATGTTGAAAAATATTATGCGTGGTCCATGAGCAGTTGCATATAAAGGGTGGTGGAAATATACAATGAGATGGAATTATTATAATGAGGATTTTAATAAATATTAGAGAATTGAGTGCAATTATAGCTATACAGGGGGGTTAGAAAAAATAAATATGTAGGGTAGCCCATTAGCGGTTGAATTGTTGTCATATTAAAGTAAGAATTACGAGTTTGAACACAAATAAAGTTCTATGAATTATATCTGAAAAAAACTTGAATTTCGTTACTTATTTGTAGAACCGAGATGTAAGGCCGACATCTAGGATTTTCGAGGAAACTATCACACAGAGGTTCCGAATCTGGATCCGTTCTGTGTAATTGCTGTTCTCCCTAAAGTCCTAGGATAGAATGTCATGATACAATTTTCATTTTACTTAACCTGCCAGAGATATTGACACAATTGGTCGAGTTTCGACCACTGGGCGACAGCTAGTTAATGTAATTATTTAAAAATAGTTTTAATAAAAAAATGGGAATGTGTTGTGCTGTTCATGGTTGCCTCAATGGCCGAAAGGCAAGTGGAAATGTGGCTAAAGTGGGTATATTCAAAGTTCCGAAAGTAAGTAACCTAAAAATAATATTAAACATCAGTGTTGTTAATAAATATTGTATTGTATACACTAGTGTATTTGTCAAATCTAAATTGTTTGGTATTTAAATGTTAAACGTCTTTTATTTATAACTAATACGATTAATAAATGATATATTAGATTGTAATCAATTAGTTACTTTCCTATTATCAAGCATTGTAATACTGAAATAAAAAGGTATTTAACCATTTTTGAATTTATATTTACTACTTAATTTGCAGAAACTATGTTTAAATTCTTTACTTCACTTACGATTTGTTTAATAGTTTAACACGTAGAGACAAAAGATGAACTATAATTTTAATTCTTAAAGACCTGTTGATAACATTAATTTATTTTTTTAATAAAATTGTTTACTGCTGGTTAATTGTATTTATTTATTTACTAATATCACACATTTTTAGCTTTGCAGATTATCGAAATAATATTTTCAGAGCTGTCAGGTGGCTGTCAGTATCAACAAGATTACCCGCGTAAGGATTTAAACGAGTACTTCCTCAATAGTGGCGCGCTCTACCGGCAAAACATTCTGTCCGCTTAAATGCTACCATTTATTTAACATTACGTTCGGACTCCTTGTATCTATACTTCGTGGTTTTAATATAAGAATCCCTAAAGAATATTCACCGTTTGTAAATTTCAAATACTGACATTACTTCGACGTATCACGGAACACGATGCACGACAAGATGATTAACCACAGAACAAGATAATTGGAATTCCAAAATATTATATTAATTACAGTGGTGCCAGTTGTTTTTGAGTAGTTTATGCGTTGATTTGAAAAATACACCTGTGAAAATGGAAACTGAATTTAAAAATATTATAGATGTAATGAACATTTATTTAAAAAGTGAAGGAGAACTTTATGAGTGGCTGTTGAAGTATCGCGTAATTAAGCAGAGTTCGATGTAGAATCCGAAATTGTCGTAGATACTGTGTTATACGCAAAAGAAGCGGAGTTTTATTTGGGAGACAATATTTCTGCAAAAACTGTAAAGCAAATTACAGTATTTTTTATGGCAGTTTTTTTTCCAGAATTAATATACAGATCAGAATAGTTTTGTTGATATTATGGTATTGGGCGACGGGCTCCCGAGTTGGAGTTACGTCGGAAGCGCTTTCCATTAGTAATCCAAATTTACAGGTACATTCGCGATATTTTAAGCTGGAAACTGCTTAAAAATGGAGAAATTGTATTAAGTAAATAAATTCAGTAAATCTTCGATTACTATATAAAAACATTGAGTATTGTAGGAGCTGTAGGTCATGTTATACAAGTTGATGAATCAATAGTCACCAAGCGAAAATACAACCGCGAAAGATTAATGAAAAATGGGTTATAGGCATATACGATGTAACAAGCAAAAAGGGTTATATTCAGTATGTTGAAAACAGGTCATCAGAAGTGTTAACAAGTATTATTAGAAAACATGTTTCACCGGGAACCGAGATTTGGACCGATAAGTGGCGCGGTTACAACAATTTGAGTAACCTAGGTTTCAGTCATAAAACTGTTAACCACTCCAAATTTTTTAAAGATTCAGACACTGGTGTATGCACTAACCACCTTGAGAGCTACTGGTCTAAATTGAAGCAATTTTTACGGCGGTTGGGTGTTATGTCTAGCCCTTTTTTAGATGAATATATTGACCAATTTATGTGGGAAGAAAGATATGGGAATACGGCCCGAACAAAAATGTCAAATTTATTGCAACAAATTACTGAAAAATACTAATATAAATTATTTAATAATTTTTGTTAAACTATCGACTTAGATTTTACAATATATACCCTTCAGATTGGGCCGAAAATTTTAGGGGCCATAACTAATAATGGTATTATAAATTTCAGGTAAGTAGGTGGTTTCCGGAAATTCATCCGCGTAGTTGATAACTGATCCTGCCGGGATCGATGGTAAAATGACGACGTTTCGTCAGAATCACATCTGCCCTCTTCAGGTCGGTTCGCTACGAGAACTATGCGCCGTGAGATACTCCTTGCATTTTACTTGTATTCTCGTTTTTCGTCCTTGCAACTAATTATGCGAAAAAAAATTATTTGTGCTTTAGGCACTATCGATTCTCCATCACGGCAAAACATAACATCAAGGAAAACGCCGGTGGGGGCGGCGGCGGCGCGCGTTTTCCTTGATGCTGTGTTTTGCCGTGATGGAGAATCGATAGTGCCTAAAGCACAAATAATTTTTTATTTCGCATAGTTGTTGGTTGTATGGTTAAATTTTTTTTTATATTCAGACTATGATGTTTATCATATTTTCGTTTATCAAATTTATTCTCGACAATAGGCATTATCTTGCCAGGTCCTCCTATTTCCGCTTTATGTTCTGTTGTCTCAATTTGTACAGTACATTAGATTCTCAACAGTAGTAGTACCAATCACATACTACAGTGGTGGACAAAAACGTGCACTAATCTCCTAAATGTTGTCGAATTATTGTCATCTAGTAAGACAATTTCCGTTACAAAACATAAGTTGAAAATGGTTGGCAAAGACAGCTTACTTTCTTCAAATTAAGATATCTTGGCCCCATCCACTCGAGACACTGCTTGAACTTTGCTACTGCCCATAGCCCACAGGAACGTACCTAATTTAAATTTGTCACTACGAGTAAAAGACGTCAGTTTAGGGTGCACAAAAACATTTTATTTTTAGGTAATAATTCAGTGCAAATTGCAGGCGCTGATCTTAGGTTCAAATTTTGAAATTTTTGTTTTCAAGATTCAATTTTAACCAATTAATAATGTTTTTCATAAGAATAAATTTTATATTTATACAATTTAATCTATCCTGGAAATACATGAACAACAATATACATTTTCAGTCCTAATCAGTCCACCACTAATCAAAAAACTATAAACCCTCCCCCGAGAATCCACCCCGACCGAAAAAAATTCCTAGCTACGACATTGATCTACACTTTATAACTCTTTATAAAGTTTATAAAATTTAAAAAAAACAGTTACAGTTCGTTCGTCTACCCTGCCAAACTTCACTTATTCCCTAACGCCTAAGCCATACCGCTTTCAGATGCTTGGATATTATCCGTCATCTTTACCGTACACGAAATTCGCACTAATCAACTCGCAAACATCGATTCGGCAAAAACAACGATTACTGCAGAAAAGAACCACAAGAAAGCTTTAAATTTATATTCTTTTAATGTTAAACAGATACTTCACCAACTTGCTCGAACTCCTAATCCAAATGCAACAAGGAACGAGAGAGATTTGAAATAACCCGTTCACACAAATTCGGAAACACGATCAGTGTATAATAACCTACATTCATGGAAATATAATCTCGATTCAGTATGCCGGCTAATTCAACATGAAACATGAGAAAAATAATATTTAAAATAGTAATGAACAATGAACCATCGGGTCTGTATATACCTAGAGGTAGAGTCATGTACTCCAATCACGTTACCGAATTAGCTTCTCTGAAGTACTTCCTGTCTCTCCCTTCCGAAGTTAACTTAACTCGTGTGAACTCCTAAAAAAATCTCAATGCGGGAAGAGATCGAATGTATTTAATTCGGTAAAGCTAAATCGGTAACCCAATAAGAAGATTAGATACTACTTTCTGGTAAATATAATCTCGTTGAATGATCAACTTTTCTAAGGATTTTTCTTCTTGAACTCTGCATATCAAACCCATTTCCACCCCCTACAAACAAAAACAAACCGATTTTAAGGGTATATAGTCTGTAAAATTTTGATCATTAGGTATTTAATATTTAAAATTATTTATTTTATTGTAATATATGTTCAATTTGATCACTGGCTTCTTCTGTTTGATAATTGTGGATAGTTTAAAATTACCGTCACAATGTAATAAATGTACAATCTTGTACAAACTAGTGGAGCTGGCAAACTAGCAAAATCAGATGCGCGGAAGGTCTCGAAACGTTCAAAATAACCGATTTTCATTAATTAATTTCTCTAAAAATACTGCATAATCCGCTTTTTTTTCTTTTAAAATACTATACAAAACACGTACTTTCTACTCTAATTTGAAAAAATTGGAAATATGAGATGCATTGAAGTGCACCGGCCCCACTTTTAAAGGTTTTATTTATTTAAAGAAAAAGGTTTTAAATGCAAAAAATATATTTTTCTGATTTGTTGGGAATAACACCACAATTATCCCAAGATAAACACAGGGCTGAAGACTCGTCAAAAACATCTGACACCAAAAGCAAAAGCAAGATAATTTTATAAGAAAATTGTTCATTGGACAGCTACAATGTCGAGAATCCAAATAAAATTAAATCCTACAAGTCAAGACTCCAACATGCGGAACAGGTAGCTGGATCTACAAAAATTATTAAATATGGTCAACAAACCAACAAACAATTTTTATGGAAGGCGATACACATTAGATGAAAAAGTATTAACATTATCTTTGTATAAGGCAAATGGTCATGGATACCGATTGTTGTCAAAAATATTTAGTTTGACCTCAAAAAACACCATCTGTAAACTACTGAATAGAATTTCTATCAAAGAAAATGAAAGTTCGAATGAGCAGCTATATTGTAGGCAGTTTAATGGAACAGATTTCAAAATGGGTAAGTTTTTAATATTCTGTCCTCTTACTTTGTCAAAATTAACATGTAACTTCTCTTTTCAGAAATTGAGGACAAACATAGTCTGCCCAAAGAAGCAGCAAATACAGTAAAATTGATTTCATTTTTAGGGTTCTGTATATACAATATACGGATAGGTCCTGACCTGAAGTTTACTGGAAAAATAAGGAGAAACCTCTACTTTTAATTTTGGGGGGCAATTTACAGAATTAAATGGAAAATATAAAATTAAAATTGTTTCTAAGCCATCATGTTATATATCAAGTGAAAGGGCTCATTACGACGAAAACAAATATATTTTTTTCATATTTTTAAAATAAATTAATTAAAAGATATTAACAAAAATATAAAAAAATTACCCATTCCCCCCCCGCTATCTCCGAAACCATAAGCTGGAAAATTTTGAAAAAAAAGGAGGTATAGCCCCTCACCTGAACTTTACTGGAAAAATAAGGAAAAGCCCCTAATATTCATTTTGGGGGGCAAATTATAGAATTAAATGGAAAATATAAAATTAAAATTGTTTCCAACCCATCATGTTATATATCAAATGAAAGGGCTCATGATGAAGAAAACAAATATATTTTTTCATATTTTTAAAATAAATTAATTAAAAGATATTAATAAAAATATTTAAAAATATTACCCATTACCCCCCCATCTCCGAAACCATAAACTGGAAAAAAATTAAGTCTAGACCCTCACCTGAACTTTATTGGAAAAATAAGGAGAAAATTATAGAATTAGATGGAAAATAAAAAATTATGATTGTTTCTAACGGGTCATGTAATATATCAAATCACAGGGCTCATTATGACGAATACAAATATATTTTTTAATTTTTTTAAAATGAATATTTTAAAATATATTAAAAAAATATATTTGAAAAAAATTACCTATTCCCCCCGTAATTACCCAAACTTAAAGACCTAACCTAACCTAAATTTTTTTGTTTATAAGAAAAATATGAAAAAATCCCTAATTCTATTATTTAGCCCCAAATAATAGAATTAAATGGAAAATCAATTATTAGAAAACCCCCTTAGTAATTTTAGGGACAAATTATACAATTAAATGAAAAACAAAGATTCAATTTTCAAACGCATCATGTAATTTATCAGATAAAAGGCAGAATTACAAATATATCATATTTTTAAATCATTTATTTAAAAGATATTAAAAAAATATTAAACATCGACTTAATTCTCACCTTAGAAACTACACTATTTAAATTTTGAAAAATATATTTTATTTGTATTTTTTAATAATTTGAATAACAGATTTAATAATTTATAATTTAAAACTTGACCTTTTTTGCATTTATCTTCCAATCTACAGAGCCTCAAAACTCAAACAGTGATTATAAAAGACTTCTCTGAAAGTTTATTAGTAAAATAAAACTCTAATGTTAATTTTTGTGGGCCAAATTATAAAATTAAATACATATGTATTTTGATGAAAATCAAGCGAATCCTGAAGCAGATAAAATAAAAAGTCTATATGTGGAAATTCAAAATGTATATTTTTTATAAATTTAAAACGCTTCCTTTAAAAGATATAAGGGTAAATATAAGAAAATGCACTCATTCCCTGCTTGTCTGAAACTGGAATATTAGAATCTTGAAGGTGATACGGAACCCTAAGTATGCGAGTCCAACTCGCACTTGACCAAATTATTTAATAACAATTTTGACAGCTGGAATTCTCATACAAAAGTTCACCTATCAACAAGCCAATGAAAGGAGCATTATCTTCAACTTCAGGACATGAAGAGTTCTGGAAGGAGCAAATTAAGGTTTTAAAAAGTATGAAATTCTTAAATCAAAAGAAGCAATTTGTTGGGCTTCCTTCTCTAAAGAATGTTATAATTACTTTGAAAGGTTTTATTTATTTAAAGAAAAAGATTTTAAATACAAACAAAAAAATATTTTTCTGATTTGTTGGGAATAACGCCACAATTGTTCAAAAGCCTGTATATTTCAAATCGGTGCTGCTATTGACACGCTCCACGGATATCCGTGCCCTTAATTAGAGACACGGATTTATCTTATTTTACCTTGAAATTTCCGTCACTCTAAGAAGTCCGTGTGTGGGACAATATCCGGGCTCCACGGATATCCGTGCCGTTAATTAGAGACACGGATTTATCTTATTTTACCTTGAAATTTCAGTGACTCTACGAACTCCGTGTGTGGGACAATACCGTGCCGTTAATTAGAGACACGGATTTATCTTCTTTTACATTGAAATTTCGTGAGTATAATCTTAGAGCTTGTACCTACTGCAGAGTGCACAAATATCGGGGTAGGACTAAAGAGGACATTTCATTTAGTTGGGACTGTTGAGAGCTGCTTCCAATGAAATACGTTCAGCATGTTATTCGTTAGACGGCTTCCACCCACCAAGTGAAATAGCCTGTTATTGTCTCTATTGCCCTCTCTTTCTAGCCTTGCTATGATTTGTGTATTGCAGGCTATCTCCTGAAGGTACCTGCTCTATGTTTCTAATAATTATCCCTTAACACTAAAAAAACATGTATGATATAGCAGCGTCGAGTCTCTGTGGTCGATTAACATCGATTAAGATATTCAGATAATTATTTATCATTTGAAGCAATTGGAAAAACAGATAAGGATTTGTCAAAAGAAATAATTCCGTACTTTGACAAATCCACAGCACACTTGGAGCATATAAGCTACGAAAGCTTAAAGCTTGTACTTCCAGAGGTGGCCTGCAATGCACACCAACGCTATGAGCTATGTGCAGTATGTAGTTCATTGGCTGCACCTTCCAATCGAGTGAAATAGCTAGTGAAAATTAACTGTTTTTTAAATTGCATGCTAGTGATAATTAAGGTGATTTTTATGGAAACTGAAAATTACATCAAAATACTACAAGATCTATTCCTATATTTTTATTTTATGTAAAATTTTTAAGTTAATTTACACGAGTTAATATATTGTTCATAATGTTTGTTAATGTTAAAGTTAATATAATATTACGTAGGTAACTAATTTTCTTATAAACTTTATTTGATATTGCATTTTATTTAATACTAATTAACAATAACATGTAAAACATACATTAGATTTCAACTTTCAATATTATAACATACATATATTACTTTCGATTTCGGCCGAAGCAGACCAAATCCGAAGTATCGGTTCGAGTTTCGGCTACAAAACATTAATCTAGTCAAGAAGTGAATTTCCTGAAAAAAAATAGTTCTAGTAGTCTTAAAAATATGGGGTTTGGTTCATTCGATTCAAATTTAATTCTGGAAATGTGGAATTTTTGATTTTTTTGCCATTAAAAATTTCAATTGTTATTAATAAAAAACGAAGTGAAAAAAGGCGGTCTCCGTTTTTTAGCCATAACTATAAAACTATTAAAATTAACTACAATATTAAAAAAGATCCTAAAAGATGAGAAAATTTCATAAAACCAAGTCCCGATCCCCGGAGTTGTAGCTCCATTATTTATAATTTTAATTCCACGTAGAAAATAGCCTTCCCTCCGGCCGTTCCGGTGCTGTCGCATCGCCGCCAAGCAAAGTATGCGTTACAAATTAATTTTTTTATAATATCTAATATAAATTTAAAAATCTTATCTAGACACTTGAAGGAATATAATCCCAATACGAAAATATTTTTAAGTTAATTTTTGTTAAAGTTATTCAATTGTTAATTAACTAATTTTTTCTGTACTTCAGTTAACATTGAATCTCTTCTAAAAGTGTAAATAATGTACTAAAAAATATTTATCCTTAGGGAGCCTTTGTTTATTTATATAATAAACAAGATTCCGTTCTAAAATTTAACTCAAGTTTTTATATTTGTTTTTAATGATTTTTGAAACTTAACAAAAAATCGGGAAAATGTTATTTAAAAATTTTATTTTTTTTAAATTTTTCATTTTAACTGTTTTTGCATCTATTAATTACATTCAGAAGTTTAACTAACACATTTTTTACGTAATTTGTTTATAAATTTTTAATAAACAAATAGACAAGTTTAATAATCTAAAAAATATATTTTACCATTATATGGTCCCGGTAAAATAATTTTAAATAAATTCTTAAAAACATTTTGTTGTTTATAATCTTTTTTTTATTTATCAGACCTGTCAATTATTAATTATGGAATCGTTTTTGTTTTCTAAAAATCATAATATGTCATTTTAAATAGATTTTCATTAATATGTTAGTTGTTTATTTAATAAACAATTTGTTATAAACAAATTCTGATTTACATATATTTTTTTTCTGTTACTTAGAAAATTATAAATACAACAATGTGTATTAAAGTAATGAAACAATTTTTTCCCTAATTTTTTATTGAATTTTTAAATATTTCACCACATGAAAGTTGAAGGGGTCACCGGTTTTATCAACATATAAACTGCTATAACCTCAATTCAATGTTAACTGAAGTACAGAAAAAATTAGTTAATTAACAATTGAATAACTTTAACAAAAATTAACTTAAAAATATTTTCGTATTGGGATTATATTCCTTCAAGTGTCTAGATAAGACTATAATATATTCAGATTTTAAAATTTATATTAGATATTATAAAAAAATTATTTTGTAACGCATACTTTGCTCGGCGGCGATGCGACAGCACCAGAACGACCGGGGAAAACTATTTTCGAGGTGGAATTAAAATTATAAATAATGGAGCTAGCTACAACTCCGGGGATCGGGACTTAGTTTTATGAAATTTTCTCCTCTTTTAGGATCTTTTCTTATATTGAAGTTATCTTTAATAGTTTTATAGTTATTGCTAAAAAACGGAGAGCCTTTTTTTCTCTTCGTTTTTTATTAATAACAATTGAAATTTTTAATGGCAAAAAAAATTAAAATTCCACATTTTCAGAATTAAATTCTGAATCGAATAAACCAAACCCCATATTTTTAAGACTACTAGAACTATTTTTTTCAGGAAATTCACTTCTCGACTATACTACATGTAACCGTCGGGCATTACCTCGATCTGCACTGAGTACAGAACCATTTCTTTGATACTGAACGCTTGTCGCGATTTTTTTTTGCACTTATAATGAAACCAAAACCAGCAACCATCGAACAGAATGCTACTATGAAGTTCGTCTTTTATTATCTTCTGACATGATTGACAAGTCCAGATTCCCCCGTTTATTTTTTTCTTTATTGCAAATTGCAAAAACTTCAGTGCTGACGCCTCAAAATACAATTTCAAGTCTTCAAAATCCTTCATAGCATATGGAACAGCGTCAGACAGTGGTTGTAATTTGGTTAAATCTTGTTTTCTTATTTTGATTTCCTGATTTATAAACTTTGCCGCTAACTAATGAGAAATTATTAAGGAAAAAAACTTTTTTAATTTCTGTTGAAGATCAGTGGTGGTTGAACTGTTAGTATTAGCAGACCTACCAGTGAAAGAACAAGTTGCAGTGAGAGTTGCTGTACAAGTAGTAAGTAACAGTGTTTCCTGTGAGATTGATTCAGCTTGAGTTACAGCTTCTTCCGTTATTAATGGAGTTTGGACCTCAGGTGGATTTATTATTTCAATAGCAGTAGTTACAGGATTGCTTAGAGTACAAAGAACAGCAGAGGATAGTGCTTCCTGTGGACTGCTTAAATTTGAGATTTCTTCAACAGGGGCTGCAGCTTCTTCCCTTGTTATTATAGGCTGAACCTCATGTGAAGATTCATCATCAGCGGTTTCAAAATCGTACAAAGAGGTTAGCACAGCAGACGATGCAGTTGATGGCACGAACGAAGTGGCCATTTGTCGTAAATAGGCTGATCCTACTATCTGTCTTTTTTTCAGTTTGAGTCTTCCATGCCTTGAACTTGGCTCTACATTGATCATTTCCGATGAATTTAATTCACTCTGCTTGTCGAACATTTTTAAATCATTTAAACAAATTTTTAGCAAATGTATTTTTTGAGGAATTAATTGACAATTAGCAAATATATTTAGTTCGATTTCTATTAATAAATCGTTTACTTCGTCAGAAATAAGTAAACGATTAGTTCTGTTTTTGTCAAGCTCCTGTAGCTGTTTGCCATCATCTGTTGAATCTTTTATGCATACATCATTTCCTTTTTCTTTATTGTTGTTTTTTAATATATTTCTTGTAGGTTGGGTACTTATTGGATCGTGATTATGGTTATGGCACCATTTTTTAACTATTAAAAACCTCCTTTTTCACATTAAATCTTACCGTCAGATGTACTGGGCAGTTTACTTTACTCGACCTAAATAGAAATAATTGAATGGTTAGTTTTGAAATCTATACAATAAATTTGTATTAACTTATAAGTAAAAATACACTTAATCTTAAACAAATTTCAAATAAAATATACCAAATTTTAACCTTCAACATTGCTCTCGAACAATTTTCAACTTATCGGATGTCGCTGTCGTACAAGTGAAATAGCAAAAAAATCGAGAATGCTGAAGGGTTGAAGAAACTAATAATAAGAAATTTGTTTATATACACCGGGTGTTTCAAACCACCGGTCCACCCCCTCTAAATCGCCAAAAAATGTGTCTTGTGCTAAGGCAATCGGTCCCTTATAAGTAAAGTACCTAAATGCTAAATCGACCGACGCTATTCCGAGCTACCGGGTTCAATCGGAAGTACATTATTCACAGAGGAAATTGTATTTTTTATAGAAAGGCTATATTTTTACCGTGAATTCGGTATCTAGGATGAAAAATACACGCCTCTTTTTTAATTTCTTTTTGCACATTTGCAAGTGGACTCTAACAGTATCGAGTGATAAGTTGAAGTACCAATTTTTTATACCGAAAATAATATCGGCAGACAAAACTCAAGGCCAGTTTTAGAGGGAAGGGAGGTAAAATAACCAAGTCAAAAAAATGGATCTTGACTGGACACAACTGAAAATTTCCTCATTTCTAGTTGTGATTTGATGGAAAAATAGTGGCTTATGATGACAACTTAAGCTATGCACTTACTTTACGTCATGGATTCCATGACCTCTTGAAACAAATTGGCCATTCTGTGAACATTTCATCTCGTAATCGTATTTTGGGAATGAAACGAATACATTCTCTCTCTTGTTTTTACGGCAATAATTGTCCATGGATTTTGACTTGCTTGTTGCCAAAGTATATTTAGTTTTTTCTTGATATTCTTTTAGTAAGTCTTCGAATTCTTTGCTAGTACTAAATGACCTATCCAAAAAATCTCGGATGCCATGTTATATGCCTATATGGATAAATATTAACAGTATTTCATTATTTATATATGAAAAATATAGGGGTTGGATTTTACAGTATATTCCTTCCAGGAAGACGGCAACTTTCAGGGGGAGTTAATTGAAGCTAAACCAACCGAAACAGCAATTACGAACTTGGAAATCAAATATCATCTAGACGAGGTTTCAGCAGCATTGCATTCAATTTCCAATTTTGCCAGACAGTAAGGAAACTCACTATATTGCACACGTGAAAGGTTAGATAAGGGAATTTATTGGTGGACTTCCGGTCAAAATGGCAGTGTAGCCACACGTGTATATAGAGAGTAGTGTTAGATTTTTTGAAAAGTATTTATTTTAAGAAATTTTAGTGTTAGATTGCAACTTTCAATTTGCAACTTACATTTTCAATACATATTTTTTTCAATACATATTTTAAAGCCATTGACAACGAAGCCAGAATCGACTTTGAAACGTTTGGTATTTTCTTTCAATATACAGCTTTTTATTTCAATTGTGGTGTTATTCTCAAGAAAACATAAAAATAACCAAGAACATGCCACAAATAACATTTAGAAGACAATGTACTTTTGCTTGGCATCGATTTTGATAACATAACATAATAGATGAATGTGCTATTTATTGTACAATGTTGTTTTGTTAATTTTTTCAGTTTTTAGGGTTCCGTATATACAGTATACGGATACCCTTATAATATCACTCAGGATTTCTGCCTCTGTCACATCACAGCAATTTTCTCCTAAACTACTAGACGGAAGAGGAGTACATATCATAAATGAAGAAATTTTGATTTTAGGGGTACCTCTGGGGGGAAAAACTAAAAAAATCGACTGTTAAAAAGATATTAACGAAAATATACCAAAATTTACCCATTCCCCCCCCTTATCTCCGAAACTATAAAACGTAAAGTTTTGAAAAAAATTAGAGGTATAGGTTCAGACCTGAAGTTTACTGGAAAAATAAGAAGAAACCTCTACTTTTAATTTTGGGGGGCAAATTACAGAACTAAATGGAAAATATAAAATTAAAATTGTTTCTAACCCATAATGTTATATATCAAATGAAAGGGCTCATTACGACGAAAACAAATATATTTTTTTCATATTTTTAAAATAAATAAATTAAAAGATATTAACAAAAATATAAAAAAATACCCATTCCCCCCCCCTTATCTCCGAAACCATAAGCTGGAAAATTTTGAAAAAACTGGAGGTATAGCCCCTCAGCTGAACTTTACTGGACATATAAGGAGAAACTCCTATTATTAATTTGGGGGGCAAATTATAGAATTAAATGTAACATATAAAATTAAAATTGTTTCTAACCCATCATGGTATATATCAAATAAAAGGGCTCATGGTGAAGAAAACAAATATATTTTTTTCATATTTTAAAAATTAATTAATTAAAAGATATTAACAAAAATATAAAAAATTTTAGCCATTCCCCATTTTGAAAAAAAAATGGTAGTATTGCCCCTCACCTGAACTTTACTGGATAAATAAGGAGAAACCCCTAATATTCATTTTAGGAAGCAAATTATAGAATTAAATGGAAAATAAAACATCATAATTGTTTCTAACGAATCATGTAATATATCAAATCACAGGGCTCATTATGACGAATACAAATATATTTTTTTAATTTTTTTAAAATGAATATTTTAAAATATATTAAAATAATATTTTAAAAAAATTACCTATTCTCCCCGTTATTCCCCAAACTATAAGACCTCAATTTTTTGTTCATAGGAAAAATATGAAAAAAATCCCTAATTCTATTATTTGGCCCCCAAATATTAGAATTAAACAAAATAAATTATTAGAAAACCCCCATTTTAATTTTAGGGACAAATTATACAATTTAATGGAAAATAACGATTCAATTTTCAAACGCATCATGTAATATATAAGATAAAAGGCTCATTATGTGAATTACAAATATATCATATTTTTAAATCATTTGTTTAAAAGATATTAACTAAAATATTAAACGTCGACATAATTCCCACTTTAGAAACTACACTATTTAAATTTTGAAAAATATATTTTATTTGTATTTTTTAATAATTTGAATAACAGATTTAATAATTTATAGTTTAAAACTTGACCTATTTTGCCCTTTATCTTCCAATCTACAGAGGCCTCAAAACTCAGACAGTAGATTATAAAAGACTTCTCTGAAAGTTTATTAATAAAACAAAACTCTGATGTTAATTTTTGGAGGCCAAATTAGAAAATTAAATACATATGTATTCTGATAAAAATCAAACGAATCCTGAAGCAGATAAAATAAAAAGTCTGTGTGTGGAAAATCAAAGTGTATATATTTTATAAATTTAAAACGCTTCCTTTAAAAGATATAAGGGTAAATATAAGAAAATGCACTCATTCCCTGCTTGTCTGAAACTGGAATATTAGAACCTTGAGGTGGTACGGAACCCTAAGTAAGCGAGTCCAACTCGCACTTGACCAAATTATTTTAGTTCTATTTTTGAAAACGGTTAATATTTAAAATGATTTCGTCAAGTGCGAGGTGTACTCGCATGGTAAGGGTTCCGTACCATCTTCAAGATTTTAATATTCCAGTTTCAGACAAGCAAAGAATGAATGCATTTTCTTATATTTTAAAAGACATGTTTATAAAAAATATATACTTTTATTTTCCACACAGACTTTTTATTTTATCTGCTACATGATTCGCTTGATCTTGATAAAAATATGTATTTAATTTTGTAATTTGACCCCAAAAATTAACATTAGAGTTTTATTTTACTAATAAACTTTCAGGGAAGCCTTTTATAATCTACTGCCTGAATTTTGGGCTCTGTAGATTCGAATTTTAAAAATTTTAATGTTTAATATTTTTGTTAATATCTTTTAATCAAATGATTTACAAATATGACATATTTGTAATTCTCATAATGAGCCTTTTGTTTGATATATTACATGATGCGTTTGAAAATTTAATTTTTATTTTCTATTTAATTTTATGATTTGTCCCCAAAATTATTATTGGCGTTTTCTACTAAGTTTTCTTATAAATTTCAAGTGGTAGTATGGTTTCTGAAATAAAGCAGGAAATGAGAATTTTTATATATTTTTTTGTTAATATCTTGTAAACAATTAATTTTAAAAATATAAAAAAAAAATATATTTGTATTCGTCATAATGAGCCCTTTCATTTGATATATTACGTGATGCGTTAGAAACAATTTTAATTTTATACTTTTCATTTAATTCTGTAATTTGCCCCTCAAAATTAATATTAGGAGTTTCTCCTTATTTTTCCTTCAGATGAGGCCCTATATGTCAAATTTTTTGTTCAAAATTGTACGGCTTATAATTTCGGAGATCAGGTCCAGGGAACGGTCGAATTTTTAGTATTTCCCCCCAGAGGTAACCCTAAAATCAAAATTTCTTCATTTATGATATGTACTACTGATCAGGTCACCAAACTATACACTGATACCAAATTTCAACCTTTTCGGTCTAGTAGTTTAGGAAAAACTTGCTGTGATGTGAAAGAGTGAGAAATCCGGAATGACATTATAAGGGTATCCGTATATTGTACATACGGAACCCTACAAATATATCATTACTAATATTTTTTTGAAGAGTGTGCCTTTCCTAGGGATAATTTCACTTTAATTCTGAAAACACAAAGAAATTTACCCATTTTTAAGGAATACACTGTTAAATTTTATCCAACGGGATTAAACTGATTCATTCAATATAAATATTGCTGTTTCCTGAAGGATAATTGTGGCATCATCTTGTTCAGTTGTCCACATTTATTGGGAACAACACCAAACTTGAAAGTAACGACTGCAACTCAAAAAAATACCGATTGTTTTCATCATCTGAAACATATACGGAAGTTGCCAGGCGGCAAAGATATTAATTTTTTAACTATATTGTTATATTTTTTCGCCTGGAAAAATAGTAGCGAGGGCTTTTGGACCAATCTGAGTAAGAAAGATTTCTTATGATTTGTCTCTAAAATTTATAGTAAATTTATGGTGAATTTCAAAGTTGAAAAACTATGTTAAGAAGGTTCAAAAGTTCAAAATTATACTTTATACATTCCTTAATAATATCCAGAAAATGAATTGGGAAATATTGTGTTGTAAAGATTTGTTTTCGAATTATTAACTAAGTCCTCATTTCCTAAAGAGAACTCTTGCTTCCAACTTGGAAACAGCTTATGTACTGCTATTTGGAATTTTTTGCTCAACCCTGCATATTCAAAAACAGTAGATTTCCTTTAGTTATTGTTAAAAAAAATCAAATTAACATTTATATTTATAACCTTTGAAAAAGAAAACTGAACAGTTAGCTTTGAATATACGGTCATTACTTTCAAATGTAGTGTCATTGCCAATAAATATGTACAACCAAATATTGCGGAATTATTATATTGTGTGATAAATCTATTAAACATAAATATCCGACTTACCTTTTTTCCAATGCTGTAGTTAACACTGTGATACTTAGTAGCTTTGTTAAATTTTTCCAACATTACGCCAATGAATACTTACGGTGAAATTAACAAGTGGCAAGAATAAAAACTAAAAACTAATGTATTAGTAGATATGTACCAACTGTAGGGCTCGGCTCCAATACGATGATTAACCGATATACATCAGGTAACCGACATACGCGCAAACATCATTTTAAATTGTAATTCGTCACCGCGCACCTTAATAACCGGGTTTGTATTGGTTATTCATTGGGTAAAACCCCCTTTTCTGGCATAAGATTACCAGAGAACACAAAATTATTAAATGTGTTCTGAGTCCGGCTCAAGGATATCAACTGCCGAACTATACATTTCAATATTTCAAAGTACGGCAATAATCATATATCATATGGTGTACGTATACCTATATATAAAAACGGTAGTCCTCTATTTGGCGTATCCTGACACGACATACGTCCCAAATGGCACAAAACTGCAAATTTTGGGTGCAACGTTGCCATAACATTTGTGCATATAAGAAGTTCAAATTTACGTAACCTCAATTGTATGATCTGTGACCTCAATCCGGAATGTCAGAAGCAAAAGTAAACAATATTTAATGTTTATTCATTTTACTTTTGTTGCATGTCGGGTTCAAATGTCCAATCCCGGCTGACGCATTTAGGATTTGCGGTTGTAAGCCAATCAACTAATAATTTAACAAAAACCTAATTCGCATTTAACATATTTTTTGTGGTTGGAGAGCAGTGTGATAAAGAAATTTCTAATAGGTAGTTGGATAAAAAATAACATCAAATTTCTTCCAAATAACAACCTTTAACCTCACCATAGCACATGTTTGTTATATTGTGACTCTGACCCTAGTTAGACTAGTTTGTTGCCTTATGTCATGAATGTGTTTCAGATATTAAGCACTAAAACGACTGCCTAAATTATTTGAAATGTGATTTACTCAGAAAAAGAGTAGATTAACCAAGTGTGAGTCAACATGTGTAAGCAATTTGAGGTAGCTGATAACATTAAAGAAGTCAAAGTGGAAATCGAGTTATTGAAAACACTGAGCATCATTTACAAAATCGGTTTAACCAAATTTCAATTAAATTGGACCAAGCTGTCAACAACTTATCTCTTTTAACTCTGATTTGGTCCAGTTAGTCAAAATTTCAATTATCTCTGACAAAACTGTGAAATCCAATTGATGTAATCCACTCACAGAAAATAACTTGGTGGCTCAAACTCCTTCATCACCTATTATTCTAGGTAACTACTGCTGTACAGGATGCCATATGACAGGTCAGCATTTAAAATACAAATAGTCTGCCAGATCCAAGACAAGAAGCTTCATTGGCTCCATAGCAAAACACAACTCAACAATTAAGGGTACAAATAATAATGAATAAACTTATATGCAGCTAAAGGGGATAAGACTTTTTATGTTGGTAATGTTAATTCAGAATATACTGAAAGTCAATTAGTGGATTATTTAAAAGATAAAAATATTGTACTACACCGTGAGAAATTAAACTCTAATGGCAACATGTAGCATCATTTAAAATAACATTTGATAATGGTCAAAATGACGAAATTATTGTAGATCCAAATCTATGGTTAATCAATATAATCAAAACCATTCACTTTCCCCATATACTAATGGTAAGCACTATAGAAGAAATTTTCACAGAAATCGCTCACCAAGTAAATAAAAATAGGATTATTAGAATGCTATTACCAAAATGTATGACGGCTAAGAACAAAAACTAATGTTTTTTCCCCATCCCCCAATGCTGAGGAACATTGAATGTAATAGTTCTCATTCCCCAGATAAATGTGATGTAGTATTATGTGGTACAATTACTCCATAAGGCAGAACCCCACACAGCATGAAATATTTCCAAAATATTTATGCAATACTTCTGGTTTGATTTGAAAAATTTCAAAATATATCTTGAAATATTTCAGCAATATTGCTATGTCCGCGACAAAACCCCATTTGAAATAATTCATGAAATATTCCTGTAATATTTTATGAAATCGTTATGTTATATTTCAAGATATATTTCAAAAGACCTTTTGTTGTATATATAAAAATAGTTTAAATATATTTTAGTGAACTATTTCAAAATATTTATATATTATTTCATGTTTGTTTTGAAGTATCATAAAATATTTCAGAAATCTTCGTATTTTCGCTACAAAAACCTTTTGAAATATTGCATGAAATATGTTGTAATATTTCATTATATATTTCAAAAGATTTGTTTGTCGTGCGCATACGAATATTTCAGAAATATTAGAGTTTAATATTTTAAAATAGTGCTAAAATATTAGACGTCTAAAGTATCATTTTTCCAAAATATTACTATATTCACGACTAAAATTCTCCTGAAACATTTCATGAAATATTGGTGTAATATTTCACGAAATGTTTCTCTAAGATTTCATGAAATATTTCAGTAGATGTTTTGTCGTGGACATAGGAATATTGCTGTGTGGGATTACAGGACAGGATTAAGTGCACATGTAAATAAGGGCCTAACTCTGGATCAGTATATGTTAGTGACCATTCAATTGTAAAATTTGATACCATCCACCTCTCAAATTTAATTTAAGTCTTGTATGAGATAGTAGTCAACTAAGCTTTAATTATTCTTATTACAATTTTAACCTTGCTAATTAATAGAGATATTAATTTATACTTGTCATATGTTGACTGGGATACTGTTTTTACTTGCACTCATGTAAATGTTAAGTAGGTTTTATTATATTTTATTTGATGTTATTGACTTTATGTAACAAAGTTTCAGTCTAGAAATAGGAAATTGTCTCTGTGGTTTAAAAAACTTATCCTAAAAAAAATTTAGTTGGCTTAGAAGTAGATGTAAGATTATTTGTAGTGAAAGCTACCATAGGTACATCTTTGAACTAGAAAGTAGTATTAATAATCATAACGTTTTTTTGGAAATTTGTTCACTCAAAAAATCATCTCTCACAGAATTATTTCTGAACTTCAAAAATAGGTAGGTCATTAAATTCCTAATTATATACATTTTGAAACTAATTTATCCATCATTGTCTCAAGGCACTTTTCCAGATTCCTTGAAAATAAGTTATGTATCATCTATCTTTAAAGATGGAGATCAATAAAATGTCACCATAGAGCAGTAATAAGAATGTCTATTATTTCCAAACCCTTTGAGCATATAGATGTGGTTTATACAGATTTCTCCCATATATATTTGACTGGATGACTTAATTCATTCTTACACAGCTTTTGACATTGGGGTAAGAGGCTCATGTTTTAAATGGCTGCAGAATTATCTTGAAGATCCTTATCAACAAGTCGAAATAAAGAATTATATATCAAATACATTTGAGGTGACATATGGGATAAAGCAGGGTCCTTTCAGAGTGTTTTTTGAAGTTATCGCTAAACCTAGAGGTGCTGGGATGAAAATAACCCCGAATTTGGATTCAGTAACCCCAAAAACATAGGGCACACATAGTGGGGCCCACAGGTCAAGACCTTATTTCTGTGTGATTATGTACCTAATCCAACAGTAATAGTATGTTTTTGACCATGCAGTAATAGGATTCTAAATAACTGTCTATTTCTAAGCATTTAAATTTAGATAGCAGCAATGAAAACAATAAATCAGTCCTAGTAAGCCTGCAAATTTGGAGTGATAGATATGCCTATAAATGTGGTTGGTAAAATGCAGTCTTTGTTCAGTTCTAAAGCAGTATATCTCAAATATTGATAGTTATGTCTTTTTAACCTTTTAGTATAAAAACTAACAAATGTTGAAACCTGAAGTATATATAAGATAAAAGTATAATTGCCTAAAAGTCATAGAATTTGAAAACTTATTAGAACACATCTTAATAAAATAAAGCTTTGTTGGCTTTCAAATAAAGTGCTCAGTGATTACGATCTTCAAACGATAAATAGGAATCAAAGATGATCCCTAGATAAGTTAATAACAATATAGTTGCCGCATCTGTGACGGGTTATCGGGCCGATGGTCATTGGGCTATTAAATGGCCTGGGAGGTACATTGGCGTTATTTGAAAGATTTGATTTTAATGAAACGGTCTGCTAGTGCGAATCTCCATGGGGGTGGCAGGAGTGAAACTTATAGCACAAATCTTAACAAACGGGACGCTGCTCAACGCCAATATATACTATAGACTATAGGTTCTCTAACTCGATTTTATATTTTGGGTTACAGAGGACGTTGCCTATGTTCGTGTGAGGCTTGAAAATTGGTTTTATGTTGTGTTTTCACAGTACTCGTCCTATTCTGTCAGTAGTACCTCTAATATAAGGTGGAATAGCTGTATGTTTGTTCTCCTCTATGTCTTTGTTGTCTTCTTGTCGTGTGTTTCGGTTAATTGCATATTTTATTGTATGATTGTATCCGTTTTTTTTCTGTTATAATTTCAATTTTTTCGGTTTTTGGGGTCTGTTATTCTAAATAATCTGGAAATAAGGGTCTGGGCTCCTGTTTGGATCTGCGCTGGGTGATGGTGTGACGTGGCGTTCATGTATCTATTGGTGTGTGTTGGTTTTCTGTAAACTATCATGAAACTGACAAATTGGTGTTTTGGTAACGAGAACATCTAGAAATGGGAGACGGTTATCTTGTTCTAATTCTAAGGTAAACTCTATTTTAGGATTTAAGAATGTCAGAAAAATTTCCAATTCGGCTTCTCCATGTTGGTTATTAAGCTTAGCATTCTGGAGAGCTTCTTCTTCGAAATAATTCATGAAGAGATTGGCTATTACTGGTGACAGCGATTAGCCCATGGGAGCACCCTCTGTTTGTTTGTATATTTGTCCACTGTATGTAAAATATGTGTCGTTTAGGCAGTGTCTCGCGAGTTCAAGGATGTAGGTTGGGAAATTTTCTTTCTTGGATATATTCCCTATAGCTTCGTTGACTGGAATGTTTGGGTATAGTGACTTAACTAGCTAGCAATAACGTTGGTGTTGTTCGTAATTAGGTGTTGTATTTTCCTAAGGAAATGTTCAGAGTTCCACTTTAGGCTGCATAAACTTGGCTATAGATTTTCCAGTTTTTGGGTTGCCGAGTGTACAGCACTTACAATGGGTCTTATAGGAACTCCTTCTTTGAGTATTTTTGAGAGTTCGTAGAGTCTTGGGCACCTGGATGACTTCTCGCATGGTATCTTTTTCTTGATTTCGTTGTCTATAGGTGAACCCAATATTTTGGTTTTTGCAACTTTTTCTAGATACGTTGTTGGGTTCCGGATTGTTGGTTTGTAGCAAGTGTCTTGTAGGATGTCAGTCATTTTTGATTGTATTCTTCCTAGTTCATCACCACGGTAGCGTTGCCTTTGTCAGCTGATGGAATGAAAATATCTTTATTCCTACGAAGTTGAAACAGTGCTTTCCGTTCGGATGGACTGAAGTTAGAATTTGGCGGTTTGCTTGTTCGTAATATTCTGGACACTTCTAGTCCGATTTCTTCAGCATTTTCTTTAGTCGGCGAGTGAAGGGAATCTCCAACAGCTGTAATAATTTCTTCGGTGGAAATTGTTTTTGAAGCTATGGCGAAGTTGAAACTTTTGCTTAGAACCATTTTTTACTTTCGCTGAGATTGTAGTCTGAGACATAAATACGAACAACACCGACATCATTGCGTAGATGTTAAGTCATTATACCCAAGCATTCCAGTTAACGAAGCTATAGAGAAGATATCCAAGAAATAAAATTTCCCAACCCACATCATTGAACTAGAACCAGACATTGCCTAAACAACACATATTTTACATAGAATGGACATGCATATTTTCATCATCTGGCCACATGGAGAAGCCCAATTGGAAATTTTTCTGACATTCTTACATCCTAAAATACAGTTTACCTTAGAATTAGAACAGATAACCGTCTCCCATTTCTAGATGTTCTCGTTACCAAAACACCAATCTGTCAGTTTCAAGATAGTTTACAGAAAACCAACTAGACTGCTGCTAAATTTACATGGTTTACAAATTTGATCAGTAACTTTCTATATTGAATTAATTTGGAGTTGATCTTGGTGCCTTCGACCATGAATATTTTTGCTTGAAACTTTGTGCCACATGAATATTTTTCAATAATTATAAAATCATTTTTAGAAACAATATGATTGTCAGTTATATTTGAAATTAATATAAGTAGGATATGATTGCATAGGGATAAAGACTTAATTCATGAAATAGGAATATGTAGGTAGGTATTTGATTTCAATAATTGTGTTTTAGTTGATTGCACCAAAAATTATAAGAAGCTGCATTTATTGTAGGTGTAACAAACACATATACTTAGTTAATTCAACCGTTTATTGCATAAAGTACCTACAGCAGTGAGAGTTTTAAAATTGTACATTGCAGATACATGTATGTATGAGAAATTATCTATATTATTTAGTTTGAAGTGTTTGCCAAATAAAGAATGTAAGATATATAATGATTTAAATTTGTTTATTTGCAAAGTCCTGAATTCATGTTTATGAAACATATCATACAATACTTTATAACTGTTATTTAGTCATAAGTGGGGCAGTTTCTTAACAAGGTTTTACAAACCCTTTGGTTTTATTTATTTATAAGCTCCCCATACCACATTACATTATTTGAATGATAAAATTAGAAATTGTTAACAGGGATGAATAATAAATATGAGGACAGCAAAAGAAATGACACTTTTAACTTGAAAAGCATGTAACAACTACACTGCACTCTTAATCGTTGAATGTTCTCTGATTATTGAAATACTTTTGTAAGATGTCTTATATTTCTATGTTATATGTGTTTGCTGGTGATGGGCTGTATTAAGTATTCTTTGTTTTATTTCTCTTGCACTAAAAGTGTATTAATAGTTAACATTTTGTTCATTTTATTTGTCGTTTTGTGGTATACGCCAAATAGAGGATTACCTATAAAAATTATTGATTTCGACTATTATATATCATTCTGTGGTTGATAGTTATAACTGAATTGATTACTAAGTGTAATAAATAATGGATCCTGATATTCCTGATCGACCTCCCTTAAAAGTAGGAGATACGTTCAAATCTAATGGATTTAGTCAATTACATGAAAAAGGTGACTGATTTTACTGGTGAACTTTTTACAAGAGAAAGATTATATCCATCAAATTTTAAAAACACTAATTTAAGTGCATCAGAAGTGAACGATATAATAAATAAATTACGTTATCAGCGGATGATTAATTACAAATGTAAATATGTCCCAGTAACAAAACCAACAGCAAAGGCGAAAGAACATGAAGAAAAGCTGAAACAATGTAATACCAGGTATTTTAATAATAAATACAATAAATAGATTATTATTCTACTATAGTAGGTATACAGGGAAAAATATGCTGTCATGTTCGTAATTGTATCGTAATAGCCAATAATAGTATATTACGGTAAACGAATAATATAGTTAGGTACAGTAAAAATGACAATCGCAATTGTAAAATTGTTTAATTTTATATTTACAATCAGACGTACGTGTTATTCCTTTCGTATGCATTTCTAGAATGTTACAAAATTGGCTCTTTTTCCTGAGAATAGTGTTTTTATTACTTTTTATAGCACATTTAATCACGAGTGTCCGTCGTACATAAAACTTCACAGAATTCAAAAAGATGGTGAATAGGTTTTAGAAGTATTTGAAACTAATTTAAATCACATGAATCATCCACCGAATAGTAAGGTAACTTTTTTACGACTTATACAAGGTGTAACTATTGCAGTGCAGATATTTTGGCAGGTGCTAGTAGTAGTAGTAACAAAGACATATATATATATATATATATATATATATATATATATATATATATATATATCGGCAGTCACAGAAAAACAACAAAAAAAAACACAGAATATCTTATGGAAAGCTAGTTGTGCCCTACTTAGGGAAGCTATACGTGATGTCAGAAGAGATTTGGATGTTCTTAATACTAAACTACTAGATATCCACCTACAGGTAAGCAATACACTCCACCTAATAATATGTGATAAATTCGATGAGATTAGTGAATTTAGGGCCTAAACGAATGCAGAGTTTACAACAATGCAACAACAAACAAAATTTAACAAATTGAAGCTCCAACGGTCTAACCTCAAGGCAATTGGAAACGAATAAAACCGTTTATAACTTATCTTCGGTCCAATTGAACTCTTCCTCGATTAGCGTGTTGGCTAAGGGATTCATTTACGCTATTGCTCCCTCTCACATACCCACATACCAACAGAGAGCATAATATGTGGCGTGGAAACAGCAGTTTCAAAATTAGATGCGAACACCGCTGAAATAATTAGACAAGATATGTCACATGTTCTAAGAAAGTCTAAACCACCCAAAAGGAATCTATCTGTAGAAGAAAATGTGGCCTTGAAACAACTTCGCCTCAACAAGGACATTGTCATTCTACCTGCTGATAAAGGAAATGTGACTGTAATTTTAGATACAGCGGATTATTCAAACAAAATTCAAACATTGCTACAAGATCCAGCATATAAACAAATTACTACTGACCCAACAACTTATTTGGAGAAAACAACCAAGGCCAAAATTCAAGCAAGTAGGATTGACAAAAATCTCCAACTGCAACTCATTCCGCGTGAAAAGTCCTCGAGATGTCCGCAATTCTATGGGTTGCCAAAAGTACATAAAGAAGGCGCACCTTTGAGGCCAATAGTAAGCTCAAATGGATCCCCAACACAACACCTAGCCAAATACCTAGCCCAACAACTTCAACCGTTTGCAGATGAGGCAAACTCATATGTGAAAAATTCGACACATTTCATCGAAATACTTAGAAAAACGGTCTTACAACCAGAGTGTCTTCTTGTAAGTTTTGACGTAGTGTCCCTTTTCACCAACATCCCTATCAACGAAGCCTTGGATATCATAATAGAAAAATACAAACCACCTCAACACCTTGTAGACTTAACAAGGCACACCTATTTTGTTTACGAGAACCAACGATACAAACAAGTGGAAGGAGCTCCAATGGGATCGCCACTCTCACCAGTTATAGCGAACCTTTTTATGGAGAACTTTGAGGAGTTGGCACTAAGAACAACAACTCTTAAACCCAGTTTATAGTTGCGATATGTGGATGATACATTTGTGATTTGGCCTCATGGGAGGGAACACCTCAATACTTTTTTAGACCACCTTAATGGCATCCATCAAAAAATAAAATTTACTACGGAGGTTGAAGCCAACAATCAACTGCCGTTCCTTGACGTTCTCATAAATAGGACTACAAGTCATCGTCAAGACTTTAGTAACCAGATCACAAAGACTAGCTGACCAGGATAACATCAAACAGTTTAAAATCAGCTCTGAGACAAAACGGATTTACAAACCGAAATATACAAAGAGCCCTAAAGTCAAAACCGAGGCAAACAGACGAGGAGCATGAGACACCAATAACCAAGGCTTATTTGCCGTATGTCAAGGGGACAGTATTGCAAGAATTCTACGGAGACACAATATCGATACTATTTTCTTCAATACAGACCGAAAAATAAGCACAGTGTTGAGGACTCCGAAGACGAGGTTCCCTTTAGAACAACAGGGAGTGTACGAGATTCCATGTGCAGACTGTCATAAAACCTATGTGGGGCAAACTAATAGAAGAATTCAAGCTGGACGTGATGAACACCAGAACGCTGCAAGAAAGCAGGAAAAAACAAGATCCATTGCGGAATACGCCACCACGATGTCACACCGAATAGACTTTGAGAACACCAGAGTACTGGCAAATACAGAACACCCGAAATAAAGACTCGTAAGAGAGGCAATTGAAATAGCGAAGAGGCCTCACAGTCTAAACGCACGCAATGAAATTCAGAAAATTCTATTAAACACTGTACCGGTCCGGACCCGTCCAATAACAACTCAACCGGAAATAACAAATCAGCAGGTGGGAGGCGTGCCCACTGAGCGCCCAGGGCCCATCAAACGCAGCCGTTCACGGTGCCAACCAATCGGCGCCGAGCCGCGACTTTATAACAGCGCGAGCGCTTCTGGCAGAAGGCTACGAGAATTATGCGAACCGACCTGATGTGACTCTGCCGAAACGTCGTCATTTGACCATCGATCCCGGCGGGGATCAGTTATCAACTACGCGGATGAATTCCCGGAAACCACCTAAAACATTTAGTGCCCGCGAAAACTTAATATATATATATATATATATATATATATATATATATATATTGTATAATTAAGGATCTATTACATTATTAAGTTTATGGAAGTTTCTGTACATCAGGCAATCTTGTCGTGGGTCAATAAGGCTGTGCGTAACGGAAAGAATATACTAAAAACGAAAATGTATTTATGTAGTTTTTGTATTTATTTACAGTTTTTAATAAATTCGTTCAAAAGAAGAGATGCAATGAAAACACAATGTCAAAATGATATGTTTACTTACTGAAGCATTATAAAGGAATTCTTTTCAACTAAGCCTTGTTTTTTAACATTTTCTTGCCTGAGCATCTAAGTATTTAGTAATATTAACTTAGTCATCTGCATTAAAATTTTCTGAAAACTCAAAAAACTCAAAGTGTAAATATCTAAAACGCATCACACCCAAAGTTACTAACATAGAAGTGAGAAATTTAACAAGTAACCAGAATTTGCAATATAACAAAGAAACTCTGCAATATTCCGTGTTGTATTATTTCGTAAATATAAATAAAAACTTGACAGTTGTTTCCTGAACCATTGTTGTGGCATCTTTACTTTAATGTTTATGCACTTATTGGGAATAACACCACAACTGAAATAAAACTCCCATATCTACCGCGTCAAAATATTACACTCAAATGAAATAAATATCTGCTTACTTTTTGCAATACGGAACCTTTATTGCGGTCTGCGAACTAAAGCAATATTCCGATGTTGTTTTATTAACTCTGTTGAATATTTAAATTCTTATGTTTTTAAATATTTCTTCATTTGATAGGAATGGTAGAGGATTTTGTTTATTATTCTGTTCAGTTGATAAATTTGTTGCAGTTTGGAAATCAATTTTGTAAATGCACATGTTAAGTGCTTACTTTGAACAATTTTTTCTGGTAAACATAAACTTTCTTATTTATACTGCTTAGTTCTATCACCTACCAAAATATCTACGCTGCATATGTTACACCCTGTATATGGTACGTACTTACTTTAAATACAATGAAAATCTTGTTAAATTCAACTCCCAAGAAAAGCTATCATTCCGATTGTCTTTTCAGTTGCTTTTATATCATTTTGTTGTTTAACAATTTTAACTTTTAGAAATTTCATGCTCTGTATAATTGATTTTAGCGATATTTCATTGTATAGAAATACTTTTTTTCTGATGTGCTCCGCAATTTTTTTAACTTAAAAAGTTATTTCAGAAATTAGTCAACGCCTTACCAGAGCGACGTCGATTACCACTTGAACTTCGAAAAGAAATTATTGAATATATTAGATTAAAAACAAACCTAAGATGATAAGGAATAAAATAAGAGAAGAACATGGCATTCTTCTCTTATCCCAAGATGTTTTCAATATTGCTCAGTCTGTAAGAAATAATGGTAGTAATGATTTAAAAGCGTTTCAACAACTTCTGCAAGATAAATATGGTAAACGTATATTTTTACTCCTAAAATATGTCAATATGTATCCATTTTCATTGCACTGAAAATTCATCCATATAACACTAACCATAATAATAATAATTCTTTGTTTTGAATCATAAATATTTAATTTAATTTTAATACTTTAAAAATACACAGAAAAAAAAATTCTTGAGTACAGAAAAGAAGTTTGAATTAAAAAATTACTGTTATAATATTTCATGCTTTTATTTCTCTAAAGCGAAACTATCTCAAAATTAATCACTTGTGATAAAAAAAATCCGAACAAATATGTGGCAATGAAAAAATTTACCTAGGTACACACCATATGGAGAGTTCGAGGAATTTAACTTGATACGACTAGAAACAAAAATCGATGCTTCCAGAACTTCGAGAAAAAGCCTGGCGACGCCATTGTGGGGTATTATTTGAAATAGAAGTAAAAAAGAAGATTTATTTCAGAGAGTTAGTTAATTATTTTGAACCTACGAAAATGCTCAGCAATATTCCTAAATATAATAATGATTTTGTTCAAAGTAACTTTTTCTTGCACGAATATATACAATTTGTTTCATCTCACGAAAAATATTTAATTCTGCCAAATTATTGCATCCATGAAGATTTTCATCATTCAAATTTTCAATTTACATTTGCATTACAAATTTTAAAGCTACTGACAACGAAGTCAGAATCGACTTTGAAACGTTTGGTATTTTCTTTCAATATAGAGCTTTTTTAATTCTATTGTGGTATTATTCCCAAGAAAACTTAAAAATAATCAAGAACCTGCCACAAATAACATTTTGAAGACATTAATTTTTTCTCTGTATGACATTTTTGTCAAATAAAATTGAAAGATTCTTATTCCTTTGATATTATTTTAAAAATTCTGTAGTCATTCAGCGCTCTGATATGATGATAAACCAATTTCATAATAGATATATAACTATAAATATACTTTTTTGATTTTAGGTTGTATTACAAGGGTAAAAGTGAATCAATACAGAAAATTCGATGCACTTTACTTCACGAATGCTGTCAGGCAAAAATCTATAACGAATTGGCCCAAAATTCTGTTTATTGATGGAGCTTATAAGCTATTTTATTTGAGGTTTACTCTTTATCTGTTCGTAGTACAAAATGGAAATGGAAGAGGTGAAATCGGCGGAGCTGCAATAACTTCTTCTGAATCAGCACATAACTTAGAGTGGATTGCAAGAATCTTTCGTGAAAGTAATAGTGAAGCTAGTGAAAAAACAAAATGTATAATGACTGATAAGGATTTAACAGAAAGAAAAGCCTTCGCAGCAGTTTTCCCAGACGTTAAATTCTTATTATGTCTGTTCCACACATTGAGAAAATCGAGCGACAATTGAAAGCAATGAAAATGACTCGCGGATTATTACGACAGTTGGCGTATGCCAAAAGAGAAAGTCGGTATAATATTATGTACACGACACTAATCACGTCAGCACCAAAGTGTGTTATTGATTATTGTAATATTAATTGGCATATAAACCGTGATGAGTGGACATTATATGGAATGGCTGAGGTAAACTATGGAAGTGCCACCAATAATTTAGTAGAGAGCACTAATAAAGAAGTAAAAACGTTATGTAATTATAATTCAACACTATGTGAATTTGCAGTAAATTTTTTTGAATTAATTCAAAACAAAACAAGAGAGCAGTTTATTATGTGCCGTAGACGGTATTAAAAAGTTAAACATAAACCATCATTTAGGAGAATTTGTTAGTGATTATGCAACTGTATTAACAAAAATAGCTTTTAATAACAAATATAGCGAAATTAGAATAACTGAAGGCTGCAATGGTCTAAAGACCTGTAAAATGATAATTAATGGTTATCCTCATACTGCTTCTGCGTTGAACTGTATATGTTATTTCCGTCGTAATTGGAAATTGCCTTGCGCTCATATATTAGCAGTGCGAAAATATTTCAACTTAAGCTTGTTTTGTTCTGAACTATGTGGTAAAAAATGGTTAAAATGTGAAAATGTAAAAAATATCGAATTATGTTCAACGTTTCTAAATGTCCAAGAAAAAACTGGTATGGGTGAATTCTCAAACGAGGCCCCTTTTTCATCTTCATTTATGCCTTGCCCGCAAAAATACTCTGCAGATGAGAAAGTTCTTATTGCTCAAAAATATTGCAATGAAATTGCTAAAATTATGTCCTAATCGAGTGATTCTGACTTTAACAGCCAATGTGAAATTTTAGAATCTTTAAAGGCAAAATGGAGTAAGAGTTTTTCTGGTGAATCCGTTCTTGAAGAAGATAAAAATAACGATCGCTCACTTTCTCATCATGAATTAAAAATTCATTCTGATATTGCCGAGTGGGAAGATGCAATTTTACCATGACCTCTTGTATTAAAAGGTCGCCCGAATGAAGCAATGAAGACAACATCAGGCTACTTTTGTCGTCGTAAATTGAACTGATTAATTTAATAGACAATATTGTGTACTATATATTATATGCAAAAACAATTATAATTTATTGAGATTGTTTCAAGTACTTATAGCTTGATGCAGAACATAGCATCAGTAGTAGTTTTTAGCATAGATTTATATCGTATCAAAGATTGAGTGGTTCGCATAGTCAAGTAACTGCACCACGTTTACACCTCGTCGTTCATTCTGTCTCTGTCTTACTTACTTCTCTTTCTCTTGGGAATATCTTTAATGTAAAATTCTAATAACTTAGAAGTTATCTATTTCTAGTCTTGTCATGATATTTGTGCATACCTCCAGAAGCTAGGAAAAGACATCCATTGCACCATAGAGAAATTATATAAAAATAGAGTACGCCAGGTCCCGAGTAAAACTTAACGCTCTGTTGATGAACTTTTTGCCGTTCATGGTAAACAATTATTAAGTATATTTTTTTTCCATCAGACGGTGAACATCAACATTGATTTTTTGTGTCTGTTATATGGTATTAAGCAATGACTACTTATATAATATTATATATATATTATATATATATATATATATTTATTTATTTATTTAATTAGTAGTCATTGGTTTTAAGTTAAATAATGGCATTCACGATGCAACGGTAGTGTATAAAGGAATCCTCGATAGATGTAAATTGTTCCGCAGGCAAACGCCATAAAGGAGCTGCCAACATTTGCACTGTATCCATTTCTAATTAAGTTATTAGAATTATTACATTATTCGAATGAAACAAAAGTAGATTGTCAACAGGCAAAGCGTCACAATTTGAGAGCGGGTCTATGACACGGTGATACGTCATAAGATGTCTTTATTTTCGGAATTTTTTTAATATTGATCAAGCAATCCTTTTTATACTATCCTTATCCATGTTCACGATGTACTAAGTCATCATTAAGCATATACTAAATAACGTAATGAACACTGGTGATAAGCAAAAATTTTGTCTAAATTTTTCTGTATTGTAGTACAGATCTCAACGTACTAAAATTTCATTTGTAACTAGGATTTTAAATATATTACTTGTTGCCAAACGTCAGTTTTCGACTTTTATGTTCGAAATCTAGTAATAAAGCCTGTACAGATAATCTGTTCTTCTGGTATCAGATGCTTGTCAGTATTTTTTAGCCTGTATAACAGGTAACCCGTCAACCAATTCTCCTCATATTAAGGCCACTACATACTTGAGCATGTACAAGCCCTATGACGAGATAGCGGCACCGCTTTCGTACTTGGAGCATGTATTTTCTGGAGGTAGCATAGACTACACAAATATCGTTCCGAAACTAGAAAGAGAGGGAGTAAAGAGAGCAAGAGGCTATTTCACTCGATTGGAAGGTGCAGCCAATGAACTACATACTGCACATAGCTCATAGCGTTGGCACATTTGTGCATTGCAGGCCACCTCTGGAAGTACAAGTTCTAAGCTTTCGTAGCTTATATGCTCTAAGTGTGCTGTGGATTTGTCAAAGTACGGAATTATTTCTTTTGACAAATCCTTATCCGTGTTTCCAATTGCTTTCAATGATAAATAATTATCTGACCACAGAGACTCGACGCTGCTATATCATACATGTTTTTTAGTGTTAGCGATAATTATTAGAAACTTAGAGCAGGTACCTTCTGGAGAAAGCCTGCAGTGCACAAATCGTGACAAGGCTAAAAAGAGAGGGCAATAGAGACAACAACAGGCTATTTCACTTGGCGGGTGGAAGCCGGTCAACGAATAACATGCTGAACGTATTTCATTGGAAGCAGCTCCGAACAGTCCCAACCAAGTGAAATATCCTCTTTAGTCCTACTCCGATATTTGTGCACTCTGCAGTAGGTATAAGCTCTAAGATTAGACTCACGGAATTTCAATGTAAAAGAAGATAAATCCGTGCCTCTAATTAACGGCACGGATATTGTCCCATGCACGGACTTCTTAGAGTGACGGAAATTTCAAGGTAAAATAAGATATATCCGTGTCTCTAATTAAGGGCACGGATATCCGTGGAGCGTGCATCCGTGAATTTTTATTTAAGGCACAGATAATTTCAACCGTGGAGGGTGTCAATAGACACTTCGATTTCAAATATACCAAACATTTCAGGGTTTAAATCAGACCCCATTTTTAATGGCAATAAAAATTAACACAACTGAATAAGGAAATTTAAAAAAAAAAATAATATTCTTATTCACTGGTGTTATTATTTTATTGCCATTAAAAATGGGTCTGATTTAGACCCTGGGCAATTTGAAATATGCAGACTTTCCAGCAATTGTGTTATTCCCATAAAAACAGAAAAATTCAAACTAGAGGTGAAACAACTATCTTTCAGATAACAATATCCTGAACTAGTTGCTCTCAGGTTATAAATGTTTCCTTCATCATTGAATTATTTGCTATAAAAGAACTACTTTCTATTTCCTCAACTACAATACCATAATGAAATTCATGTTAGGAATTGTATTAAATATTGCAGAAAAAATGTATAAATATATGAAATAATACAGCACAGTAATTTATCAGTAATCTGTATTTCATCATATTTCTGTCATATTATCAAATTTTACTACATGTCCCGACTTGGTGAGCAGTTCCAGTAATGTGTTTTGTCGTGGTACAATGAGAAATACTGACACAATCTATTAACCATGTACACCATTCTCAAAATAGCCGAAAACCTAATAGTTTGTCATGCAGAGTGTATCTTCTAGCTTGTAGCTGCTATTGTTTGGTTTGGATATGGACCCTGTTACAATTGACTCCTAGCTTTATTACTTTTACTAATAATGTCCCTCAGTTCTCAGTATCAGTTTGCATCGGTCTCTCTATCAAATGTAGTACTTGCTGTAAATAGACTGTTTTTAATAAAAAACAAATTATTCACAGTACAAACAATTAGTAATATACCGTTTGATATAATCAATTTAAACAACTCAAATTACATGGTTCACATATTGACCTAACCTCCTTATATTGTACTATATTGGTAAAATTTAACAAAAAGTTTCGCTACATTCTCTTTTTCTGCATTAGCCTAAATCTTTTAATTAATATAAGTTATTTACCTTCTTAACTGCGAACACATATTGTAATCTGAAATACATAAATCTTTATTGCATGTACATTATTTAAAAAGTTGAATATGCAGCAATTTTATAAGCAGAATTCAATAATAGACCAATCAATAGAGCAAAAATTAACTGATAATGTGTGAAAAATACTATCAGGATACCGACTGTGCCATCACATTAACAAAGATTCCAAGCGATATTTTGCTGTTTTCCACTCGCAACTATGTTTTTTTTGTTATAAACAATTGAAGCAAGATAATTACATTTTTTTTCTTAACATGTTTATAAAATCAAAAATAATAAATTAATCTCAATGGTGTCAACAGGTCAATTGTAAAGCATGAAAATACCAATGAAATGAGCCCAGGCTCGATCTGATTGGATCATTAGTAACAGGGAAAAACAAAAAATACTAAAAAATGTAGCATTTTTTTTAAATCGTATCTTCGTCACTTTAGAAGCTGTAGAACTGAGCCTGTAGGAACTGATAGTAATTTACATCTATTTTAGGTATGCCCAAAACCCGGCGCTACCGGTTTATTAGTTTTTGAACAATTGTGATATAAAGTTTTCTGTTCACTATTTTTGCATTGTGCCCCATGCGTCATAGATAATCAAATTTCAATTTTGAAAAAAGTTGTTGAAAGTAGAGGTGTCATTCTACAAAGTCTTTATTCTCATTTTTCACTAAATGTCTGTGAATTATCTGAAAAATGTTAGCAAACATGACAAAAAATGGGCAAGCGTATTAATGTATTCAAGGAGTGGGGGAAACCCGGTTGTTGAGGCAAAGCGTATATAGTAATATATAGTAGAGGCACATACATAGATCGTTTTAATATTTAAAATCCTTACAAGTAAGAATTTTTTAATGTCCGCTCTCTTTCGATATTCCGTAAACCCAAAATCCACAAATTAAAGCAAAAACGTATCCGAGAAACCATTTACATATACATATATTAATAAACAAACAGTTCTCATTTGATATAATAAAATCGAACAAATCACTCTGTATGGAAGTTTTTAACGATTAAATTCTTTCACCATCTGTCAGAGTGACAGTTACTATCGATAATAATTTAATGAAAAATGAAAATAGAGGCGTTGTAGAATGATACCTTTACTTTCAACATCTCTATTCTGAATTGATATTTGACGATCCATGTCGCATGGAGACACACTGCAAGAATAGTGGACTAAAAACTTCAGATCGCAATTATTCAAAAACTAATAAACCGATAGCGCCTGGTATAGTCACACATAAGGTAGATATCAATTAGTATCAGTTCCCACAAGCCCAGTTCTACAACTTCGATAGTGACGGAGTTATGATAATATAAAGAAAACCGCTAAATTTTCCAGTATTTTTCCCTGTTACTAAAGATCTTATCGAATCAATCCTGGGCTCATTTCATTGGTATTTCCATGCCTTACAATTCACCTGTTGATACCATTGAGATTAGTTTATTGTTTTTCATTTTAGAAACATTTTAGAAACATGCAACGAAAAAAACTCAATTTTCTTATTTCAATTGTTTATAATAAAGTAAAAAACATAGTTGCGAGTGGAAAAGGTAGCAAAATATCACTACAAATCATTCTTAATGTGATGGCATAGGCAGTATCCTGATAGTATTTTTTGCACGAAAAAATCTCTATTGATTGGTCTATAATTCATATTAACGTTTCCTCACCTCTAATGTATATGGTATCATATAATAGTAATTCTTATATTGATTATAATCATCTAAAACTGGAGTATTTTAAGGTTTTTATTTAAGCTTACTTTAAGGTGTTTTAAGCAATTATTTTTTGAATTGTTTTAATGTATCTATAACTTACATTTTGTATATTTTAAATGTAAAATCTAGAATTTAAACCATTCCTATGCATTAATTAGTGTAGATAGGTTATGCTGTATCAGATTAATAATATATATATATATATATATATATATATATATATATGATTTAGGTGGTTTCCGGGAATTCATCCGCGTAGTTGATAACTGATCCCTGCTGGGATCGATGGTAAAATGACGACGTTTTGGCAGAGTCACATCTGCCCTCTTCAGGTCGGTTCGCATAATTCTCGTAGCCTTCTGCTTTCGCTTCTAGTTACTCGAATACTGAGATTTTCAGAAGCGCTCGCGCTGTTATATAGTCGCGGCTCGGCGCCTATTGGTTGGCACCGTGAACGGCTGCTTGTGATTGGCCCTGGGCGCTCAGTGGGCAAACCTCCCGCCTGCTGATTTGTTATTTCCGGTTGAGTTGTTTTTGGACGGGTCCGGGCCGGTACTTTGTTTAATAGAATATTCCAACAATTCGATAAGTTCTGAATTTCATTGCGTGCGTTTAGACTGTGAGGCCTCTTCGCTATTTCAATTGCCTCTCTTACGAGTCTTGATTTCGGGTGTTTTATATTTGCCAGCACTCTGGTGGTCTCAAAGTCTATTCGGTGTGACATCGTGGTGGCGTGTTCCGCAATGGATGTTGTTTTTTTTCTGATTTCTTACAATGTTCTGGTGTTAATCACGTCTAGCTTGAATTCTTCTATTAGTTTGCCCCACATAGAATCTCGTACACTTCCTGTTGTTCTAACGGGATCCTCGTCTTCGGAGTTCTCAACACCGTGCTTATTTTTCTGTCTGTATTGAAAATAGTATCGATATTGTGTCTCCGTAGATTTCTTGCAATACTGTCCGTGGTCCCCTTGACATACGGTAAATAAGCCTTGGTTATTGGTCTCTAATGCTCCTCGTCTGTTTGTCTCGGTTTTGACTTTAGGGCTCTTTGTATATTTAGGTCTGTAAATCCGTTTTGTCTCAGAGCTGTTTTTAAACTGTCCATTTCCTATTTGATGTTATCCTAGTCAGCTAGTCTTTGTGATCTGGTTACTAAAGTCTTGACAACGGCTTGTAGTTGGGCTGGGTGGTGATGAGAATTAGCATGAAAGTATCTTTTGGTGTGAGTTGCTTTCCTATATACTGTATGGCCAAGGGTTCCATCTTCGATCCTATTTATGAGAACTTCAAGGAACGGCAGTTGATTGTTGGCTTCAACCTCCATGGTAAATTTTGTGATGGATGCCATTAAGGTGGTATAAAAAAGTATTGAGGTGTTCCCTCACAGTCTAAACGCACGCAATGAAATCCAGAACTTATCGAATTGGTGGAAAATTCTATTAAACACCGTACCGGCCCGGACTCGTCCAAAAACAACTCAACCGGAAATAACAAATCAGCAGGCGGAAGGCGTGCCCACTGAGCGCCCAGGGCCAATCACACGCTGCCGTTCACGGTGCCAACCGATAGGCGCCGAGTCGCGACTATATAACAGCGCGAGCGCTTCTGGAAATCTCAGTATTCGAGTAACTAGAAGCGAAAGCAGAAGGCTACGAGAATTATGCGAACCGACCTGAAGAGGGCAGATGTGACTCTGCCGAATCGTCGTCATTTTACCATCGATCCCAGCAGGGATCAGTTATCAACTACGCGGATGAATTCCCGGAAACCACCTAAAACATTTAGTGCCCGCTTGACGCTGGTTTCTAGCGTCAAGTGTCATAGAGTAGAGACTCAAATAGTATTGTATAATTTCAATAAAAGCGCCATCTGGAAAAAGATGATCGATGTTATAGCGTCAATCATACTACAGCGTCAGAATGGAAGTGTAGCGTCGATGAGGTTATCAAAGAAACTACAGGGAGACGACGAATCAAATTTATCTAATTTTTAACCGCCTTACACTGATATAATTAGTACTTGAAATTGCAGATACTGAACTGTATATGCATAAATATGAGAAACATTTAGTAAATAAACTTTTATATTAAAATACTTAAAAAAGAAAGTCTATAATCGATCAATACCCAATGTGGTTCCATAAATGCCAAGAAATAATTCGGCGACCAAATATTGCAAAAATGAAACGAAAAAATGGTTATCTGCTCTGGTATCCAACGAAATATGACTATAATTTGCTCAAGAGAAATATCCGAAAAAATAATACAAATATTCCAAATAAATATTATAACCGATAACCAGTAAAAATTCGAGACCAATTTTGCTGTTATGCCGAATGAGTCGACGCTGTCAATACAATTAAAAAATTATTTAAAGACTTTACCATTTTTATTAACGCCTATTTTTTTATTTTATTATTATTTTTTTTTTTGTGATCAGAAGTAAAGGATTAAGTGCAGTTAAAATCATAATTTGATTTATGGAAACACGGAGCATGGAAAAAATGGACGAAACTGCAAAAAATAGTCAAGCAGGTTACCGAAGGACTAGACGAAAAAATAGCCCAGATTCTAGAAAAACGTGACAAGAAAGAGAAACAACATCAAGAAGAAATACAACAAAGGTTAGTAAAATCTTTTGATGAAAAACGTAAAATAGAAGTAGAAAATCTTACCACCAGGATGGAAGAAAAACAACAAAATTTTGTTTCCACGATGGAAGAAAAACAACATAATTTAATTGAAGGATTGTTCTCGAAATTTGTAGAAAAACAAGATCAAGTTGAATTAAAACGACAAAATGAATTTAAAATAACTGAAGAAAAAAGACAAATGCAATTTCAACAACTAATGTAAATAGTATCACAAGTTAATGAAACACTTAATGAAAGAATGCAAATAGTAGAATCAGACATAAAAGAAATAAACGACGACATAAAGATCCTAAAAGTAAAGTGGAGACTCTTGAAATCAAAGTAGATGACATCGATTCCATCCAGAGCCAGGTGAAATTTGAAATCAGTTCCATTAAAAACACTGTACAAAGTGAAGTAAGTGAAGTACATGATAAAATCAGTGCCATCCAGAATAAGGTAGAAACAGAAATCAAAAAAATGCAACAGGACTTACAGCGAGGAAAATACCAGCACACCGTGAGTACCAAAGGTTCCGTTAGCAAACCACCCACATTTGATGGCAGCTCATCTTGGCCCATGTATAAACGGCAATTTGAAGCCGTGGCTACAGCTAATGGATGGGACAACCAAGAAAAATCCACGTCTCTGGTAATTTCGTACCACGAAATCTAAGACTAAGCGGCGTCGAGAAAAGTAATGAAGCTCTACTTAGGGCTTTGGAAGTAGAGGCCGTCATGAACATGTCCAAGCCGAGGGTCCGAGCAGTTTCCTTCAACCAGGAAGAGTCAGAGTCACCATTTGAAGCGCTGCTGACTGGTCTGAACAAAATATTAGAACGGTCACCAAGAACTGGCACCAGAGGGGCATGTTACCGCTGTGGACGGACAGGACACTTCCAACGTGATTGTCGAGTGAGGCCACCTGAACGATCACCTACCAGGGGAAACCAACAGAACAGCCACATGTCCAGGGACCTTCAGCCAGTCAGCAAAGGTGGGCGAATGCTGACTGTCCATCCACCAGCTTCCAAAACGTTATCCATCCGGGGATTTTACCGAGATAGCATCCTAGTCATCAGAGGCACCATCAATGGGCGGGCAGTTACCATCACCATCGACACCGGCGCCGCTGTGTCCATTGCCAAGTTCAGGGTTTTGAGAGCATCAGAAATTCGGCCAGTTACCAATAACATCCAGCTCAGAACAGTCACCGGCGAGTCCCATGTCAATACAGGGTGAGGCAGACGTCGTGCTACAGATAGGGGACAACATGATCCGGCATAGAGTCCTGGTAGCGAATATTGAGGACGATTTTATACTGGGAATGGACCTAATTAGCCAGCATGGATATATGTTCGACCCGATATATGATGTTCTTCGGTTCCTAAATGAGGAATTTCTATTGACACGACCCGTCAACAGTTCAGTCACCTCCATAAAAATTGTGGCAAAGTCTTCAGCTAGAATTCCCGATCGAACGGAACAGATTATTCATGGGCAGCTAGACAGCAATCCTGGGAGTTGCGTTGGAATGGTGGAACCCGTACACTCAGCTCATGACTACTTAGTTGGACGGGCTATAGTTAAAACCGGACGAGAGGACGAGATATACGGATCAGAGTCCTGAATTTGTCCAACAACGACATCAGAATTGCCAATGGCCAAGAGATAGCTTGTTTCAAGCCAGTAGAGACCATCATCAATTGCGAAGAAGAGTACCAGACGTCGGTGAAGGAGACAGGACCCAGTAAAGAGTTCATACAACAGTTTGCTGACCATTTGACACACCTGACACCAGAGAACCAGAAGAAAGCCAAGCAATTTATCACAAAGCACTGGCAAATTTTTAACAGTCAAGATGGAACCACCGGTCGCACCAACATCATCCAGCATCGAATAGATACCGGAAAGGCACAACCCATCAGAATACCACCTAGACGACTACCATTGGGGCAACAACAGGCAGTCGGGGAAAACATCGAGTCCATGTTACAAAATGGAGTTATTGAGCCATCCATCAGCCCATGGTCTGCTCCCGTCGTGCTAGTTAAAAAGAAGGATGGAACCACCCGATTTTGCGTGGATTACAGAAAGCTGAATGATGTCACGAAGAAAGACAGCTATCCACTACCCCGAATCGATGACACTTTGACCACACTAGACCTAAAAAGTGGATATTGGCAGGTTGGTCTACACGCAAACGACAGAGAGAAGACAGCGTTCTCCACCAGTAAAGGGCTGTTTCAGTTCACAGTCATGCCCTTTGGGTTATGTAATGCACCCGCTACATTTGAGAGGCTAATGGAGTATGTACTGAGCGAGTTAACATGGAGGACGTGCTTAGTATACCTCGAAGACATTCTAGGCATGGGTCAGACTTTCGACGACCATCTGAAGAACCTGGACGAAGTATTCTCCAGAATTAATAATGCCAACCTGAGACTCAATTCGAAGAAGTGTTCCTTGTTCCAAAAAGAATTAGAGTTTTTGGGCCACGTAGTGTCCGAGTCAGGGATCCGCACCAACGAAGACAAAATAGAAGCCATCCGTGATTGGCCAGTTCCAAGAGACAAACATGAACTCCGAAGCTTCTTGGGCCTCTGTTCATACTACAGGCGTTTTGTTGAGGGATTTGCCACCATCGCCGCCCCTCTACATAGGCAGACCACTGAGAAAGAGACTTTCCATTGGAATCAGGATTGCGAAACATCATTCAGGCGACTGAAGGCAGCACTATGTGCCAGGCCAATCCTAGCCTTTCCTACACAGTCCGGCAAGTTCATCTTAGACACCGACGCCAGCAACACAGGTTTGGGGGCCGTCCTATCCCAGGTGCAAGATGGTGAAGAGAGAGTGATCGAGTATTACAGCCGTGGATTCTCGAAACCGGAAAGAAATTATTGCGTCACCAGAAAAGAACTTCTTGCAATAATAAGGGCTGTAGCCCATTTCCACAAATACCTCCATGGTCGTCTTTTCTTAATCCGAACAGATCATGCCGCACTCAAATGGCTGCTGGACATGAAGACACCGGAAGGACAACTGGCCAGATGGATGGAGAAATTACAGCAATACGACATCAAGGTGGAACACCTGCCGGCCGTTTGCACAATAACGCCGATGCCCTATCCAGAAGACCCTGTAGAGCGGAATGCGGACATTGTCTGAAGAAGGAACAGCGAGAGGGTATCTCCATCAGGCAGATCCGAGTGCAGGCCAATGAAGACTGGACAATGGAACAGTGCATCCAGGACCAAATGGCTGATCCAGACATCGAACCAATCTTGTCACTCAAAGCGAGAGGGGCACCCAGGCCACGATGGGTCGAGGTAGCTAGATACTCCGGCGTGCTGAAATCGTTATGGGCTCAGTGACACTCTCTAAGAGTAGACTATGGAATGCTCAAGCGAGTTTGGGAACGCGCTGATGGACGAGAAACCAATCCCAACTGGTAGTTCCGAAGAAAAAGGTACCAGCCATCCTGACCGAAGTACATGATGGAATTACCGGAGGCCACCTGGGCATGAATAAAACCCTAGACAAAGTTCGCCAGCGGTACTACTGGGTGAATTACTTCGAAGACGTCAGAGCTTGATGCCGCAAACGTGCCACCTGTGCCGCCAGTAAGGGCCCGAAGACCCGGACCAAGGGCAGAATGCAGCAATACAATGTGGGCGTCCCATTTGAGAGAATTGCCATCGATGTCGCCGGTCCGTTTCCCGAGTCTGAGAGGGGGAACAAATACATTCTGGTCGCAATGGATTACTTCAGCAAATGGCCTGAGGCATATGCGATACCCAACCAAGAGGCAACCACGGTAGCGACGATGGTAGTAGAACTACATTCAGACCAGGAGCGTAACTTCGAATAGAATGTATTCCAAAAGGTTTGCACGATGTTAGGGATCAGGAAAACGAGAACAACACCATTGCACCCACAGTCAAACGGAATGGTGGAAAGGTTCAACAGGACCTTGGAACAACACCTATCCAAGGTCGTCAGCAATAACCAGCGTGATTGGGATGAACATATTCCCCTATTCCTGTTGGCATATCGCTCTGCCGTACATAATAGTACAGGCCTGACCCCAGCCAGGGTCCTATTCGGAAAGGAGCTGCGATTACCTTGCGATTTGGCATTTGGCTCCCCCGAAGAACCTTCCCAAGACATCGAGGATTATGCCGACCAGCTCCGATATAACATGCTGGCAATACACGAATTAGCCCGAACGCAGATGTTGGCCACCAGTGACCGGATGAAAAAGCGATATGACCTCAAGGCCAATTCAGTCGGGTTTCAGGAGAGAGACAAAGTCTGGCTGTACAACCCCCAACGGAGCAAGGGTAAATCCTCAAAGCTTACACCCGCCTGGGATGGACCATACGAGGTGGTCAAGGGGCTTAATGACGTCGTCTACCGGATCCGTCGAAACCCCAAGGGTAAGTTGAAGGTGGTCCATTTAGATCGACTTGCTCCCTACCATGGAGGGGATGTTTCTGATCGGGACGATCAGAATTAAATGGGGGGCAGTGTTACGAAATTTACCCAAAGCCGACCCTGTTTCATTTCAGTACGACAACAAACGCTTTGAGATAAAAAATGGTTCTCGAAAAGACTCGACACCTGTAGGAGTGATGATGATTTTTACGAGAATTTTCTATGCTGGTTTTATAAAGGAAGGAGGCCACGATCGTTAGGGAGTTGGTTGTACGAAGAGCTTATATGTGAAATTGTTATTGTGATATTTGAATCAGCTGTTGTTCATTCGATGTAAATAAAAGTTTCTAGAAAAGTGAAAGTGAATATTAGTTTTATAATTTTAAATTGAACCCACGGACTTTACAACAAATCTGTATGACAACTCAAACTTAGTATTTTCGTATATGCTAATTATATACAATATTTTATTTTCATTATTTCAATTAAATAACTTAGTAAATTGGCAGTGATAAACTAATTGTAAATTGATCATGCATAGGTTTTATTAAAAAACAAAGTGGTTTGTAGACTATAAAAACCGGACTTGGCTTTATAAGTGTGCAGTTCTTTTCACATTTCAAACCAATGACTTTTTAATTATAATTATATCTTAATTTTCCATTTTAATAATTTATCTTTTATATAACTTCTCTTTAATATTCCATAATTTCAATAATAAAATCCTCTCAGCATTATCTATTTTAGTTACAAATCATTTAGTTAGGTTAAAGTGAAATTTAATCGCACTCATTAATTCGTTACATTTAATAATTCCCTGTCTAATTTTAACTCAGTTAAAATTACTACTAAAGTTTGTAAAGTATCTCGTATTAAATAACAAACAGATAATTTAGAGGGCCAACTTTAAAAAATCGCTGCCAACAAAACCAGTCAATGTCAGCGTCAACACATACAATTCAAGCGTCAAAGGATTAAAAACTAATCAAGGTTTAAAAGGGCGCAAGTACATGCGAGCGTTTTTCCGCTGGCGGCATTATTTTGGAGTGTGGGAACATTAACTGAGAAGAATGAAAGACGTCAGCGGGAAGCCGAAGAAGTTCGTTTGTTTTAACTTTTTTGCGGAAGAAAACCGCCATATTTGGATACTGCTTTGACAATACAGATAAAGTACATTAATGAAATTTGTATATTATGTGAATAGAAATGCAAGTAACGGTAATTCATTATTTGAATAATTAATTAATACATTTCCAATGGAATTCGGACAGATATTAGTGAACATATTTATTTATATTTTTAGGTTTCATAACCTAACCTCAAACTAAATAGCCATGGAACTCGAATTTAAACAGAGTCGAATATAAAACTTATACAGCGTTGTCAGATATTTTTTTAGCTAACACAAAAATTAACTGATCTTTGGAATTATAAAATATTTTATTTAGACGGATTGTTTAGGAGAAGAAATATCTCTCTCAAAATATAAAAATTAATACGTTCTTCACCATCCTTATCAATCTTAATTTATTAGATAAATACATAAATTTTATGATTATTATTTTTGTTATCTGTTATACATATATCGAAATAGTAGGTACTTTTCTAACTACAAATACTGTAATATCTTTTATAAAAGAATTAAATATTTTCTACAGTTGATCGACTTACACTCATTTTATTGGGTAAAATTTCAAAAATAATTTCGAAATTGGTGTCAATGATTATCCCTTCCATCTAACTGGGTTTTCTCTCCTTACTTCTTTTTTTAACATAAGTATTTGACAGTAGCATCGTGTATACTTGTGCACAATGCTTGTGCAGACGTTTTAGCTCTAAGTCTGGACTCGTTGTTAATCACTGAATGAACTATTTATGCGTAATTTATTGATTTGCTGATTATCACAGAAACGAAAATTACGCATAAATTGTTCTTTCAGGGATTGACAACGACTCCAAACTTGGGGTTGAAATACTCGGCGGATCCAAGGGGGGGGGGCGATGGGCGGATCGCGCCCCACCGACAGCCTCAAAGTTAGTAAATTTGTAATTAAATCGAGGTAATCTTAACTCCAAGAGTCTAGAAAAAGGTAACTTCTATGAGTTTTGGCCTCAGCACGACTATTTTTAATGTAATAGCCAAAGGAATCTAGGTTTAAAATTATATTTAGGTAAATTTAGTACAGTATCGCCCCCTGAAGCATGAAATCGCCCCCTTGGAAGCACGTGACTGGATCCGCCCTTGGAGCTGTGAGGAATACTTGCTGTAAGAGAGAACCAGTTATCCAGGTAATTTGTTCAAATTACCCAGTGAACATATGACATTCATACAATTTTTACATAGATATGACATAATAGTGACTCTATTGATGACTATTATTTGATGTTATCTAGTATGACATCATTATGACATTATACTGACACAAAATCTGACTTTAATATGACGTCATGATTATGATTTAAATATTACATAAATAATATATAATCTTTTCATCATATTGTGAGATCACTTCAAAGTCATATATTTATGTATTATTTACGTAACAAGTAAATCATACAGTTACATAAGTTACACGTCATGATGTAAGGTAAAAGTGATATAATAATGCCGTCATAACCTTTTGTAAGAAATAAGTCTGAGCTTTACGTAAAACTGATATAAGGAGGCCATCATACTCAAACGTCACTTACAAGTCATCCTTTTACGTATAACTGATATCAAATTAAAGTCATATTTATCTAACAAATCATGTTTTTATTTTTATACTGTGTATGTCGATAAGCGCAAGTTTCTACACCATTAATGCTCATTCCCACAAAGCACAGGTCTTCCCCATGACGTCCGTTTTTGATCCTATTCAGATCCGAATGTCCTAGACCACTCCTACACCTTAATCGGACATCCTGAGGATGTCCTCTACCGTCTCAATATGGAAATTTAAGTATGGACCTCCATCAGTACGTACCAGGAACATCCATAAAGATTCTTTTTCGGAAATTTTGGGAAAAACAATTTTTAGACATTGAAGTACCTGTTCAATATTTCTTATCTAAACTTAATTGCATACACCTATTACATGTTAAATAAATTCAAATCAAATATTTAATCTCTATATTTCTACCTCAGGTAAATAAAATAATTTGAGAGACTCATATTCTATTTAATTATGAACGTATTTCCAATTTAAATAATAATTGTTACCTTAACTGTGTTATCAAACATGAATGATTATAAACATAGCGCATTTTCTAAAATCTAAACGACAGTTTGCATCCCATTGCCAGATTGTAACTAATTTCGAGCAATTCACTAAAAACGTTAACCTTAAGTGACAGTTAACTAATTGTTAGGTAAGTATACCTTTACTGAATATTATTGTGAAATAGATCTTTTTGTTTATTTATCATTGTTTCACAATTATTTTAGCATCATTTAAATTTAAATGTGGTACAACTGATTTGATTGTAAAAATGTAAGCAGCTTGTTACGACAATGGCAACACTGATTAAATGATGGCGTTACCTATTCAGATTGTGACGACTGTGTTGTGGTTAGCCATTGTGATTCCTCACTCAATTTTGGTGCTTGTTGTTTGAAGAAAGTTATAAACGCTTAGTGAACTGAATTTAGTGGCAATAAGTGTTATTTAATTTTGAGCATTCATTGTATTATACTAATTCGAATTAGCATTCCATTCCAACAAAGGTAAGAATATTTTATCGTATACAATTATGTATACAATTTTTTAAGGTTACTAAAATTTGAGGTATGTAATGAAAAAACATGTATTGTTTTGAAAACCAAGTTATTGCTAGAGTTAATGAACAAAATTTCGAAAATCTTTAAAAATAACAGGACTTTGTTTATTTTTAAATCTTAGGTATATCTAATCATTTTTTTTTAACTTACAGTTTGAGCTCTCAAAAATCGGGGACCCAATGTATGAACAATGCCCAGTATAATTCAGGACCACAAGTTACAGAAATATATTTGGTTAGGAAGAAAGGGCAAAAAAATTTGTGAGTATGTAGTGACTTATAAGTTTGTATATATTGCATATTAATTATGGAATCATTTTATAATTTTATTGTTCATGTTGGTTTGACTTTTGTACATATTTATATGTATTTGTTAAAGCTAACTAATAAATAGATAAATAGTTCAAGAACTAAACATAAAAGGTGTAAACTTTTCATCGAGACTTATTAATTCATATATTTTATTATTTTTATATTTATTATACCGAAATAAAGATTATAAAGTTTCCTCCTAACAAAACTTTAAGTTCATTTTAATTAAAAAATAAAATTTTAGCAACCAGTATATAAACTATAGCTAGATCTTAAAACAGTGATCATTATATTACAATTTGATTACACATTACAGTTCTTTTTTTCAGGTACCTGAATTTTAGCTGTATTGTTAACATGCAAATATTTTTATAGGTGCTTGAGAAAAATGGTTATTGGGTAACCAACATCCAATGGAGGAAGCAATTACAAGTTTTATTAGAAGTGGTGAAAGATTGATGGCAACAGAAAATAAAACATATGATGTTAATATAAAACATAAAACGGAAATTAAACTGATTCACAATTTTATAGACTTTCAAAATTTGTGTTAATTTTTTTATAACCATCAACTACAAATTGCTCTCTTGTACACAGACACATGTCTTATGCATTCCAGCTTCCATATAGTTGATAACTGATCATCATCATTCTGGGTTATTTGTAAAATAACTGTGTATTGAGTACCAGTATTGCCCTCTTTTGGAATGGTTCATATGGTCCCTCTTTCTGCCTAGCTCATTTCTAATTACTTGACAAAAAGTATAAGCTGATTGATAGGAGGATAATGTAAATCAACCTGAAGAGGGCATATGTGACCAAAACATCATTTAACCTATACTACCAGGAGGATTAATTTGTCAACTAAGGATGAAAACCAAAACCATATCATACATTTATTTTAGGTTGTTATAAATGATAAGATTTTGTTTATTTCATATGTTTTAATAACACTTCAGCCATGTTTTTGGTCTCGTTCAAATCTATTCTAAAACTACAGCACTAGTACTTGTGAAGCCACAGTTTTTTCTGCTAAACATTTTACATTTTTTTACTTGACACAAAATTAAAAACTAAAATTGTGTGTCCTTTCAGAGACAATGATAGAAAAAGTTTCTATCGTGTCAAGTAAAAAATGTAAAATGTTTAGCAGAAAAAATTGTGACTTCATAAGTACTAATGCTGTACTTTTAGAATAAATTTGAGAAAGGTCAAAAACATGGCCAAAATGGCATCATTAAAACATATGAAATAAACACAATCTTATTATTTGTAACGACCTAAAATGAAGAAAAGATTCATTTATATTTTATATATATATATATATATATATATATATATATATATATATATATATATATATATATATATGTTATATAAGTTTATAACATGAACTTTGGGTGAACTTATGTAGCAACTGTATTTCATCGTTCCCAGCTGACTCAGCGAACACGTGCAGTGTCAGATTACAGCCCCGCCGAGCATCCGTGGGAATCGCCGTGTCGGCAGTGCCGATTCAGCATTCATTAGGTTATATATTGTAAAATCTCTCTTGTTTGTCATTCATTATTACTCAGAACTTTTGTCAGTTACATTGTTATTTTTCATTTTTATTTCAAAGTTATAATTGTATTTGTTTTAATAAAAAAAATCTTTTTTAAAAAGTTAATTAATTGAAGTGTGATATAACAAATTGGCGCAGTCAGTAGGATCCGTCAACGTTACTAGAACACGAGCTTACTTCTAACTGGTAGCGGCGGATTCCTATCCCTCAACGGAGCAAAGAACCTGGAAGAAGTCCCAACTGCGATAAAAAGGAGAACACGGATCTTCCAATGTTCCTGTTGATGTGAGTAGTAGTGAATCGTCTAACGTTTAAGATTTTAAAGAATTTATTTGATTGATTTATTTGATTATTTGATATTTGATTTTATTTGATTATTTGATTGATAATTTGATTTATTTGATTATCTTGATTTGAATTGAGATATTATTTGATTATTTGAATTGAAATATTTATTTGATATATTTTGATTTACTTTTATATATTTATTTTATTATTTCATTTTTATCTACCGTTCTATTATCCAAAATATCGTTTATACCCCATTTACATACATTTGCTTAATAATTTTACACTATATTTTAATTGAAACCCATTTTACAATCCCTCGTTTATTTTATTATATTTTTATTATTTTCAACTTGTTTATACCTTTAATTCTAACACATCGAAATGGCACAAGCAACAAACAATGTAGTTTCTGATGAAACCGAAAAGTACCGGTTATCGGAAATATTTTCTATTATTCCGGAATTTGAAGGCGACCAGATCTCCTTGGCCACCTTCATACACGCATGTAATTGTGCGTACAATATGTCGACTGCAGAGCAAAAATATCTGCTAGTCATTCATATAAAAAATAAACTTAGAGGCAAAGCGGCTCAGTTGGTCAACTCGAGAAACCCCGCTTCATATTTAGAAATTAAACAGCTTTTGACACTACATTTCGGAGATTCGCGCGATCTGTCTTCTTTGATCCACGATCTCCAACGTCTCAAACAACTTTCTAATGAGTCCCCTCTGACCTTTTATAATAGGCTTCAGGTTTTGAGTGCGAAAATGCACTCATGCATCCAAAAATGCTCTGGGCTAACCAATGAACAAAAAGACGCTCAGACAACCCTTGTAGATACGATGGTTCTGAATATACTTCTTACAGGATTAGAACCACGTCTAGGCCAAATAATTCGTGCCAGCAATCCCAAAGACCTTCTGGAGGCACACTCTCGAATCAGACGAGAACTTCAGTTGTCATATTTCGAAGAACAAAAAATTCACAAATCTGCTCCTCCCAAACCCACATTTCAGGTCCGAAAACCCATTCAACCACCGAAATGTTTAAATTGTGGTAGATTAGGCCACATTGCAGTAGATTGTCGGTTACGACAGCAAAACAACCCTCAATCTTACAACCAAAATTTTAGACCTAGTTTTACAGGGCCAAATCAAACTTCGAGGCCAAATCCACCCCCAAATAATACCAACCATCAAAGTCCACCATTTCGACCGACAAATTTCCAAAGACCCCCGTTTAAACCAAATCAATTTCGACCGTCTGTAATACAGACAAACCCTCACTATCGTCCAGAAAGGACGCATCATTTCAATGAACACCTGAATACTGATTATCAAGAATATTCAGTAAGCGACTACGGCTATAATACTGAAAATAGCCCATACATTTATGACGATTTCAGTCAAAATCCTGTCGATTATGAAATTGAACAAACTCCAGACGATAATTTCGTTACACCTTTGAACAGTCACGAATACCAGGATTTTCTAGCTCTCCCGAGCCTAGATCAACCCCCCGATTCGACAACTACCATTTCCAAAGTCCAAACCCAAATCCAGAATTTGAATCTGGAAGATTTCAACCCAAATGCGAATTTCCCGGAACAAGCATTTCTCTAAGTCCTCTTTTAACGGTAAACTCTAAAAATCTTTATTACATTCACGATGCTTCCGAAAAATTTAAACTTCTCATCGATACCGGAGCTGGTATCTCCATTTTTAAAGAAAACACCGTTAAGAATTTCCGTCAAAGATTTCCCGAAAAAGTGACAATCCAAGGTATTACGCACGAGAAAATCCCTATTTCTGAATCAACTCTTATTCCATTTGCCATAGGTAACCCTCATAAAGTTTTTATCTACAATCTAGATATTGAGTTTGATGGAATATTAGGTCTTGATTTTCTTGAGCATTACGAATGTATTGTTGACTTGAAATCAAAACAGTTAATTACGAACTTCAAAACTATTCCCTTGCATAAAGTGCCCGATCACAATCAATCTAACATACAACCGACAGACATTCCCAATACTAAAATGCCAACTTGTACTTATAACAATCAAATAACTATTCCAGCAAGAACCGAACAAATTTTCAAACTCAAGTGCGACCTTTTTAATACTGACGCAATTTTACCGACACAAGTAATTGACAAAGTACGACTTCCCAACGCAGTTGTACGCGTTGATTCAAAGGGAGAATTTCTGACCTCAATAATAAACGCGAACGCGATGCCTAAAACTGTTAATTTTTCCGATCTTCACTTAGAACCCCTTGACCAAACACACCCCCTTTTAAATATGTATACACACGATTACTCTGAACCTATAAACTTGGACAGAAACTTAACTATCAAGGAACAAATTCGTACAGAACACCTTAATGACGAAGAGCGAGAACTTATCACGAACCTCTGTTTAGAATTCGAAGATATTTTCTATCTTGAAGGCGATGTTTTGTCTTTTACCAACGCAGTAAAACATTCAATTGACACCAATAATGCCAAGCCCGTTTTCACAAAATCTTACAGATATCCTCAAGTCCATAAGGAGGAAGTGAAAACTCAAATTGCCAAAATGCTTGATCAAGGCATAATCAGGCACTCTTCTTCTCCTTGGTCCTCCCCCGTATGGGTCGTCCCTAAGAAACTCGATGCTTCTGGTAAGCAAAAGTGGCGAGTTGTTATCGACTATAGGAAGTTAAACGAACTAACTGTAGACGATAAATATCCTCTGCCCAACATTTCTGATCTCCTCGATCAACTTGGTAAGTGTCAATACTTTTCGACACTGGATCTCGCTTCCGGGTTCCACCAGTTGGAAATCCTTGAGGAAGACATTCCCAAGACCGGTTTCTCTGTTGACAATGGCCATTACGAATTCGTTCGTATGCCATTTGGTTTGAAAAATGCACCTTCTACTTTTCAGAGGGTCATGGACAACATTCTTCTGGGCATCCAGAATGAACGTTGCCTTGTTTACATGGATGACATTATCGTTTACTCACCAACCATCCATGAGCACATGTCCCGTTTGACAGAAGTCTTTAAGCGTCTTAGACAGTCAAACTTGAAAATTCAACCTGACAAGTGTGAGTTTCTCCGCAAGGAAGTTGCTTACCTAGGTCATCTGATCACCCAAGAAGGAGTAAAACCAAACCCTTCAAAGGTTGAATGCATCCAGAATTTTCCTCAACCCCAAACTCCTAAAGATGTTAAATCTTTTCTTGGTCTCGCCGGTTATTACCGACGTTTCATCCCAAATTTCGCCAAGATCTCAAAGCCCCTAACGAAACTCCTGCAGAAAGACGTCAAATTCATCTTCGACGCAGATTGCAAGTCTTCCTTCAACGAACTGAAGCAAGCCCTTGTATCTGACCCTATCTTGATCTACCCAAATTTCGAAGAACCATTCCTGCTCACTACTGATGCTAGTGCTTTTGCAATTGGAGCGGTTCTCTCACAAGGCCCCGTAGGAAAAGATCTTCCTATAGCATATGCTTCCCGTACACTCTGCGCTGCAGAAACTCGATATCCCACTATCGAACGGGAACTGCTAGCCATTGTTTGGGCGGTCAAGCACTACAGACCGTATCTTTTTGGGAGAAAGTTTACACTCCTGTGTGATCACCGTCCGCTTACTTGGCTCTTTTCGATCAAAGACCCTGGCAGTCGTCTAGCCAGATGGCGCCTCAAACTAGAGGAGTATAACTATAAAATCGAATACAAGCCTGGCAAGGTAAACTTGAACGCAGACGCTCTTTCCCGTATCAAAATTAATCACTTCAAACAATGCACGGACTTTCTTTCAAAGATAAAAATTTTCGCAAATAACGAAACCGACCCAAAACAACCCGATTCAGGTACTAGTCACGATAACTCCGACGACTCCGACAACGAACAAGAACGCGATGATCATGACGAACGCATGACAACAGAATTTAATCGATTTGTTCAATTGTATAAAACCGAGTCGATAATCGACTATTCAAAAATAGAAATTTCTAACGCCCAACTTCTAGACAAATCTCACAAACGAATAGTCACTTTCTTCTGGCAAAATAAACTCAATGACTTGCATGACAAAATCATCGAAGATATTTTCGAAGAAGACCCAAACTTCACTACTGACACTCTAAACGTTCTAGCCAGCAAAACTGTAAGGCATAGAAAATATTTAATTGTCCCTTTACCCTTTGATCCTGGAACAGTTGTTGCACATCTATTCAACATTCTCTATAACAACCAAGACCAGTTCGACGAATCCGAAACTTTTTGTATTGAAAACAACGTAGAACTACCGATTCTTGAAACACTATCCTTTATACTTGCAGACAAAGACGTAAAACTTAAAATTTGTCAAAATATTGTGACAACCCCTTCTCAAGACGAGATTCCCATTATACTGCAGCAGTACCACTGCGGCAAAAATAACCTTCATCGTGGAATTAACGAGACCATCCGACGCATAAAAGAAAAGTATAACTGGACTGGACTAATCAAAAGCGTAGAGCAATTTATCAAGTCTTGCGAAACTTGCCAAAAGGTAAAGTTTTGTAGGAAAAACTTAAGTGCTCCTTTTGTCATAACCGAAACACCAAAAACACCCTTCGAACGTATCAACATTGATATTTTCGAATATCCAACGAGAAACTACGCACTGACTATTAGGGATGAAGTCACCAAATTTACTCAAGCTTACCCTATTGGTGACAAAACAGCTAAAACAGTCGTAAACATTACAGTATTTTTCCAACATTACGGTACCCCTCTTCGCATCCATTGCGACTATGGACGTGAATTTGACAATACTCTAATAAGGGACCTGTGCAAACTATATGACATAAAGTTATCCTTTTCAAGCGTCCACCATCCCGAATCAAACGGTTCTATCGAAAGGTTTCACGCGACTTTAGCGGAAATGATAAGGGCAAATACATCTGAACATCCGGACGAGCATCCATTCAACGTCCTCCCTTACGCAGTTATCTGCTACAACAACACTAAAAACAAGACTACTGGTTTCACGCCCTACGAACTCATCTTTGGGCACACTTCTAGTAGACCCTCCGAAACAATATACGATCAGGAAAAACTCATTTCCAAATATGTTAGGGACCTTAACAACAGAATGAACTACTATTATAGACTTGCCCGCGCAAAAACCGACCAACAAAAACAAAAATCTAAAGTTAGATTTGACAAACATGTTTCGACTAACCAACCAGAATACAAAGTAGGCGACAAAGTTTACGTGAAAGAATCTCAGATTAAAAGCAAATCTGAAAACAAATTCAATGGACCTTTTGAAATCACCGCGATTAGAAAAAACTCTGCCACAGTTATAAACTTACAGACTAACCAAATTAGTAAAATTAACTTTGACAGACTAAAACCATATTTTGAATGAATCCCTTCTTTTCAGATTCTGTGGACTGTTTTCAGTCGTGAACCTCCAACAATACTCTCTTACACCCGTTAACAATACAATAGGAGTTTTCTTCCATGAAGAAGGCACACTTAAAATTTCAAACGACAAATGGTCACTTCTTGTCTTCAAAGACCTTAGCCCTTTCAGAGGTGCTATTTCAAATAACGACGCCATACTAAACCGAATTTTAGAGACAATCAACGAAAACACAACTAATACGAAATCATTTAAACCAAAAATACAAACACATGTTAGCCTCTTGAAACAAATTTCTAAATCCGTTAACTCTAAATATACAGACATTTTCGCTGACACTCAAACTTACCCTACTAACAGAAGAAAACGCGGACTTATTAACGGACTGGGATCAGTTTGGAAAGCTATTTCAGGAAACTTAGACGCAACAGATGGTGAATACATAAATGACTGTATAACTAAAATTACTAAAGACCAACACCAAATTCAGGACTTAGTAAATAAACAAATATCTGTAACAACCTCAGTCATTACAAGCCTCAACAAAACTTTACAAAAATTTCAATCCGAGGAGAAATTATTCTCGAATAACATTGAAAAAATAAGGCAGTCAATTTTATACATTTCAAATGATCTTGATTTTCATGAATTTCAAATCAATATCTTGGATCTGTGTGAAAGCCTAATGGAGAGTTACATATTTATCGAAAACACTCTCGATGATGTTTTAACTGCAGTCTCTTTCGCCCGCTTAAAAATTTTACGTAGTTCGATCATAACCCCAGTAGATTTGGTCGATTCCCTTCAAAAGATTTCTCAGTCACTACATGAAAATAATTTACCACTCCCTATTTACAGTTCAAATGTTGCTCAGTACATTGATTTGATAGAATTGGAAGCTTTTCAAATCAACACCAAAATCATTTTTGTACTCAAAATTCCTTTAGTTGATCCTGAGATTTACACCCTTTACCACCTTTATCCGATCCCAATTTTGGATGATCGAACAGGGTTTCATCATATACTTTCAATAAAGACAAAATTTATCGCGAGAGATGACGATTCGTTATTATACACATCCTTCGAAGACCTGGGTGACTGCAAGCCTTTAACTAAACATCATAAGATTTGTTCCAAAGCTATATCACATCCAATAGACAAAGATGCCATCTGCGAAAGTCAGCTTCTCAGACAGCCAGCCACATTCCCAGCAACCTGCAAAACTTCTATATTCTATGCGGAAGAATATAATATACAAGAGATCGACATAAACCTCTGGTTGATCTCAATTTCCAGACCACTACCTATAGCCATCAAATGTAAGGGACAAGATGTCGTAACGCAGACCATCACGACAAATTCGCTGTTGCAAATCAAGTCCGATTGCAATGCCTTTATTGACAACATCAGGGTACATGCTACGAGAACGTCAAAGAACATCCAGAACATCACCTTCAGAAATCATCCAGTGAACATCCCGTATAGCTGCTGTGACGGCATGCCAGTCGCAAATCAACTTCCCAAATTAAAACCCCTACAATTGCAGGATTTAGATGTAACAGATCTAAATGTTGCCAACCATAAGCTTGCCCAATATTCAATGGAATTGGAAAAGCTCATGAATCAACCACCATTGGAGAAGCATACATCATGGCTCACAATTACCACAATCACATTAACAGTAATTGTGATAATGTTCCTTCGTATCAAACCAATCAAGAGAAGGTTCAGAAAAACCACTAAGTCCAGCCTCGATGCCGAGTCAGCTCCACTTCCAGGCCCATCAAAGCCTAAGTCCACGGGAAAGCTGCACAGCCTCCTAGATCCAGCCCAATGTATGGAACTTCAGAACTTCCCCTAAAAGTTGATGATATACCATCAACTTTTTTATATGGATGGGAGTTGTTATATAAGTTTATAACATGAACTTTGGGTGAACTTATGTAGCAACTGTATTTCATCGTTCCCAGCTGACTCAGCGAACACGTGCAGTGTCAGATTACAGCCCCGCCGAGCATCCGTGGGAATCGCCGTGTCGGCAGTGCCGATTCAGCATTCATTAGGTTATATATTGTAAAATCTCTCTTGTTTGTCATTCATTATTACTCAGAACTTTTGTCAGTTACATTGTTATTTTTCATTTTTATTTCAAAGTTATAATTGTATTTGTTTTAATAAAAAAAATCTTTTTTAAAAAGTTAATTAATTGAAGTGTGATATAACATATATATATATATATATATATATATATATATATATATATTTATTAGATGGTTTCCGGGAATTCATCCGCGTAGTTGATAACTGATCCCTGCCGGGATCGATGGTAAAATGACGACGTTACGGCAGTCACATCTGCCCTCTTCAGGTCGGTTCGCATAATTCTCGTAGCCTTCTAATTACTCGAATACCGAGATTTTCGAACCGTGAACGGCTGCGTGTGGTTGGCCCTTGGCGCTCGGTGGCCACGCCTCCCGCTTGCTGATTAGTTATGTCCGGTTGAGTTGTTATAGGACGGGTCCGGGCCGGTACGGTTCTATTAAACACCGTACCGTACCATCGATCAACTACGCAGATGAATTCCCGGATACCATCTAATACATTTTGTGACCGCGAAAATATATATATATATATATATATACCACAAAGGAAGTCACAGCTGTATAGAAGTACAAAATTCTATAATGCTATTGTGCTATTGGGAAGCATCCAATATATAAATTTATACTCTTTTTAACTATAGTTGTGGAGCTTTCGATATCATTTATTTCTTCATCAGTCAAAAGGTTAGTTGAGATTGAATTTAGAATTAACTTTACAGCACAAATGAACATTGAATATATATATATATATATATATTCCTATATATTTCTAATGTAAATATATTATCTTTTACTAGATAACCTTTTCAATGTTCAATTTGTGCTGTAAAGTTAATTCTAAATTCAGTTTCAACTAAATTTTTGACTGATTAAGAAATAAATGATTTCTAAAGCTTTCAAAATATAGTTAAAAGAGTATACATTTATATATTGGCTGCTTCCTGATATCATTCTAGAATTATATATATATATATATATATATATATATATATATATATATATATATATATAAATATTGTTATGGACGTAATTATTATGTCATCTTGACATCATCTTGGATGTCATATTTACGTCATATATATTACGTAAGGATCTTACGTCAAGAAGTGTGAAATCCTGACCCCTATATGATTCAAATATGACTTCTATATTATGTAAATCGTGACACAGCATGACGTCATTCTGACCTAAATTTTATGTAAATGTTCACTGGGTACCTCTACTATACTTTGATTCCACTTCAAATGCTTATCTATTACAAAAAAGAAGTAAGTTAGGTATCTAATTGTGTTGCAGTTTTTCTCCTGCGACTGACAAGTAAATTTCGTGGCAAATAGCTGAAATATTATCTGTTGGTCATGTATTCTGTTGTTCGGTTTTTAAGAAAATGTCTAGAGAAAATCTTTTCTACATTCAACAAGGTATGTGTAGCAGACTAAGCTTATTAAAAACCTAATCACATAATATTGGAAAACAGCTTTGTTTTAATCACCAAAAAAATGTCATTTAGATAACGAAAGTTATATAAATCTTTGAAATGTATTTTTGTAAATAGGTGATTTAAGTATGTACTGTTTCCACGTTCGTAATATTCAAAGAGTATTTTGTAAATCGTGTTAAGAGTATAATTTTCGAATTTCAAATACTAATAGTTTTGATTTTACAACTTATAACTTGTAGAATAATTTTGTTGAATTTCGAAACGAAATTCTACAAGTTACAAAACTACAAGTTACAAGTTTTATTATGAAACATGCCCCTGGTAACAACAGAGATAAGACAATAAATCAATAAATCGACTGTTACAACAGTAAACCTGGCAGCATTGAACTGACACGGAAACTTAGATCATTTATCAAAGTAAATGCTCTAAGGTCTTACCACGACATTTGTGCACTGCAGGCTATCTTGAGAAAGTACATGCTCTAAGCACGAAAATGAGTGCTGAAATCCATAGACATATATATACTCCCATAGACAGATCATCTGATATAACCAAGTAACAACAGTAACAGTTTTTCCTCCCTATTCGTTTGATCTATGTCTTTCCTAGGGAGTTCATAATTTCTCTTCCGTTTGGTAATATCCCTTATGTAATATTCGTTTGTGATAATCATATTCTCATTAAAAATTGCTTGCATCCTCAGTCTATGGCAATATATATGTCTATGATCGAAATCACTTCCCCTCAAAAATAAAATTCCGCCAGCGGAAAAACGCTCGCATCTACTTGCGCCCTCTCAGAGTGAATACTTTGCGGTTATATTCGTAAATTCGTTCACATAACCTCCCACAAATTTAATTGCTACAAACAAAATGCAAGAAAGTGAGGGTACCCCAGAAAGTGATTTTAGCATTGAGTGTTTTCAAAATTATACTGCTCCTGAAGTTTTTATTCAAGGGCTTGCCGGCATCGTTGATCAACAAGATGTTGAATCTATGGTTGGAGCTCAAAAGCAAATGTACTTTATTGTAACCTTCTTTCATTCGTTTATCAACTAATATTTTTAGGTTACAGAGATTTGAAAAAACTAACGAAATGCTAACGAACTGTAATGCATTAAGTGCTTCACGATTAAAAACTGTTGGTCCAGAATTCAAAAAACATATACAGTTATTGCTTGAAACAAAGAAAGATTTAGACTATATCTATAAAAAAATTAGACTTATTAAAGCTAAGTTATCAACACAATACCCAGAAGCATTTGCAGAAGCTGTAAATAGTGTTTCTGAGAAGTATGAAGATGAGGATATTAGGTCAAGTACTGAAGGAACAGATAACAGACGAAGTCTTCATATAAACTCTGTAGCTGAAGCAGTTGATGCAAATAGGAGAGCTTCCAAATGAAATGCAATATATTTTTTTAAGAATTATTTATTTATATCAAAATAGAAAATAAATATATAAACATTGTGGGGCTTCATCATGTTCCTTTGAGCAATCTAATTTCATTATTTAGCATACTGAATAGTAAATTGTTTAGCTTTTTTTATAAAATCTTCCTTATAATTTTTATATTCTTCTGCTATATCTGCCATTAAAGGATCATCAGGATTTGGGTTCTCCAATAATGAACGTATTGCTATAAGTAAACCTTCTAAGCCAATTGTAGGTTTCCAATTGCCTGAAGGAGGCATTTTTATTAGGTCAAGACATATCCTACCATTATCATCAATATTTGGGTGATAAACTTTGGTTAGAAATTTAATACTTGGTGGTGTAAAAGGATATTTCTCAGGTATTAAAATTTCCAAATGAAATATTCCACCATCATAAGGAGTATCTGGGGGGCCAGTAATTTTTGCTTCAATCAAATTAACTTTAGTTGTTGGCAAAATACAGATACCAAGTATTGGATTATTATGTATCTTACTGAGTTCTCGTGTTATTCTTTGACGTTGCATTACGATTCTTATACTATAATTCAACTGATTTCATTAAAAATTTGTTTAGTAAATAATTATTGGATTTACATCAGTTATGACAATTGACATATTCATTGAGTTGATCATAGATTTGTACTAACCTTAGATCATTTACCATCTAGATATAGCCTGTCAAGCATATAATCGTGGCAACGCTAGAAAGAGAGGGCAATAGAAACAGTAAGAGGCTATTTCACTTAGGCTACGTTCCACTTAGCGACCACAACGACCATGCTCACGGAAGAGATTTTTCCCATTCCACTTGCTTGTGAGTGGTTAAATCATAAATTCAAGAGGAACGGTGTATGAAGCGTTTTGAGCGTTCATATAAATAGGTTAACTAGATTTATATTTAAAAATATACAATTAAATTTTTTATATTTCATTTTAGTGGAGCTTTTAAACAATTCGAGTTTGAATATAATCGAAATGTCTTTTATGGCAGTTGGATATTTGTTGATGCGTCGCAATAATGCTCCAGAAACTACTTCATCTAGTTCAGATGAAGAGTGGAATGCAATTTTACAAAATTATAATCGTGAAAACGAAAACTTGGGCCACGTATTATTGATTACGAGAATGTAATTAATCTTTATTTAGATGAAGAATTCAAAAGTCATTTAGCAAACAACATATCTATAAACAAAAAAAATGTTTCATGAAAGAAATGTTTTCACAATGATAATGAACATTGTTTATTTACCAAGTTAGGTTTGTTATTTATAAATGTGGACAAATGTATAAATGAATGTTGAATATGAACTAAAATTAATTTTATTAAACTTAACATAATTACATTTATCTGTCTTCACACGTTCTGCATCAGCTTGAGAAACATAAGCTTCCACAGCAGTATCTCTTTCCGAATCATATAATACTATTTTAGTTGTCGCCATCTTTAAAAGTTTAAAAATTGCGCCAAACTTCTCAACGTCCACTTCGACACATATCTACAGATGAGTCGTTGTGAGCGTGGTTTGAGCGAAAATAATGACGTCATTAGTGACGTTTTCGCCGCGCTCACAACGACCGCAGTCGTCATGTGGAAGGCTGAAGGAGTATTTTGAGCGTTGTGATCGCTAAGTGGAACGTAGCCTTAGTGGGTGGAAGCAGGCAATGAACAACATGGTGAACGTATTTCATTGGACGCAGCTCCCAACCGAGTGAAATAGCCTCTTGCCCCCTCTCTCTCTTTAGTCTTACCACGACATTTGTGCACTGCAGGCTATCTCTAGAAAGTAAATGCTCTAAGGTACTAACAGGCCTTTCATATTCGAAAATTTCTAGTGGGCTAGCGTCAACTTCTGTCATTTTTTTCGAGCAAAAAAACATTGTATTTACTATGGAGTATTAACTAAATATTTCTTTAAAATAGCAACACTTAAAATGTCTTGAAAGATTTGTTCAAACTTTTGTTTTTGTATGGACTAAACTTCAAAATGATTATGTAGTACTTGAATTTAACATAAAAATGGTTTTAGAAAACAACCAAGTTACTAGTATAAATCTAAATTAAGGAAAACTACTTTTTCAGCATCCTTTCAAACCTTTTATTCCGATTCAATATAGGTGACAAATATTTCTAATATAGTGCACCCATAGCACTCACATAAAACAACTGAAATACTCAAGGGTTGTGTTGGTACGTATATATTTCTAGAATACATAAAAATAATTTCTGACAATATCTTTTTTTAAATAATTAAAAATTCTTTTCATCACAGTGAATAAACTTCTACAATTAAAATATTTCTTCTGTTATCATTATGGAACCAATTTCACTTGCATTTTATTATAGAATAATTTCTTTTTCGAGTATTCTAATTTCTAAGATTTTCAAACAATGGTTTTCCATATATTTTTTTCTTGTCTAGTTGGACAAAAAGCTCCAAAGGTACACCTGAGAAAATATCTTCAGAAGTTTTTGAAGTTCTTGAATTGGTGCCATAATCAGCTCTTTAATTATATAATAATGGCTACTTCAGAACTTAAATTATATAGGATATTTATCTTGACTCCTCAAAAAATGTACAAATAAAATTTTGCTTGCAAGTCATTTTTATCTATGTACAATGTATTTCATTGACTTAATACATTTATTAATATTAAATACAAATTTTTCCAATCATTTTAAATCTGGTTGTTTAACTATGATGTTTAAATTTGCAATTTTTGGATGTGTACTTACCTTACAACACATTTTCAAAAAAAATCTTGATAGGTTCTGTTCTAACTGCATAAACTCTTCTTTCCAATTAATAATTAACCAATCTTCAGTCAGTCAGTTTTTGGTTTTAATGTTAGCTCTCAGGCATGTAACAAAACCATCTTTTCTTATTTATCCACAAACTTTTTGTTGCTTTATTTCGCAGATCATATGGAGAGAATATTTTGTGGGAATATAATTAACTGAAAATAATTTTCAATTTAATAAAGTCAATAATACTACATTTATAATTAATAAATAAAAACTTAACAGCATTTATTTTTAGAAATACTTACTTTTCATTATAAAAAATACATTTTATAATCTGCTGGTGTATTTTGTAAAATTTATAGGTTACAATTTTCAATTGACTTTTAAGTTACGAACAAATTACCCCGTCGTCCCAGTGGCGCCCCCAAATTGATACCCTTTTTCTTACACAGAGTGTGTCTTCCTTTTACTCAAACCTCCATAACTACTTTTAATAAAAAGAAGGCAGGAACAAATCACCACTTTTGAGTTGTCCCAATGCAAATGGAGGACTCAGCGTCTCCGGTTTCAGTGGCGTAACGCATTTTAAAGTTGTTACACAGAAAACAGAATAATTTTACAAGTTAAAACTAATTGCACACTTTACCAAATTCTAGATTGAGAAAATTTTTATAAAGTAATAAGTAATTTTTTTCAAAATCAGGGATACATTTTTTAAATTTTGAGATACTTCAAAACTCTTAGGTAATTTTGGTTCTTGCACAGACCATAAAATTTGTAAGATAGCATAGGTACCTTTGTGGAGTGGAAACCTTCAAAGATTTATTTTTAATTGATATACACTTTTTTATTTGTAGTCGTCCAATATAAAACTGTGGGTGACTACTAATTGAATTTGGTATAAAATAAGAATATTAAGGAGCAAGGAGAAAAAAATAAATTATTATTTTACTATATTAAAAACCTTTTACAAATAAAATTTATAGTCCAACATCACAGTGTGTATTTACATTGCTTTAATAAAAATAAATATTCTATAAAATATACACTTTTTGTCATATAAAAAATATTTCATATGCACCTAAATGAATTTACATACTTAAATACAGATATGCAATATGAATTCAATCCAAAATAGTAATATTTATATTGAACAATATGTAACATGTGTAATATATTTTTCGAAAATTCATTTTATCCTTTATTTCTTCTTGAACATTTGTTTAACTTTTTCCTTCAAGTAAGGAAACGTGCCCTGATAAAATGTCAACAAAAAATGCTTTTATAAAAGAAACACTCCTCTCAAAAGCAAATAAATAAGGTTGTAATATTTTTGTTATTTTGGAATAAAAGGAAACATTTCCAACAGGGTTTATTGTGTGATATTTTATAAGTCTAATTGATAATATTTTAAAAAATAATTTGGTCAAAGGCAAGTTGGACTCGCATACTAAAGGTTCCGTACCACCTTCAAGATTCTAATATTCCAGTTTCAGACAAGCAGGGAATGAGTGCATTTTCTTATATTTACCCTAATATCTTTTAAAGGAAGCGTTTTAAATTTATGAAAAATATATACTTACATTTTCCACACATAGACTTTTATCTGCTTCAGTATTCGCTTGATTTTTATAAGAATACATATGTATTTAATTTTCTAATTTGGCTCCCAGAAATTAACATTAGAGTTTTATTTTACTAATAAACTTTCAGGGAAGCCTTTTATAATCTACTGTATGAATTTTGAGGCTCTGTAGATTGGAAGATAAAGTGCAAAATAGGTCACATTTTAAATTAGATATAAATTAATAAATCTGTTATTCAAATTATTTAAAAATACAAATAAAATATATTTTTCAAAATATAAATAGTGCAGTTTCTAAAGTGGGAATTAAGTCGATGTTTAATATTTTTGTTAATATCTTTTAAACAAATGATTTAAAAATATGATATATTTGTTATTCACATAATGGGCCTTTTATCTGATATATAACATGATGCGTTTGAAAATTGAATTTTTATTTTCCATTTAATTGTATAATTTGTCCCTAAAATTAGTATGGGGTTTTCTAATAATTTTTCTTATAAATTTCAAGTGAGCCCCAGTACCCCTGACTATTTTCAAAATTTTAGGTAGTATGGTTTCGGAAATAAAGGGAGAAATGATAATTTTTTATACCTTTATGTTAATATCTTGTCAACAATTAATTTAAAAAATATGAAAAATATATATTTGTATTCCTCATAATGAGTCCTTTCATTTGATGTATTGCATGATGCGTTAATTTTTTTTATTTTCTGTTTAATTATATAATTTGGCCCCCAATATTAATATTAGGGATTTCTTCGTATTTTTCCTGTGAACAAAAAAAAGGTCTTATAGTTTGGGAAATAAAGGGGAGAATGGGTAATTTTTTTAAACTTTTTTTTAATATCATTTAAATAATTTATTTTAATAATATTAAAAAAATAATTTCTATTCGTCATAATGAGCCCTTTGATTTGATAAATTACATAATCCGTTAGAAACAATTATAATTTTTTATTTTCCATTTTATTCTATAATTTGCCCCCCAAAATGAATATTAGGGGTTTCTCCTTATTTTTCCAGTAAAATTCAGGTGAGGCGCTACACCTTTATTTTTTTCAAAATTTTCCAGCATATGGTTTCGAAGATAAGGGGGGAGGGATGGGTAAAATATTGTATATTTTCGTTAATATTTTTGAATTAATTTATTTTAAAAATATGAAAAAATTATATTTGTTTTCGTCATAATGACCCCTTCCATTTGATATATAACATAATGCGTTAGAAACAATTTTAAAATTTTATATTTTTCATTTAATTCTGTAATTTGCCTCCCAAAATTAATAGTAGAGGTTTCTCCTTATTTTTTCAGTAAACTTCATATCAGACCCTATACCTCTAATTTTTTTCAAAACTTTACGTTCTATAGTTTCGGAAATAAGGGGGGGGATGGGTAAATTTTGATATATTTTCGTTAATATCTTTTTATATATATATTTTTTAAATATGAAAAAAATATATTTGCGTTCCTCAGAATGGGACCTTTCATTTGATGTATTACATGATGCATTTGAAAAAAAAATTTTAAACTTTCATTTAATTCTATAATTTGCCCCCAAAATTAATTTTAATGGTTTTCCTTTAAAGTTCGTGCAACGTTCTATATTTGCTATTTTTTCAAAATTTTAAGCTCAGTAGTTTCGGAGATCAGGGGGGGCGGTCGATTTTATATTCCCCCCCCCCCAGAAGGACCCCTAAAATCAAAATTTCATCTTTTACGATATGTACTCCTAATCGGGTCACCAAACTATACACGCATCCGGAGTGATATTATAAGGGTGTCCGTATATTGTATATACGGAACCCTAACAAGTCCCAGTTTATATGTTAGTGTCACAGCTTTCATCAAATTCTCCACAAAAATCATTTCAGAGCCTATTAAAATTACAGCCATCTAGGGTAAGTTGCAATATTTTTTTAATGTCTGGATCTTTTGCTGTTAAGGCAATACTCAAATTATTTTGACTAGTGGTCGCCCAGTGGTCGAAATTCGACCCTATTTCATGAAATTATAAATGTATGTTTTTATAAGAAACAGAGTTGTGGAGAAATCCTGGCAAAATATTCGATATAATAATATTAATCAAATAATTAAATTCACATTAAAAACAGAATATTTAATATGAAAGTTACGGCAACGCGTCCGAAAAATCAATATCGATCTACTACATTGACTATTTTACCACTAAACAATGGGTGCGTTCAGCAGATACAAACTGTTGTCAACGTTTGCTTACGTTTCATGTTTTGTGCTGCACAAAACATGAAACGTGCAGCACAAAACATGAAACGTTAGCAAACGTTCACAACAGTTTCTATCTGCTGAACTCACCCAATAACAACGCTTGTATGCCACTTCCAGAAGTACATGCTCTAAGTATATAATAGCATCTAACGATCGGTCCCTCTATATATAATTACTCAATGTTTTAAGTTTTGACGGTCTGGCGCCGGCGGCACTGTCAGTTATTTGTCGTTGACAGTATGGACATAAATAATGAAATTTATTATATTTTATTTAATGAATGAACCACTATTATAAAAAATATTAGCATTCTGCACTGAAGGTCGTCAGTAGCTACTAAACAAAACAAAAATGAAGAAAATCGGTTGAGAGACAGAGTAGAAAATGGTACCTAATCGTTTTGTCTTTGCCTATTTATATATAGATATTTGAGAATAAGCAATTGTTTATGAAATGACTTGTCATTTTTCTAGCCAACTTTTAAGGGCCAATGCTACAGCTCCAGCTTCTATATTCATTGGTAGTTGAAACAACAAAAAACTGCAAACACTGTTAAAATTTAGTCTTCTAATAAATTCCAGCTTTTCCCAGAACCATAAAAATTTTAAGTATTTCTTTAGGCCACAATGTTTAGTCTTCTTTAAAATTAAGAACATTTCAAGGATATTTTACACTAAAAGCACATTAATAACTTTAAGGGTCAGAAGACACCATGAATATACCCTCAACTCAACATAGTAATTTATTTAAACAATTCAAAAAATATTTGGTAACTGTGACTGGCATTTTTTGTAGTGTTGCGTATCCCATAAAATGATTGTTTCTGAAACAATAAAAAAAATCAATACAAAAGCATTGTGGGTTTGCCTTAATTACTTACATATTTTATTCTGTGTGTCCACATCACACTAGTCTTTTTCAAAAACTAATTTCTTTCCACAAAATCTTCGACCACATTTTCTGTTGCTTACCATGAGGAAAACTGCAAATATTGAATTGTTTTAGAATTTTTTAAACAAACATAGAGAATTAAATGTAAATTTATTGAAATTTAAAAATTATATGAAGCATAGTATAGTTTTCAAAATTGTAGTCCAAAGGCGTATATTAGACAAAATTGATACGCCTATGGTTTAATTTCAAAACATTACGCCATAAACTATAAAATAGATAGTTTACTTTTTCAAAATTTTGAAGACATACTGCTCAATATAAAACAAAATAAATTACTTACCGATGGCATATCATACCCAAAGATTTAGTGTTTGGTGTATGAGAACATCAAAATTCCGCACAACTAACCATTTCAACATGTATCGTTTTCCCCTTAACACTGCTAAATTATGAGTTGAATTTCATCTCTCAGCGAATAAAATTACTGTAGATTTTTGTGGTTTTTAAAAACAACAAAAATCTTGTGTCAACTTAAATGTTATAAATCAAACTTTCAATTTGCAATTTACATTTTCATTACATATTTTAAATCCATTGACAACGAAGTCAGAATCGACTTTGAAACGTTTGGTATTTTCTTTTTTACTGATGTCTGCTTATGTAACGGAGCGGTTGCGAATCCTTCCACAAACCGTCTGTAGTAAGAGCAAAGTCCCAAGAAGCTCCATAGTTCTTGCTTATCTTTGGGAATAAGCCAGTCTCGAATAGCTTCCACCTTGTCATCATTTGTTCCAGTTTCTGATACATTGTGACCAAAGAAGTCTACTTCCTATTGGAACAGGAAACATTTCTTTGGATTGAGACGAAGGTTAGTATTTTTAATCCTGCCGAACATTTCCCGTAGATTTTTCAAGTGATCGTCAAATGTGTTACCCAAAACTAAAATGTCATCTAAATAAACAAGGCATGTCTTCTAGGTTAATCCACTCAAAACAATTTCATGAGCTTTTCAAATGTGGCAGGGGCATTGCATAAACCGAATGGCATAACAGTAAACTGAAACAGTCCTTTGTTGGTGCAGAATGCTGTCTTCTCTTTATCGGCTTCGTGAAGACCAACTTGCCAATACCCACTTTTTAGATTCAAGGTTGACAACCAAGTAGATCCCGAGAAGGTCGTAAGTGTGTGTGTGTGTAAGAGAGAGAGAGAGAGAGAGGGAGCGAGAGAGAGAGAGAGAGAGAGACTATACTGAACCGATTAGATTTATCATTAAGAAGCTTTTAATTTTCTTATAAAAGATTAAAATTTGTAATAGACCGAAACGTTACCCCTATTGTAAATTATCTTTTATCTGTACGGTTCTCCAAGCACAATATATACAAAATGGTTAGACCTATATTAATAGATGATAAAAAGCGATATCTATTACTTGAATTTATGCGACTTTTAATTTTTATTTATCTTGCGAGATAATATATTGTTCCGAGTTCAAAATCTTCATCAGTTGCGCTCCTCTCAACTGATGGAAATCTGGAATAATTATTTATGTATTTCGTACATTTACCTGAATTTAACATTTTATAGCGAAATGAATATAATCATCTAAGGGTTTCAGGGCTCGAAATGATAGTATCATAATTGTTTTGACAGGTTTTAGGTAACCCACGAATTCATTTATATAATTTATATCAGAGAGATCAGTCACTTCTCTCTGACTTCTATCCTAGGAACCACTGGAAAACACGTTATACAAATTACGATTCCTGATTGGGGGCTCTATGAGCTAGATTTCACTGAAATTCCTAGATGTCGATATTCATTTCGCGCTAAAGTATCTAATTTTACTTTTGTGAAATTAAATTATTATTTAAAAACTAAAAGGTATTAAATGTACCTGGCATTTTATCCACGTGGATATTTGACTCGAAGTATTTGAAGTATAATTTCTAAGTGCTTAATCATATCAGGAGTTGAAGAAGCCACCATTTTAAACGTTAACAGATGGAAACTTATTCAAACATAAGGGGTACTGTCGAAGAAGTGGCCTATGTTAGAGAAGATAAAGAATTTGTTGATGGATGCTTATATTAGAATTTATGTCAAAATCTTCGAAGGATTACCAGGAAGAAAAAAGTTCTCACGTTTGTGAAGTATACTTTACTGAAATAATACATTTATGACTGAGCAAGTATAATAATTTTGAACAATACCATTTCAGATTAAGTTAACCGTTACCTAACAATATATAGGAAAAGTAAAAATCTGTTACTATAGCTAATAAGCAACATAAATGCGGACACAATGAGGTTTACTAAAAAAAGAGCTTTTGCAAGTATGTAAATTACTGTCACATCAACAATTAAGAAGAATACTCTAGATGAAACAACATACGAGTTTAAAGGTACTGACTGCTATGCACAACTTATCTGTATACTTAACTTATTGAACTAATCTGGGCACTAATGATGAAATATGCTCGTTAACTGTGTTAATCGAAAAAAACAATATAGGCAATTATTATATCATATGAAGAAAATATATTGATTGTTAAATTCTGAGAAAATGTGTAGACCATCTGACTTAATATTTTTATAAAAATAAATTTTGATCACATGCTTATTTGTTTTTATGGTAATTTAGTTTAATATTCTCGATCTCTGAGGTATAGAGCTATTGGTTAATTCCTTAAACTTAAAAAAAACATTGATTTTAACATTGTTCAAGTTTGAGCAATCCTGCCTAAGAACAGTTTTTAACCTCTGCGATAAAAAACTGTTGATATTGTACATTTTCAGCTAGAGTATAATTAAACAGTATTTTATGACACTGTAGACGAAATAAAATCTTTCTTTATACTCAATATGTATAAAATACACATTATTATTTATATTTGTGTTTTACAACAGGAAATTTCTAATTTGCGACCTCATAGGCTTAAACCATATTTATTTCCTTTTAGTAGCTGAAATCTGCCGATTTGTCCACCCCTAAGCAAAAAGCTAAGGACGCCCATGCAATCTTTGGCTAAATAATTAAAATAAAATTGAAAATGTCTCTTCCAATAACGCTATTAAATTATTGATGTCTCCATACAGAGTCTGCTAAGTGATAAATATTGGTCAAACCTACATTGTTAATCTTTTAGATTTTTTTATGCACTATATAGACTTGATCAACATTTTTCTAAATGTATTTTTGATAAATGTTGGATTTGAATTAGCTGCAACAAATGCAATATAGCAAAACGTACACTTTTGATTTTTTTCATTTTAATTCCTCACCGAAAGAGTTTGAACACGAACATCTGTATAGTTGTAAACAACAGATTCTGTTAGATACAGATCATACAATAAAGTTCCATTCCGTTCCGCTTACTTTCATCCTCCCGTTTACATGGAGCGGAAATGAGAGAAAAAATGACATTTAATGTCGATTGAACATTCAAATTCTGTTGAAGTAATGGCTGAGTTCAGCAGATATAGTTCAGTTCAGCAACCAAGCCGATGACGTCACACACACAAGTTTGACAGCGTTGCCGATGTCACTGTTTTTTCCGAGATTTAAAAAAACCCTATACAGAGTGTCCGATAAGTTACTTTTGTCATTCGTTTTATGTCTTTCATGTTTGGATATTTAATTTTTGAAATAACATTATCACTTATTCATGGATATATTAATTGCATTATGTAATTAGGTTTGATGTGATTAGTCAATAAGTCCTTAGAGCATTGTTTCTAAGATGACAGTAATTTTAATTTGTCACCCCAGAACGAATATTCGAGTGACTTTAGAACAGCACTGATTTATAGAGCACTTTGTGTTCCTTGAATAAACATAACCTATAACCGCAAGTCTTTAATGTATGATATGTGACTTCAAGAACAAGCAAAGAGGCAAGACATTATTAACTTAAAGTACAATTCATTTTATAAATTATAGCAAAGTAGCACTCAATAAATTAATACAACTCTAGGACAAGATTTAGGAGAGAACACACAAGGAAGTTTTGTCTAAACAAATCCGTTGATATAGGGTATAAGTAATCACTTGTCTAAAGATTTAATAGCAGACGTCAATAGATGAAATAACTTTAATTTGGATTCTCTTGAAATGTATTATTTGTGTTTATTTATACAGCTAAAAAAGATGTAAGCAATATTAACTTGAAAACTAGACTTATACATTTAGGTAAGTCTTGTAAACAAACCAACAACACTGTTTCCGAACAGATCTAAAATATAGTATTATTAATGCAAATGAGTACCTAACAAATAAAAGGAAATAGAACACAAAGCCTCTGATATGGTTAATTGTGCTACATGTGGAGTCAAATGGACCAACATCATCTATTAACTTATTAAATACCCAGTGAAAGCAGTTCTTAAAGCCATCAAATTAGCTATTAACCAAAAAAACAGTTCATGATATATATATAATTGTAATACATATGGAGACAGGTCACATTGTCAACTGAACCAATTATTCAATGAAACCAGTTTTAGAACAGCCAAATAAGCCATTTATCTTCTATAGTAAAACAACAATGGGATTGGACGTAGACACTTCTTTCAGCTCGCCTTACTATTAAATATATTTGTGAATGAATTTGTATATTGTGAACATTTACTTTATAAATTTATGCTGCTGACCTTAAATTGTTGAACCACTGATGACTGCAGAAAAACTTGAATTCATTGTTACTAAGGAGTAATACTAATGTTATAGAATTCAGTGTCAATAACTCTAAGTTTATAAATTTATTTATGAAGAAGAATGATATATTGTCTGATAAAAATAATTGTTCCGAGAATTTACCAGTTCAATGATCTAGCGGTTTATATCAACAGGCAATTCTGCTTTTTGATATCTGAGTAAACTACATCAGAGTTTTGAAAATGTTAGGAGTCTTGATGAGGACAGAGAGACATTATATTGATTTGAGTTGTTTTAAGTTACACCAGTCTGCATATAGGGAGCATGTTCACTCTCCAGTGCATAATTGTAAATGTTATAGTTGCATTGTAAATACACTAATAGATAAATAAATACTAAATACTTTATTGTTTTGTTTTTGAAAGATAAGTGCTCAAAAATGCAAGCCCTACATGGTCTCTGTATTACAATGTCCATACTGAATTGTTAGAAAAGGTGCATAATTTTGTTTTATTTTGGATTACCTGTTGATCAGCTTAGTTATTCCACTTGAGCACAGTCCCATAGCTAGACTATATACAAAAATGTATTGTTTAAATTTTACTCTAACAGTGTGTAAATTTAGTATTTAATAATGGGAAACAGTCTATAAAATTTTTATACACATTGTACAAAAAATACAGTATTATGGTTTTGTGATTCATGTTAAAAACTATATGTGTTAAAACTACTTTGCTGGAAAAGCTAAGTATTTATTATTTGTTATAAAATGATTTAATTAAGTGTTACAAAATGAAACTAACAATAACAGTAATAATTCCTGACTTGGTGCATGATTGAAGTTCTCATATTGGCCACATCATAATCAGATCTCAACTCAAGTGGTAAATTTATGCTGAAAATTACACAATCTCCTATGTATAATTATTTCATAAATACTAGGGCAAATTACACAGGAAGTAAACAAAAAAACGTTAACATTGCTCATGAAGCTATGTAGTTCTGTACTGGTAGATAATGTCTTCGTGGGCTTAAACTCTGAAAGTTTCTAATATTTAAAACCCATACATTACCTCGTCTAAATACTTTATGTACTAACCAAATTGTACCAATACCCATATATTATGTACTGTCTTAACAGTATTCCTATCTATGGCATTATTGCTTAGAGAGTTACTTATAGAATGCATAAATCTAAATTTACAGTTAAGAAATTTTTAAAGAACATAGAATATCCAAATTAAAAAACACCAATATTTTTAACATTAGACAAGTATATTTTTGAAAATGTCAAAATAATACCTTCTGTATAATTTCCTGTTATTTGAAATGCTTCTTTGAGTACCTTGTCGATGTCACAGTGATTTACTTCTTAACTTAAAAAAGTATTATGCTGAGTGTGTGACTTCGTAATTTCAGAAACTAATTACATTAAATTTTGTAACAATCAATATGATAAATACTGTTTGATAGAAATTAATGTCATTTCTAGTCACTAACCTTCATTTTAAAAATATAGATGGTTACATATTTTAACTACAATGCACTTTTTGTATCTATATATAGATCTTTCTATCAACCCTGATCCTCACAGAAAATCATACAATTTTGTACGATGAGTAAATATCTGCGCTATAGTAACTGTAATTGGCTCAAAGTGCTATAAATACTGTTAAAAGTTATAATTTGTTATATATACTCTTGAATTAAAGACAAACCAACAGTTTGTATATGAGAGAATTTTTCTGTCCATTCATACATTTCTGAACCTCTTCTTTTCTCATACATTCCTGAGCCAAAATACACAATTTGATGTAATAGCTTTTACAAATCCAAGCCATTGAAGGTTTAATAGTTATTGAAATAGGAAGTATAATGGTTGACTATAATCTAAGCTATCTAATTTGAAGAATTATGTAGCTGTTCAGTGACTGACAGGCCGCGGCCAAACTAAATCACCCAAAGAGAAACATACAATTTGAAATATGTGAACACATATTAAAGAAATGCAACATCTTGCAAACCAACATTTAAATGATATGATAGAACTATAGGTTTTATATGATATATTTATTTTCTGATAATAGATTAATCAGGGAGATCACTACTTAATTTACCTACTGCAAATGATTCTGGCATAATAATTAGAATATAGTCAGACACCAATCATTAAATTATTAGTATTTGGATTCAGTATCTATATCCATTTTTCTTCATGTAGAAAGTGGTGGGTAAAAGGTAGTAGAAATATAATAGAAATAGTTATATTTGAATAATTTTATTGAAGTATATGTACAGCTCTGTTTGATTGCAGAAACTAAGTTGCAATAAATCAATATAGAAATTAACATAAAACATGAACATTTTTTAGAAACAAAACTGTAATAAACATCTAATTACAGACAAAAATATTGAACTAACTAAAAAATCAAAATCACAATGTAATAATTTAATTTACCAGTATATGTATGTTATACACTATTGCATTGATGGATGTACACTTGTTACCTTTAGTAGGTCTGGAAATGTTTTAACAAACTCCATAATTTCCTGTTGAGTAACATCCTTTCACAGAAAAAACACTCTCCACCATCCCCTGGAAGAAAGTTTCATTAAAGTGGCAGTAGTAAATGAGAATTTTCTTTATCAGTACTCATTTTTAGTTCTCCATAATGTTAAAATAATAGGACTTTATAAAAAAACAAAAACATTTAAGACTAAAACTCTAAAAAAAACTCAAGAAATGTAAAACAATTCTGATATTTCAATATCTTGTAATGTGGAGTAATATTACAACTAGTGTGATCAATAGGCTTTCAATTTTAACCATGATTAAATAATTTACTAGTCATTTACAAATTGTGTTACTAAATTTGTTTATCAAAAACTTGAATAGCAATTACCTCATCATTTAATCTTGAATAATCTAGCTTCTCTATTATTCTATTCTCTTTGGAACTATCAACAGAACTAATGCCTTTGTCTGGTTTATTGGAGTCACATGAGTTGAACTGAAAATATATAGTTACTGTAAAATTAAGTTTGTATATTACAATTTTTTTAACAAATCATTTCAATAAATTTGTATTCTTCATAATGAGCCCTTTAATTTGATATGTTATATGAAGTTTTTATTTTCTGTTTAATTATATAATTTGTCCCTCAAAATTAATACTAGGGTTTTGTTCTTATTCTTCCTGTTAGTTGAAATTAGGACCTATACCATAAATTTAGTTTTTCAAAATTTTAGATCTTATGGTTTCGGAAATAAATGAGGAATGGATTAATTTTTTAAAGTATTGTTAATACCACTTAAACAATTTATTTAAAAAATATGAAAAAAAATATATTTGTGACTCCATATATACCTAATTTTGTTCAAAATTTTAGGCATTATAATTTGAGAGAAAAAGGGGGAATGAATAATTTTTTTAAGATTTTTGTTAATATCTTTTCAACTAAATATTTTTAAAATATGAAAAAAAATATATCTGTTCCTAGAATGAGCGTTATAATTTGATGATACATGATAGGTTCATTTGAAAAAAAAAATTATTTTTCATTTAATTCTATAATTTGCCACCTAAAATTCATATTATTGTTTTCTCCTAATTTCCTGTAAACTTTGGGCAAACTCCTATATTCCCTATTTGTTTCAAAATTTTAAGCTCAATAGTTTCAGAGATAAGGGGGGAATGTTCAATTTTTGTAAATTTTCCCCTAGAAGTACACTTAAAATTAAAAATTTTTCATTTATAATATGTACACCTGATTGGGTCACCAAACAAACACACTGATACAAAAATTAAACATTTTAAGTTCAATACTTTTAGATAAAATTGCTGTGATTGGAAACACAGTGAAATAAGCAGTGTTTGTATAAGGGTTTCTATATATTGGATATACAGAATCTTATAAAGTATTTAAAAATCACTGCTGTTGTTAACAGGACAAATCTGAAATGTCCCTCTATGTGTAAGACACAAGATTTTATATTACAGAACAATACTACAATATTACAGAACAATAATGTTTTGTAATGGATGAAAATGTGGAATCCTCTGAATGTAACAATTGATGTTTTATAAAACACTGGTGTAGAAATTCAACCTTGTATAATTGTAAAAACAATTACAATCTCTTACACCACTATGCTTCAATTATAAAAATATAAAATTTTATACACTAACACAACACCGTAATTTTTCACACTTATGTCATCTACATGGAGTAAATTATGAAGAGGACAACTTGACTATTGAAAGAGCACTGAATGTAAAAAATAAAGCTTTGGTAATTGGGTACACGATTTTTGTTTGTACATGTGTGGCACCCAAAAGTTTGTAAAGCATTACCAAAAAGAAACTAACAATTTTTTCTGAAAATATCCAATTGTTCACAAGTTCAGTTCAAACAAAAAATATAAGTTATTATTTCAAAATAGTACTTTTCAAATAATTAAATATGCAACAGAAACATTTGGGATTATAGTTCTCAAGTATATAAGTAGTATTTACATGTAAAGGCAGATAGACATTAGTTCCTCAAATTGCAGAGGTATCTAATACTTTGTAACATATAAAGTACAAGTTGTACAATTTCTTCACACTCAATGCTGTCCCAATGGTCAATATGTCATCTTCATAGATTATATAATATAGACAGCAGTGTTAAAAATGAAGGATTGGTGATAGACTACAAAACTGTTTGTTTGTAGATATGTGGTACACTAAAGGTAAAAGTATGTATACTGTTTACACATAATTGCTGTATGACAATTTTAGTGTACTCAAATTGCAATTGTCTTTAATACATAGAGACTTATGTATTGCAATTTTAACATAACAAGAACTCATAAAATGTACAGTTAGTAAAATTTTCAGTTAAGTTAAAGAACAAATTATTTTAAAATATCAAAATATACTTACATATTCACTAAATGCTGTTTTTTTAACATGTTTCTATCATAAACTATGTTTTTTTCTTCTAACCATTTCTGAATTTCAATTTTCTTCGCTGTACTTGCAGGAAGTTATTGACAATAACACTATCATAGCTTGCATTATCCATAATTATCACTGATGGGTTTTCCAGATTGCACAATAACTATTCAAACCAATTTAAGAAATGGTAATCCCTGAAACGAAAACCCTTTGAATAGTTTGAAGATTAATTAATGTATGTTACTTTGAATAGTTTGAAGATTAATTAATGTATGTTACTTACTTGCAGAACACATTTCATAAATTATGTTTCGTATTTCACACTGCACAGTTTCATCAATATCTGTCACTGGTTTTTTATGATCATTATGTCTTTTGGGACTTTTTAGCGCCTCTTTTCTGTTAATTCTGGCTTCAATTCTCTCAACAGAGTCTACACTTACTCCCAAAGCTTCAGCAACTCTCTATGATGTATACAAATAGTAGTGCCTCACAACAAATTAAATGTTGACCCACTCAATAATACTGTACATGAACAATATCTAATAAAAACACTAACGTATTTCGGAGGTAGAGTAGGATCACCATTTTCTTTATTTTTCTTGAAATAATTTAAACTTGAAGCTATCATAGCTTTTTCTCGGCTACTAAAAGGTTTCGGTATTGTTCTACTGTCTAAATTCCTAAAAACTGAAACAATACTATAACACAATGAATAAACAGGTGTTATAAATAAGTATATGCTGTAAAAAAGTCAATTTGAGATTAATTAACGCTTTTCTTTAACTCGAATTGTGCAAATGCTCTCATCAAAATTGCTCAAAGAAAACAGGCGGGAAATTATGACATTTATCGCTGTCATATATGAAATTTGAAATAAAGACACAAAATTCCTGACGACCTATGCTTTGTGTTTTGATAAGTTAACAGTAGAGACTGGATTTACGTAAAGCAATGCTAAGGGGATGCGAACTAAAATTAAAACTGTCGATTCAGAAACCCATCATAATGTAATGTAATGTCACTTTCTGTTTATAAAAAAATTATATGATAATTAAACTAATACCGAATAAGATAAATGTACCTATTCACGAAAAACTTACATACTCATGTTTGGTTAAAGCTGCTTTTCAGTATTATTCAAATAAAATATATCATTTACTAGTGTATAAAAATTCTACAAACAACATTTTGTCATCTAATATAAAGAAATAGTGGCAACGTTGCTGAGGTCGGCCACGGTAGTGCCATTCGAGGCGATGTAATTTTACCAATATAATGGCGAATGGCCCATAAGCAATTTAGGAAAATTTTATTTCAAAATTGGCAGCAAATAATCACCAAAATGACGTCATCGGCTCGGTTGCTGAACTGAACTATACAAACGGTTGTCAACGTTTGCTTACGTTTGATGTTTTGTGCTGCACAAAACATCAAACGTGCAGCACAAAACATGAAACGTTAGCAAACGTTCACAACAGTTTGTATCTGCTGAACTCAGCCATTGTAAGATACTTTTATCCAGTGGATCCCAAATGTTTATAAAATCCATGTCTACATGCACAATGCATTCGTTGTTCGTTATTAGTTTCTATCCTGCTCCATGTAAACGGCGGGAACAAGGACCGACGGAAAAGTTGGTTGCGGGATGAGATATGTCATTTTTGATGAGCAATGGGTGCGTTTAGCAGATACGAACTTTTGTTAACGTTGTTAACGTGCAGCACAAAACATGAAACGTAAGCAAACGTTAACAACAGTTTGTATCTGCTGAACACACCCTATGATTGCACGAAGTATAGATACAAGGAGTCCGAACGTAATGTTAAATAAATGGTAGCATTTTAGGGGACAGAATGTTTTGCCGGTAGAGCGCGCCACTTTTGAGGAAGTACTCGTTTAAATCCTTACGCGGGTAATCTTGTTGATACTGACAGCCACCTGACAGCTCTGAAAATATTATTTCGATAATCCGCAAAGCTAAAAATGTGTGATATTGGTAAATAAATACAATTAACCAGCAGCAAACAATTTTATTAAAAAAATAAATTAATGTTATCAACAGGTCTTTAAGAATTATAAAATTATAGTTCATCTTTTGTCTCTACGTATTATTAAACTACTACTATTAAACAAACCATAAGTGAAGTAAAGAATTTAAACATAGTTTCTGCAAATTAAGTAGTAAATATAAATTCAAAAATGGTTAAACACCTATTTATTTCAGTATTACAATGCTTGATAATAGGAAAGTAATTAATTGATTACAATCAAATATATTATTTATTAATCGTATTAGTTATAAATAAAAGACGTTTAACATTTAAATACCAAACAATTTAGATTTGACAAATACACTAGTGTATACAATACAATATTTATTAACAACATTGATGTTTAATACTATTTTTAGGTTACTCACTTTCGGAACTTTGAATATACCCACTTTAGCCACATTTCCACTTGCCTTTCGGCCACTGAGGCAACCAACACCTTCCCATTTTTTATTAAAACTATTGTTAAACAATTACATTAATATTTTATACTTAGTTTTATAATTTTAATAATTTCGAAATTCGACAGCGCGTATTTACGGTTGATAATAATAATAACATCGGTACGTCCTGAACATTTGCGCAGCTAGTGGCAGAAAAGACAACTATGATCTGGGTTTAATATTGTATACCACGAATACTGTGGAAAAGCCTATACCGTTCGGACTCCTTGTATCTATACTTCGTGAATGATTGGCTGCCGAGTCCCTTAGAACATAAAAATGACCATTCTTTATGTTCTGAGCCCATTACGCCCGCCTATTCTGCTCTTAGAGCATGTACTTTCTGGAGATAGCCTGCAGTGGCAAGGCTAGAAAGAGAGGGCAATAGAGACAGTAATAGGCTATTTCACTTGGTGGATGGAAGCAGCCAATGAACAACATGCTGATCGTATTTCAGTGGAAGCAGCTCCCAAGCGAATGCAGTGAAATAGCCTCTTACCCTCTCTATTTCCCCCTCTCTGTCTTTAGTCTTACCACGACATTTATGCACTGCAGGCTATCTCTAGAAGGTACAAGCTATAAGGGTGAAATAGCCTGTTACTATATCTATTGTTCTCTATTTCTAACCTTGCAACGATATTTGTTCATTGCAAGCTAACTCTAGAAGTACATGCTCTAAGTGTATTTTTGGAATGTGGGCTACCTCCAGAAATATCAGCTCTATGTTTATAAATTAATCTTGTTGTTGCTTTATCTATATATAATCTGTGGTTATGTTTTGGTTGGTGGACACAAAACGAAATATTGCCATTGGTTAATTTCGAAGAAATTCAATTTTTTATTGCTCTTATAATAACGAATTTTTGTCTGTCAGTGGTTATACAGGTAATCAATTAGAAAATATAGCACAATTATAAGAAAAATGGCTCAAAATGAGAATCCATTTTTTGAGCAACAGTCTGGTTCTTTAAAACAAAGCGATGATGCCAAAAAAACATCAAATGATAGTCATGCAGTGTCAAAAAGGTAAAAGTTATTGAAATTATAACCTTATATATATATATATATATATATATATATATATATATATATATATATATGTAATTGATATTTACTACATCTTTTTAGGTTACATAAAGAACTCATGAACTTAATGATGACTCAAGATAGAGGTATATCTGCTTTTCCAGAAGGGGAGAATCTGTTTAAATGGATAGGGACTATAATGGGTCCTAAAGATACTGTATATGAAACATTAAAATTCAAGCTGAGTTTCCAGTTTCCACATTCATATCCCTATACAGCTCCTGTTGTTAAATTTATCACACCTTGCTTTCATCCAAATGTTGATACAAGTGGTAACATCTGCCTTGATATACTTAAAGAGAAATGGTCAGCATTGTATGATGTTCGAACAATACTACTATCTGTACAAGCATTGTTAGGTGAACCAAATACTGATAGTCCTTTGAATGCTTTAGCTGCAGAAAAATGGCAAAAACAAGAAGAGTATAAAAAACATGTTTTAGAAACTTACAAAGAAGCTTAGTTTAATTAGTAGTATTTAAATCAATTGATTATTGTAAATTATTAGTTAGGGTTTATGGCAAATTAGGAACTGTCAAATTATAATGCTCATTAGCTTATAAATATTTTTGTCACTGGATTGAGAAATATTACAATTAATTAATTTTTTAAAAATATGTAGTTAATGAGTATTCTGACACAATTTCCATTAACTTATTATTCCATTCTTTGTATTTTGTAATCTGTAACAAATTTAAGTGTGCCATTGTTATATACAGTTTCCATAAGTAATGATGTCAGTTTTTTTGGAAAACATAATTTTGCAAAGAATAAATGTAATTAAACTATTATTTTGTATAATGTTTGTTCATAAAAAACAGTTAAATTATTTGGTTTTTATCATTAAAATTATCTTCATCCTAAGTATGGGAAATAGTATTAAAATTATGTACTAAAAATTTGCTGGCAATATATTTTTAAAATACATTTAAAAACAAAATCTGCATGGGATATAGAGGAACCCATCAAATTTATTTTTATATATGTGAAGAATTTTTAAATAGCACTACTATGATTTTTATAGTACTTATGGAATCAGTTACAATAACTTATTATGGAAGGGAAAGCTCGTTGATGGATGACCTCACTCATGAAACTTCTGTCCCTTGGTTCTGACACTTTCAAATTAAGAACTAAATTACACATTAGGATTAATACTTAAACCACAACAAAAAGTTGCAATTTTAATTTTCCTGAATTACATGTCCGTTTATAAGAATGACACAAAAAAAGAACAGAGATAGGGAGATAACAAGAAACAAAAAGTATATTTCATTATAAGCTTTCAATTCCATTTGCTCAGTCTAAATGACTGCCACTCTTTTTTTACACATTTATTTTTTGGGATATTTTGAAATTGATTAGTCTAATCCTACTTATTTTTTCTGTAAATCCAATTTACTGAGAAAATCTAAATACTCATAGATAATAATTTGATGAAGATTTCATTTTGGAGATATTGGTATCAATACTATTTTACAAGATCTGCAACTGTCTAGATCTAAGGTAGATACCCTTGTTTCTTGTTTACAATGGTGAATATCAAACATGAAAATAACTTATTATAAGAAGAGAAGCTACTTAAGCTTCTGTATAATAGTCTCAGGCTCTTCAGTATGTTGTATTAAAACAATAATTCAAATAATTGGTATTTATTAACTGATTTTTTTAATATGCCATAGAAGCTAGTACAAGCAGAAATCAGGGGGTCCTGGATTTTTTAAAAAGTTGTACCTACTTTTGATGTAATTTTCGTATTTTTTTTTGTTTTCTAAACTATGTGGCATATTCTTGATTACTTTTATGTTTTTTTGGGCAATAACACCACAATAGAAATAAAACGACTTATATTGCAGGAATATCAAACGTTTCAAAGTCTATTCTGACTTTGAAAAAAATATATTTGTGTTCCTTAGAATGAGACCTTTCATTTGATGTATTACATGATGCATTTTAATTTTTTTAAATTTAATTCTATAATTTGCCCCACAAAATGAATGATAATGGTTTCTACTTAGTTTTCCTTTAAAGTTCAGGCAACATTCTATATTTCCTATTTTTTTTCAAAATTTTAGGCTTAGTAGTTTCGGAGATCAGGGGGGAGGGAACGGTCGATTTTTTTAGTTTTCCCCCCAGAAGTAGCCCTAAAATCAAAATTTCTTCTTTTGCGATATGTACTCCTGATCGGGTCACCAAACTATATATTGATACAAAATTTCAACCTCTTCCGTCCAGTAGTTTAGGAGAAAATTGCTGTGATGTGACAGAGGCAGAAATCCCGAGAGATATTATAAGGGTATCCGTATATTGTATATACGGAACCCTAAAAAACGAACTAGAAATCTCCATCCTGTTCGAACAACACGAAATTGTCTACGTTAGCAGGCCCGGATCGTACTGGAAGGTTGAACAGGATAGCAATAATATAAAAACGCTGGCGTAAAGAATTTAGTGCAGTAGGTAGCAATGTACGTAGCGAGCGTCTGATGGGGTGTAAGTCATCGTTGAAGCAAATTTCTGTGAGAATAAAGACCTACACGGAGTTTATACTATACATATATAAATCTCTTATATATGGTTTATACTAGATATTTGGTGTCTGGAAGTGGCATTGACGATGGACGAGAAATTCAATGAATAAGTTCCTGGAAAAACGTAATAAAATGAAGCTGCAAATTCGAGAAGATCGAACTTCAAGTATAGTGACAACTTTTGATGAGAAATTTGATAATTTTGTCACCACTATAATGAACAATAAAATTTTATTAACTGAACAAAACATTAGAAGAACAGACTGAAGAATTAAACAGTCAAGATGAATTACAAATGGAACAGAAACAAATTGATTTTAAATGACAACAAGAATTTGTACATCTAATGCAATTGGTAACATATTGTAACAAAGCAGTTAATCAGAAAATACATATGGAATCAGATATAAAGGCAATAAATGATGAAATAGATGTTTTAAAAGTTCAATGGATAGTCTGGAAAATAAGGTCAAATATGACTTCAATTAATTCAGTTGTAACCAAAGTACTTACAATGTGAACTATCCAAACTCAAGCAGAAACAGTGATTAGGTAAAAAAATCTTGCAAAGAGGAAGATATGAGAACATCGTAAGTACCAGAAATTCTTTTATGAAACCACCCATTTTTGATGGTGTCGATATTGTTACGAGAATTCATCCGACAGCTGGTGCAATCGGCCATCAACCAATTCGTGGAAGGGACGTTATTTCGACACTTCTGGGAATGCGAAATGTTTTGTCTCTCAACAGGCCGACCGCTGCCGTTACTGGGAATTCCCTTAAAGCGTTCAGAACATGAAAGAGTTTCCCGATGGTTAGTGGACTTACCAGACAATTCGAAGAGAAATATATAAACTGAACTGAACCCGAGAGTGAAAATAAAAACATTACAGTGGTGTCAGGTGTTCGGTGTATTTGTGAAACTTTGGAAGTGGAAAATAAATAGACTAACAATGTTTAAAGCAGTGAATTTGGACCAATTGAAAGTGACTGATTTGAAAAAAGAACTTGAGGAAAGATATTTAGAAATTAGTGGAAAGAAAAGTGAATTAGTACAATGGCTACGAGATGCCCTAATAAATGAAGGTAACGATCCCGATACTTATTTGTTTGAAGTTTCTGGTAATGGAGATGAGTATGCTATTTAAAAAAATGGAAGAAAATTTAGAAAGTAAACTAGAAACATTACAAGAAAAGTCTAAAACAATAGAAGACAAATTCCTAGAAAATTCTAAAACCCTAGAAGAGAAATTGCTAGAAAATTCTAAAACCCTAGAAGAGAAATTGCTAGAAAATACTAAAAACTTGAAGGAGGCCTTAGAAGATAAATTAGCAGAAAATTTTAAAACCCTGGAAGACAAATTACTAGAAAATTCTAAATCCTTAGAAGAAAATTTGAAAAGCATGGTACAGAAAAATTCAGAAATGCTGGAAGAGAAAATATTCGAGAATGAGGCTCGGATGGAAGAGCTAAAACAAACAATGGCCGAAGAGTCAGTCAAAAATGAAACGCGGATAAAAGAGCTAAAGCAGACAATGGTCGAACAGCTGATACAGACGATAGACAAACATGAAACGCGGATAGAGGAGCTAAAGCATATAATGGAGGGTGAGATCAGCAAAATAAAAGAACAGGTAGTCACAATACAAAGGGAAGATACTCAATCAAAAACCGAAAACAGAAACAGTCCAGCAGTAGTGGATTCGAAAATTGGCCTCGAAGGAGCAAGACACAAAATGAAACCTCCACAATTTGATGGGAAATCGTCATGGACTAACTATAGGCGCCAATTCGAGGCTGCAGCAAAGTTAAATGGATGGTCGGCAGAGGAGAAGGCAATAGCACTAACTCTTGCCTTAAGAGGGGATGCTACAGATATTTTGCAAACATTGAATGCCTCGGAGCAAGAAGACTACGAACAACTGGTTAAACACTTGGAGCTAAGGTATGGACAGACCCATTTGGAGCACGTGTACCACTCCCAACTAAAAAATCGCCATCAGAAATCTAATGAATCGCTGCAAGAGTTTGAAGCTGATATTGCCCGTCTGGTTCGCCTTGCCTATCAAGCCACACCGGAAAATGTGATAGAAAGGTTAGCAGTGCAAGCGTTTTTGGATGGACTTCGGGACAACGAAGCCAGGCAAGCATTGCCGTTATCTCGACCGACTCAATTAGTGGATGCACTGGCTCGAGCTCTGGAATTCGAGGTTGCGAAAAATACCTGCAGAGGTCAAGCCAGAGTCCGAATCGTTGACGGAGAGTCCGAAGATGGCGGAAACGATGAAGCCTCTGTAAGAAAGATAATAGAAGAAGTCCTTACCGAAAAAATACTAGTTAGATGTCGGAAGTGTCGTAAGGTAGGACATGTCCAGGGTCGTTGCAAGGAGAGCAACGGAATACAGACTTCCTCCTCGGGGTAACTAAAGAAAGTCAATATAAAGGGACCATCGTCGACCTGTAACCAAAGTGTCCCAACTACCAACGCATATGTCGCTTCGTTACGCAACCACATTAACAGTGTCTTTGTAGATGGCCTTAAAAAATGGCAACTGAGAACAGCGATAGGAGAAGCAGCGAAAGTCCATGGTGAAATAGAGGTTGAAATGACCTTGGGAAACACAACCTTCCTACATCGGGCATTAGTGGCAGACATCGAAGACGAAGTAATCATTGGAATGGATGTCATGAGCTCCAAGGGATTCCAGTTAAACTTCAAAGATGGAATTCTGCGAGTGAATGACGAAGAAGTGGTGCTTCATGGGAAAGATGACATAAAGTTTCGAGCCATCTTAGCAGAGGATGTCAATGTTCCGGAAAGAGCTGAAATCATTATAGATGCTTGCTTAGATGGGAAAGTTCAAGCTGGAACAGTAAAGATGTTTGATCCCGAACTTAATGACGGAAATGTAGGCAGAGGAGTTGCACTGGGGAAGACTCTGTTTAGTGCCAGGGAGATTGTTCCAGTAAGAGTAATGAACCTGAATCATTATTCGGTTGTGCTGAAGAAAGGAACAACTTTGGGCCACTGTTCAACAGTTTCCTCTGTAGTCAGAAGCACACAGCATGCGGAAATGCCACCAGGTAAACTATCTGAGGAACTAGAAAGACTCATCACCGATTCATCTAAGGATTTGGAACCAAACCAGAAAGCAAAATTGAGGGACATTGTTACAAACTACCAGGATATCTTCGATGTAGGGAATGGCAAAAGAGGACGAACTGATCTGGTGAAACATAAAATTAATACTGGGGACGCTCAACCTATTCGACAGTCGGCGAGAAGACTACCCTTTGCTAAAAGAGAAGAAGCCTACAGGATAGTCCGCGAGATGGAGGAAGAAAGTGTTATTGAACCGCCCAATAGCCCCTGGGCTTCTCCAGTTGTCTTGGTTAAAAAGAAAGATGGTTCGACTCGATTTTGCGTGGACTGTCGGCAATTAAACCACGCTACAAAGAAAGACAGCTATCCCCTTCCAAGAATAGGCGATACCCTAGATACGTTGGCTGGATCGAAGATGTTTTCCACCCTGGACTTGAAGAGCGGTTATTGGCAGGTGGAACTTGCTAAAGCAGACCGAGAAAAGACTGCTTTTACCATCGGCTCAGGAGTTTATCAATTCACGGTGATGCCGTTTGGACTGTGTAATGCCCCAGCAACGTTTGAAAGATTGATGGAAACAGTGTTAAAACGTGCCTGGTGTATCTTGACGATATTGTCGTGGTTGGAAAATCTTTTGAAGACCACGTGAGGAATCTGAAGGAGGTATTTCGGCGACTTCGAAATTCCAGACTAAAGTTAAGCCCGAAAAAGTGTCAGCTGTTCCAAGAAGAGGTGCAATATCTTGGACATGTAGTTTCCGCACAGGGAGTAGCTGTTGAGAAACAGAAAATCAAAACTGTCCAGGAATGGCCGATACCTAAAGATATCCAGCAGTTAAGAAGTTTCCTGGGGTTATGCACGTATTATCGTCGGTACGTAGCCGGATTTGCCAACATCGCCAAGCCACTTAATAGACTCACAGAGGGGAAGGTGCCGTACCAGTGGAACGAGGAATGTCAGCGATCATTCGAGACACTGAAAAGAGCATTGACCAGTGCCCTCATTTTAAGTTATCCTTTGCCTGATGGGAATTTCGTTTTGGATACCGACGCAAGCAATGTCGGAATTGGTGCGGTGCTTTCGCAGATCCAAAATGGTCAGGAGAAAGTCATCGGTTATTTTAGCAAGACCTTGAGCAAGCATGAACGGAATTACTGCGTTACTCGCAGGGAACTCTTGGCTGTGGTAAAGGGGGTAGAACATTTCTATAAGTACCTCTATGGTAAAAGATTCCTCCTGAGGACTGATCATGCAGCACTGAAGTGGCTCTTACAGTTTAAAAACCCCGAAAGACAAGTGGCCAGGAGGATACTGAACATCGCGCGGGAACAAGCCATAAGAATGCTGACGCCCTATCGAGGAGACCATAATGACTGCAAACATTGTCAGCAAGCTGAAGAAAAAGGGGATGTTCTCTGTAGAACTACCGCCATCGATGACCATTGGCAACCTGGGGAGATCCAGAAAGACCAAAAATTAGATCCAGAACTAACAGAAGTTAACCGGTGGAAGGAAGAAGACCGCAAACTTACGTGGCAAGAGATTTCCCAATATTCACCAACCATAAAGTCGTACTGGGCTCAGTGGAACTCCCTCATCCTGGAAAATGGACTTCTCAAGCGCGTCCTGGAATCTCCAGAGGAGGGAAACGACAGAAAACAGATTGTAGTTCCCAAGCTCTTGAAGTTCAATAAAAAACGGACGAAAACATTACACCCGCAATCCGATGGAATGGTAGAACAGATGAATAGAACCATTAACCGCCATTTGTCAAAGGTAGTCTCTGACCACCAAAGAGACTGGGACCAGTATCTGCACTTGTTTCTAATGGCATATCGTTCGTCTGTGCACGAGTCCACGGGTCAGACCCCGGCCAGTATTATCATGGGACGAGAATTAAGACTACCATGCGATTTGAAGTTTGGATGTCCCCCAGGAGAAGAGACCGCAGGTGAAGACTTTGTCAGCCAGCTACGTCAAAAGATGAACGACATCGATGAACGAGTCCGGTTAAACATCGAGAATGCCAGTGCCCGAATGAAGAAAGCCAACGACATCAAAGCCGAGGGCGGAGAATTCCAAGTTGATGATCTTGTTTGGTTGTATAACCCGCAACGTCGTCGTGGATATTCGCCCAAGCTACAGAAATCTTGGGAGGGGCCGTACCAAATTGTAAAGAAAATCAACGATGTTGTCTATAGAATAAAGAAGCTACCTCGGGGAAAACCAAAGGTGGTACTTTTCAATAGGTTAGCCCCTTATGCCGGAAGTCATGATGGCGAAGTTGACCAAGCCCAAGTCCGCAGCGTCCAAACACCCGATGATGAGATGACCTTGGAACAGTTTATGGCACTGTACTCTAATGGGCAGAAAGTGCAGCACGACGTGACCACAGAAGAACCCCGAGACCTGTTTGAGGTGCTCAAAGAATATGCCCTGGCTCATTGTGTGGCTCGAGATCTCCGGATGTCCAGAGGAATAGCCAAGGTGTTTGCCAAAAAGCACGGCCAGTTCCAGAAGCTATGGGAGCAAGATCCAGCGGTAGGGAAGGTAACGAAAACATTCTCGCAAGACAAGCCAACATATAGCGATCTTTGAAAGACTCTGGTAGAATTGAGGACGGTGATGATGGAGAAGAATCTGATGAAATTGGCGGTCCCAAAGATAGCCTGCGGGTTGGATGGACTGAATTGGAGGGTGGTGAGAAGTATGATGGAAACAATCTTTTGATTCAGTGGCATCAACATCCTGGTATGTTGTCTCAATATTTGCAGCCCAGGTTCGAAGACCGTTGACTGTTACTTCCACCAAATTCACGATGTCGAAATGGAGAGTCCTCCAAATATCGTCACACCAGGAAGGATTCTAGGACATTCCGGGACGAAATGGTCTTAAGAAGGGGGCAATGTTACGAGAATTCATCCAACAGCTGGTGCAATCGGTCATCAACCAATTCGTGGAAGGGACGTTATTCCGACACTTCTGGGAATGCGAAATGTTTTGTCTCTCAACAGGCCGACCGCTGCCGTTACTGGGAATTCCCTTAAAGCTTCCAGATCATGAAAGAGTTTCCCAATGATTCGTGGATTTACCAGACAATTCTAAGAGAAATATATAAATAGGAACAGCTGGCGATAGGAGGCATTCGGTTTTCGTCGGTCGTATTGTATAGTTAAGATAAAATGTAAATAGTTTCTTGTGAATATAAATTGTGTTAAAGTAGTTGAAATAAATTAGAGTGAGTTGGACTGTGTTTTTAAATAAATCCAAGAACTGAACTGAACCCGAGTGTGAAAATAAAAACATTACAATATAGACACTATCAAAGGTATTTGAAGAAATATTTTCAGACAAAACATACTGAAATATTTCAGGAAATATTAAAGAAACATTTCGTGAAATATTACACAAATATTTCATGAAATACTTTAAGGGAATTTTAGTCGCGAATATACAAATACTTGGAAAATATTGTTATAAGATATTTCAGGTGACATGGAATATTTTAGGACCATTTTAAAATATTTCACTCTAATATTTCTGAAATATTCGTATGCCTATGAAATATTACATATATAGGGTTATTCACGTATTACAACACGGAATATTATGACTAAGATACTCATTTTAGATGATCTTTCTGTTTTTAGGTTGATATATATATATAATTTTCAGAGGAACATTTTAAAATTATAAATTATTTTCGTTTTATACAGGGTGTCCCAAAAATGAGAGAAGTATCAAAGTTGTTTTTTTTAATTGAATGCCCTGCACATTATTACATTTTCGGTATCTATGAGTAAAATGATAAGGTGTTTCATAAAAGTTTACTACCTAAACCTCATAGTTTCTGTAATATTCACTATTTTATCAAAATGTACTGATCATTTAAAGGGTTAGTGTCTCAGCATACTTTTTTCTTATTTCCAACCAAATTCCGACTGGGGTCTCCTGAAGAATAATATTGTTATATAGTCGGTGGTTCCAATTAAAATTATACAACTAATATTCACTTTCACTTTTCTAGAATTTTTATATACATCAAATTATACAGAACAGCTGATTCACAATAACATTACAATATACGCTCGTCGTCGCTGTCTAACTAACTGCCGCGATTATGGATCTCTCCTTTTAAAACCTGCATCGAAAACTCTTGTACAATCAATCAATTCTACAGCTGACGAGCAATTTCGAGAACAATTTTTGTCCTAAAAGCGATCGGTGTCTTACTGGAATGAAACCAGGGCCGGCTTAAGGAAATTTCGTTACACCGCCCCCCCTTTAATTCTGATCGTCCCGGTCAGAAACATCCTCTCCATGGTAGGGAGCGAGTCGATCTAAATGGACCACCTTCAACTTAGCCCTGGGATTTCGACGGATCCGGTAGACGACGTCATTAAGCCTCTTGACCACCTCGTATGGACCATCTCAGGCGGGTGTAGGCTTTGGGGATTTACCCTTGCTCCGTTGGGGGTTGTACAACCAGACTTTGTCCCTCTCTTGGAACCCGACTGAATTGGCCTTAAGGTCGTATCGCGTCTTCATCCGGTCACTGGTGGCCAACATCTGCGTTCGGGCTTATTCGTGTTTGCCAACATGTTATGTCGGAGCTGGTCAGCATAATCGTCGATGACTTGGGAAGGTTCTTCGGGGGAGCCAAAAGCCAAATCGCAGGGTAATCGTAGCTCCTTTCCGAATAGGACCCTGGCTGGAGTCAGACCTGTACCTACTGTTATGTACGGTTGAACGACAGACCAACAGGAATAGGGGAATATGCTCATCCCAATAACGCTGGTTATTGCTGACGAACTTGGATAGGTGTTGTTCCAAGGTCCTGTTGAATCTTTCCACCATTCCGTCTGACTATGGGTGTAATGGTGTTGTTCTCGTTTTCCTGATCCCCAACATCCTGCAGACCTTTTGGAATACATTCTATTCGAAGTTAGGCCCCTGGTCTGAATGTAGTTCCATCGGGCCGCCAAACCTGCTGAATAGTTGTTCTACGAGCACCGTCGCTACCGTGGTGGCCTCTTGGTTGGGTATCGCATATGCCTCAGGCCATTTGCTGAAGTAATCCATTGCGACCAGAATGTATTTGTTCCCCCTCTCAGACTCGGGAAAAGGACCGAGGACATCGATGGCAATCCTCTCAAATGGGACGCCCACATTGTACTGCTGCATTCTGCCCTTGGTCCGGGTCTTCGGGCCCTTACTGGCTGCACAGGTGTCACATTTCCGGCACCAAGCTCTGACGTCTTCAAAGTAATTTACCCAGTAGTATCGCTGGCGAACTTTGTCTAGGATTTTGTTCATGCCCAGATGGCCCCCGGTAATCCCATCATGTACTTCGGTCAGGATGGCTGGTACCTTTTTCTTCGGAACTACCAGTTGGGACTTGGTTTTTCGTCCATCAGCGCTTTGCCAAACTCGCTTGGGCATTCCATTGTCTACTCTTAGAGAGTCCCATTGAGCCCATAACAATTTCAGCACGCCTGAGTATCTAGCTACCTCGTCCCATCGTGGCCTGGGTGCCCCTCTCGTTTTGAGTGACAAGATTGGTTCGATGTTTGGATCAGCCATTTGGTCCTGGATGCACTGTTCCGTTGTCCAGTCTTCATTGGCCTGCACGCACTCGGATCTGTCTGATGGAGATACCCTTTCGCTGTTCCGTCTTCAGACAATGTCCGCATTCTGCTCTACAGGGTCTTCTGGATAGGGCATCGGCATTATTGTGCAAACTGCCGGCACGGTGTTCCACCTTGAAATCGTATTGCTGTAATTTCTCCGTCCACCTGGCCAGTTGTCCTTCCGGTGTCTTCATGTCCAGCAGTCATTTGAGGGCCGCATGATCTGTTCGGATTAAGAAATGACGACCATAGAGGTACTTGTGGAATTGGTCTACAGCTCTTATTACTACAAGAAGTTCTTTTCTGGTGACGCAATAATTTCTTTCCGGTTTCGAGAATCCACGGCTGTAATACTCGATCACTCTCTCTTCACCATCTTGCACCTGGGATAGGACGGCCCCCAAACCTGTGTTGCTGGCGTCGGTGTCTAAGATGAACTTGCCTGACTGTGTAGGAAAGGCTAGGATTGGGCTGGAACATAGTGCTGCCTTAATTCGTCTGAATGATGTTTCGCAATCCTGATTCCAACAGAAGGTCTCTTTCTCAGTGGTCTGCCGATGTAAAGGCGCGGAATGGTGGCAAATCCCTCAATAAATCGCCTGTAGGAGAAACAGAGGCCCACGAAGGTTCGGAGTTCATGCTTGTCTCTTGGGATTGGCCAATCACGGATGGCTTCTATCTTGTCCTCGTTGGTGCGGATCCCTGACTCGGAAACGACGTGACCCAAAAACTCTACTTCTTTTTGGAACAAGGAACACTTCTTCGGGTTGAGTCTCAGGTTGGCGTTATTAATTCTGGAGAATAATTCGTCCATGTTTTTCAGATGGTCGTCGAATGTCTGACCCATGACTAGAATGTCGTCGAGGTGTACTAAGCCCGTCCTCCACGTTAACCCGCTCAGTACATACTCCATTAGCCTCTCAAATGTAGCGGGTGCATTACATAACCCAAAGGGTATGACCGTGAACTGAAACAGCCCTTTACTGGTGGAGAACGCTGTCTTCTCTCTGTTGTTTGCGTGTAGACCAACCTGCCAATATCCACTCTTTAGGTCTAGTGTGCTAGTGTGGTCAGAGTGTCATCAATTCGGGGTAGTGGATAGCTGTCTTTCTTGGTGACGTCGTTCAGCTTCCTATAATCCACGCAAAATCGGGTGGTTCCATCCTTCTCTTCAACTAGGACGACGGGAGCGGACCATGGGCTGATGGATGTCTCAATAATTTTGTAACATGGACTCGATGTTTACCTCGACTGCATGTTGTTGCCCCAATGGTAGTCGTCTAGGTGGTATTCTGATGGGCGGAGCCTTTCCGGTATCTATTCGATGCTAGATGATGTTGGTGCGACCGGTGGTTCCATCTTGACTGTTAAAAATTTGCCAGTGCTTTGTGATAAATTGCTTGGTTTTCTTCTGGTTCTCTGGTGTCATGTGTGTCAAATGGTCAGCAAACTGTTGTACGAACTCTTTACTGGGCCCTGTCTCCTTCACCGACGTCTGGTACTCTTCTTCGCAATTGATGATGGTCTCTACTGGCTCGAAACAAGCTATCTCTTGACCATTGGCAATTCTGATGTCGTGGTTGGACAAATTCATGATTCTAATTGGTATATCTCGTCCAGTTTTAACTATAGCGCGTCCAACTAAGTAGTTATGAGCTGAGTGTACGGGCTCCACCATTCCAACGCAGCTCCCAGGATGGCTGTCTAGCTGCCCATGAATAATCTGTTCCGTTCGACCGGAAATTCTGGCTGAAGACTTTGCCAAAATTTTTATGGAGGTGACTAAACTGTTAACGGGCCGTGTCAATACAAATTCCTCATTTAGGAACCGAAGAACATTATATCTCGGGTCGAACATAAATCCATGCTGGCTAATTAGGTCCATACCCCTTATAAAATCGTCCTCAATATTCGCTACCAGGACCCTATGCCACATCATGTTGTCCCCTATCTGTAGCACGACATCTGCCTCACCCTGTATTGACATGGACTCTCAAAACCCTGGACTTGGCAATGGACACAGCGGCGCTGGTGTCGATGGTGATGGTAATTGCTCGGCCATTGATGGTGCCCCTGATGGCTAGGCTGCTGCTATCTCTGCAAAATCCCCGGATGGATAGTGTTTTGGGGGCTGGTGGAGGATCAGTCAGCATTCGCCCCCTTATGCTGACTGGCTGACGGTCCCTGGACATGTGGCAGTTCTGTTGGTTCCCCCTGGTCGGTGATCGTTCCGGTAGCCTTACTCTGCAGTCACGTTGAAAGTGTCCTGTCCATCCGCACCGGTAGCATGCTCCTCTGTGGTCAGTTCTTTGTGATCGTTCTATAAGTTTATGGATTCCGGACAACACTGCCTGTAGGGATGGTTCTGGTTCGTCATGGCTGAAGGAAACTGCTCGCACTCTTGGTTTGGACATGTTCATAACTGCCTCTACTTCCAAGGCCCGAAGTAAAGCTTTATTAATTTTCTTGACGCCACTTAGTCTTAGATTTCGTTGTACTTATACATCTCTGATACCGTTTATGAAACTCTGTGTGGCCAATTGATCTTTGGTTTCCTCTGGCAGGTCTGGGTAGGACAAGTGTACTAACCGTCTAATCTCTGCTTCGAATTCTTGGAGGCTTTCACCGGACTTTTGCGTTTTCCCAATGAGTTGAACTTGGTATACCTGGCTCAAGGATTGCTTGTCGTATCTCTTGTCCAAAATGGCGATGATCTTGTCGAAATTGCCTTGTTCATCGACTGGAATGTTTTGGAGGAGTTCTATGGCCGGACCTCTTAACGAAATTACCAGAGAAGTAGATTATCCCATCCATTAGCTGTAGCCACGGCCTCAAATTGCCGTTTATACATAGGCGAAGATGAACTGCCGTCGAATGTGGGTGGTTTACTAAAGGAACCTTTGGTACTCACGGTGTGCTGGTCTCTTCCTCGCTGTAAGTCCTGTTGCATTTTTTTGATTTCTGTTTCTACCTTGTTTTGGATTGCACTGATTTTATCTTGTACTTCACTTACTTCACTTTGTACCGTGTTTTTAATGGAACTGATTTCAAATTTCACCTGGCTCTGGATGGAATCGATGTCATCTACTTTGATTTCAAGAGTTTCCACATTACTTTTAAGTTCTTAATGTCGTCGTTTATCTCTTTTATGTCTGATTCCACTATTTGCATTCTTTCATTAACTGTTTCAGTAACTTGCGACACTATTTGCATTAATTGTTCAAATTGCAGTTGTCTTTTTTCTTCCGTTTTGCCTTGTTTTTCTTCAAATATTTTAAATTCATTTTGTCTCATCAATTCAGTTTGATCTTGTTTTTCTACACATTTCGAGAATAATCCTTCTATTAAATTTTGTTGTTTTTCTTCCATGGCAGTGACAAGACTTTCTCATTCTATTTTACGTTTTTTATCAAAAGATTTTACCAACCTTTGTTGAATTTCTTCCTGATGTTGTTTTTCCAGAATCTGGGCTATTTTTTCGTCTAGTCCCTCCGTAACCTGCTTGACTATTTTTGGTAGTTTCGTCCATTTTTTCCATGCTACGGGTTTCCGTAAATCAAATTACGATTTTAACTGCACTTAATTCTGCACTTCTGATCACCAAATTGTTATATAGTCCGTGGGTCCAATTAAAATTATACAACTAATATACACTTTCACTTTTCTAGAACTTTTATTTACATCAAATACAGAACAGCTGATTCACAATAACATTACAATATACGCTCGTCGTCGCTGTCTAACTGACTGCCCCGATGATGGATCTCTCCTTTTAAAACCTGCATCGAAAACTCTCGTACAATCAATCATCAATTCTACAGCTGCCGAGCCATTTCGAGAACAATTTTTTGTCCTAAAAGCGATCGGTGTCGTAATGGAATGAAACCAGGGCTGGCTTAAGGAAATTTCTTTACAATATTCTGTGTTGCACTTGTGGAAAAGCCAATATTGTATACAAGGTATCAAATAAATATCAATTAATTAACCAAAATTTCAAATGACAATTACTTCTTTAAGTTAAATGAAACACCCTGTATTTTATGTCACCAAGAGTAGTAGAATTTTATTCTCTATGCGACAGTGTAACATTTCCGTATACCTATTCACGTTCATATTATGCAAACTATTTTTTTTCAGGAAAACAAAATCTATGTTGAAGGTGGTTCATTTGGATCCGTTACCTCCCCATCATGAAGAGGATGATTCCGATCATGACGATATAAGCTAAAGGAGGGCATTTATTTACTTCGATGAAATTATTTGCGTCAGCAGGCCCAGCTCGTGACTGGCATGTTCAAGAGGATAGCAATAGTATCAAACGGCTCACGTATAACAAGAATTCAGTGCTGTAGATAGTAACGCAGTGAATCTATTATGATTTGTTTCGGTGAGAAAATGGACGTACCGAGTGGGCCTGAAAAACCAGCCACAAGCCATTAAAGCTTGCCATAAAATAAATTGCTGACTTGCCCCCCCCCCCCCTGGACCAAGAAATTTCTGATTTATCCCTCTCTCTAGGACAATTTTTCTTTCCGATTTGCCCCCTCTAGGGCAATTTCTAAATTTGCCTCTCCCTAAACCAAAAGCTGGGTACGCCCTTGGGTGAGAATAAAGATGTTTATATTTGGTGTAAAAATTTGTTTGTAACCCACACGGAGTTTATAATAATATTTAAAGGAATTTCGGAACGAAATTAAAAGGACCTTTTTTCTGGGTCAGAAAAATACTTAAATTAATGCAAGACGATGATTTTGAAAAGCTTTTCTCTACAATAAAATACCTGGAAAGATTTTAAAATCATCCAGGGATTCTTAGGAAGTATAAAGATTCTAATATTTATATTCGAAGAAGAACATACATACATACATAGGTACAAACATATTTTTCCATTTACAATTTTTACAAATGTAAGTGGTGATATGTGGTATATGAGGAATTTGAAGAAATAAATACATAAAAATAGATAATTTTATATTTAAATAAAGAAAGATATTATTATCTCAGGTCATTTACGGAGGAAAAGACCTTTTGGTGGCAAAATTAATAGTAGAACAAAATCAACATCAACGTGTTCTAACGAAAAAACATCAAATTCAATATTTTTTATCGTTGCGTTTTTGTTTTTTAACAAAATTCATCTATGAAACCGTGTTTGCTATTATGGGCAATGTTGAAGAGGAATGAAAATCATACAAAATGAGCTACTATAGGCTGATACGCTCAACTTCGTTATTTGGTTTATTAGATAATGGAACCTTTACCTGAAATTCCAAAAAAAATAAATAATCACTTATATATTTTTTATTTTATAGCTAAAACATTGTTATTAACTGAAGCGATATATATTCTCATACACAGTTCATGTTCTAAGAATAAATTCTGTAGTCCCGGTAGTTTTTGCAAAATTTCAGTCAATCTTATGGAAGAGATATTTCTTGAAAGGCTATATTACCTCACCGGATGATCCTATCATTTTGCATAAACCACTGTTGTTGATCTAGAGACCCATCATCTCACTTTTCTAAAATTTAAGGTATAAATACATATAAGTATTGAAAATATTTGGCCCTTCCGTTACAAATTTTCTGGACGAGTCTATTCGAAAAATTGCTAAGGGGTGGTACCAGTAAAACGATATATAAATAATCTTCATGCATATTTTAATTTTAAGCAGACATATTTACATTTCTTGCATAATATGGATATATGTAATAAAATTGGCAAAATGGAATACATAAACTCCATTTAGATAGATACTGATGATAATGATGGAGCAATTATTTTTAATATGCAAAAGGCAATTTAAATAAAAAAGAAAATTTGCCCTCTGTATTCACTGGTCTCTCAAAACATAAGTAAATAATAGTAGGTTCCTTTGTTTACACTTTCAATACATTTCATATTCTATTATTATATAAAAATGAAACACTGATATCTACAAATTGATAATATATAGTAATAGAAATAAAGATGGTATTCTTTGAGTTAACAATGCATTTTTTATGTTGTTTAATTCAGATTCGTGTTTTTATTAATAACTACTAATTAATGACAACCTAAATTTCTTGAAGTATATGTTTTGATCTTTTATTGAAACGTTCACAAATGGGAAAATCGCTTGCAACAGCCTTCGCAGTTTGCATACTGCTGTAAACTCCGTGCGTTCAAATTTCATTAATCTTAAAAACTGATATTCACTTCATCTCCTAGAACTTTATTTACACTTAAAAACAGCTGATTCTGAATACAATTTACATCAAAAATAATAACACGACTATCTAAGCTCTACTACTTATGAAAATTAATTTATAATTCACATCGATTTTTCTCGTAGTTCTTTGAAGTTCTTCATGGGCATTCCACTGTTGTTCAAGTATTGAATGCTAACATGTTTTTGCTGACTAGTAGGTTCCCGATCGTTGTTTTAAATCCCAGACGGTCAATGTTTTATTTTATGACTAATTTAGGTATCTCCAGTGACGGCGTAAATAAATTTTATAACACTGCCCCCCTTTAATTCTGATCGACCCGATCAGAAACATTCTCTCCATGGTAGGGAGCGAATCGATTCCAAATGGAACACCTTCAACTTAGCTCTTGGATTTCGACGGATACGGTAAACAACGTCATTGATCCTTTTGACCACCTTGTTGGACCATCCCAGGCGGGTGTAAGCTTTGGAAATTTACCCTTGCTCCTCTGGGGGTTGTACATCTAAACCGTGTCCCTCTTTTGAAACTCGACTGAATTGGCCTTGAGGTCATATCGTATCTTCATTCGGTCGCTGGTGGCCAACATCTGCGTTCGGGCTAGTTGTGTATTGCCAGCATGTTATGTCGGAGTTGGTCGACATAATCGTTGATTTCTTCGGACGGTTCTTCGGGGGAGCCAAAGGCTAGATCGCAGGGTAATCTCAGTTCCTTTCCGAATAGGACCCTAGCTGGAGTCAGACCTGTACTGTTATGTACGGTTGAACGACAGACCAAGAGGAATAGGGGAATATGCTCATCCCAACCACGCTGGTTATTGCTGACAACCTTGGATAGATGTTTTAAGGTCCTGTTGAATCTGTCCACCATTCCGTCTGACTGTGGATGCAATGGTGTTGTTCTCTTTTTCCTGATTCCCAATATCGTACAGACCTTCTGGAATACATTCGATTCGAAGTTACGCTCTTGGTCTGAATGTACTTCTAATGGGACGCCAATCCTGTTGAATAGTTGTTCTACCAGCACCGTCGCTACTGTGGTTGCCTCTTGATTGGGTATCGCATATGCCTCAGGCCACTTGCTGAAGTAATCCATTGCGACCAAAATATATTTGTTCCCCCTCTCAGACTCGGGAAATGGACCAGCGACATCAATGGCAATTCTTTCAAATGGGACGCCCACATTGTACTGCTGCATTCTGCTCTTGGTCCAGGCCCTTACTGGCTGCACAGGTGTCACATTTCCGGCACCAAGCTCTGATGTCTTCGAAGTAATTTATCCAGTAGTACAGACGGCGAACTTTATCTAAGGTTTTATTCATGCGCAGATGACCTCCGGTAATCCCATCATCATATACTTCGGGCAGGATGGCTGGTACCTTCTTCTTTGGGACAACCAGTTGGGACTTGGTTTCTCGGCCGTCAGTGCTTTCCCAAATTCTCTTGAGCATTCCATTCTCTACTCTTAGAGGGTCCCATGGGGCCAATAACGATTTCAGGACGTCCCAGTATCTAGCCACCTCGTCTCATCGTGGCCTGGGTGCCGCTCTCTTTTTAAGTGATAGAATTGGTTCGATGTCTGGATCAGCCATTTGGTCCTGGACGCACTGTTCCGTTGTCCAGTCTTCATTGGCCTGCACTCGGATCTGTCGGATGGAGATACCCTCTCGCTGTTCCGTCTTCAGACAATGTCCGCATTCTACTCTACAGAGTCTTCTTGACACAGCATCGTAATTATTATGCAAACGGCCTGCAAGATGTTCAACCTCGTATTGCTGTAATTTCTCCATCCACCTGGCCAGTTGTCCTTCCGGTGTCTTCATGTCCAGCAGCCATTTGAGGGCGGCATGATCTGTTCTATTTGTGGAAATGGTCTACAGCCCTGATGGTTGCAAGAAGTTCTTTTCTGGTGACACAATAATTCTTTTCCGGTTTCGAGAATCCAAGGCTGTAGTACTCGATCACCCTCTCTTCACCATCTTGCACCTGGGATAATACGGCCCCCAAACCGGTGTTGCTGGCGTCTGTGTCTAAGATGAACCGGACTGGGTAGGAAATGCTAGGATTGGGCTGGAACATAGTGCCGTCTTCAGTAGTCTGAATGATATTTCGCAATCCATTCCAACGAAAGGTCTCTTTTTCAGTGGTCTGCCGATGTAGAGGTGCGGTAAAGGTGGCAAATCCCTCAATAAATCGCCTGTAGTATGTACAAAGACCCAAGAAGCTTCGGAGTTAATGTTTATCTCTTGGGACTAGCCAATCACGAATGGCTGCTATCTTGTCTTCGTTGGTACGGATTTCTGACTCGGAAACGACGTGGCCCAAAAACTCCACTTCTTTTTGAAACATGGAACACTTTTTCGGGTTGAGCTTCAGGTTGGCGTTCTTAATTCTGGCAAATACTTCGCCCAGGTTCTTCAGGTGGTCGTCGAATGTATCACCCATGACCAGAATGTCGTCGAGGTATAATAAGCACGTTCTCCATGTCAACCCTCTCAATACATACTCCATTAGCCTCTCAAATGTAGCGGGAGCAATACATAACCCAAAGGGCATGATCGTGAATTGAAACAGCCCTCAACTGGTGTAGAACGCTGTCTTCGCTCTGTCGTTCTCGTGTAGACCAACCTGTCAATATCCACTCTTTAGGTCTAGTGTGGAGAACCAACGGGAGCATGCTAGTGTGATCGCAGTGTCGTCAATTCAGGGTAGTGGATACCGGTCTTTCTTTGTAACGTACAGCTTTCTGTAATCCACGCAAAATCGGGTGGTTCCATCTTTTTTTCAACTAGCACAACGGGAGCAGACCTTGGGTTGATGGATGGCTTAATAATTCCTAAAATGGACTCGATGTTTTCCTCGACTTCTTGTTGTTGCCCCAATGGTAGTCGCCTAGGTGGTATTCTAATGGGTTGAGGCTATATTTGTACGACCGGTGATTCCATCTTGACTGTTAAAAATTTGCCAGTAGTTTGCGATAAATTGCTTGGCTTTCTTCTGTTCCTCTGCTGTAAAGTGTGTCAAATGGTCAGGAAACTGTTGTATAAACTCTTTACTGGGCCCTGTTTCATTCATCGATGTCTGGAACATTTCTTCACAATTGATGATTGTCTCTACAGGCTCGAAACTATCTCTTGACTATTGGCAATTCTGATGTCGTTGTTGGACAAATTCAGGACTCTAATAGGTAAATCTGGTCTGGTTTTAACTATAGCCCGTCCAACTAAGTCGTGATCCACCATTCCAACGCAACTCCCAGGATTTCTTTTTAGCTGCCCATGAATAATCTGTTCCGTTCGACCGGGAATTCTGGCTGAGGATTTTACAACAACTTTTATGAAGGTGGCTGAGCTGTTGACGGGTCGTGTCAATACAAATTTCTGCTGGCTGAATAGGTCCACCCCCAGTATAAAATCATCCTCACTCTCCGCTACTAGGAACCTATGCCGTATTATGTTGTCCCCTATCTGTAGCACGACATCTGCCTCACCCTGTATTGAGGTGGACTCGCCGGTGACTGTTCTGCGCTGGATGTTGTCGTAAAGGTGTATGCGCGGCCATTGATAGTACCCCTGAACCCCTGAATAGGCTGCTACTATCTCGGCAAAATCCAGATCAATACTGTCCTGGGGGCTGGTAGAGGGTTAGTCAACATTCAACCCCTGATGCTGACTGATCGGAGTTTTCCTGGTCGATGAGGTTGTTGTGTTGGCTACTTCTGGTTGGTAATCGTTCAGGTAGTCACCTGTCCGACCACACCGGTAACATGCTCCTCTGTGGTCATTTCTTTGTGATCGTTCTAGTAGTTTATGTATTCCTGACAAACCCTCGGTTTGGAAATGTTCATGATTGCGTCTACTTCCAAAGCTCGAAGAAAAACTTCATTACTTTTCTTGACGCCACTAAGTCTTAGATTTCTCTGTTGTTTATGAAACTTTGTGTGGCCAACTGATCTTTAGTTTCCTCTGGCAGGTCTGGGTAGGACAAGTGTACTAAACGTCTAATCTCCGCTTCGAATTTTTGAAGGTTTTCTCAGAATTTTTGCGATTTCCTATTTAGTTGCACCTGGTATACTTGGCTCAAGGAATGATTGTCGTATCTTTTGTCCAGGATGGCGATGATCTTGTCGAAATTGCCTTGTTCACCGACTGGAATGCTTTGGAGGAGTTCTAAGGCCGGACCTCTTAAGGAAATTACAAAAGAGGTAGATTTTTCTTGGCTCTGGTATTTTCCTCGCTGGAAGTCCTGTTGCATTCTATTTATTTCTACTTCCACTTTGTTTTGGATGGCACTGATTTCAAATTTTACCTGCCTCTGGATGGAATCGATGTTATCTACTTTGGTTTCAAACTCTCCACATTATGTTTTAGGATCTTTATGTATTCGTTTATCTCGTTTATATCTCATTCCATAATAACTATTCTCTGGTTAACTGCTTCGTTGCCTTGCATTACTAATTGCATTTATTGATAATGTTTTTCTTCAATTATTTTAAATTCATTTTGTCTCTTTTCTTCTAATAGGTATTTGAGATTCATTTTGTCTTGTTAATTCAAATTTCGAAAATAACCCCGCAATCAAATTTTGTTGTCCACTTTTCATCGTAGAAACAAGGTTTTCTAATTCTATTTTACGTTTTTCATTGAAAAATTTCACTAACCTTTGTTAACTTTCCTCTTGATGTTGTTTCTTCTTCTAGTCACGTTTTTCCGGGAACTGAGATATTTTTTCGTCTAGTCCCTCCGTAACCTGTTTGAATATTTTTTTGTAGTCTCGTCCATTTTTTCCATACTACGAGTTGTTGCAATAAATCAATTTATGATTTTGTCTTAACTTAATCTTTCACTTCTAACACCATATTGCTGTAAACTTCATGGGTTCATATTTAATTAATTTTAAAAACTTCACTTTCTAGAACTTTATTTACAGTTAAAAATCAAATATTTACAACTGCTGATTCTGAATACAATTTACATCGAAGATAATAACACGATTATTTAAGCTCTACTACTTATGAAATAGACGACCGTTTAATTTATAATTCACATCGATTTTTTTTTGTAGTTCTTTGAAGTTCTCGATGAGCATTCCACTGTTGTTCGAGTATTCAATGCTAAGGCGTTTTTGCTGACTAGAAGGTTCCCGATCGTTGTTTTTACTCCCAGGCCGTCAATGTTTTATTTTATGACTAATTTAGGTATCTCCATTGGCGGCGAATATAAATTTTATAACAATATTATAATTATTGCTCCGTCATTATCATCTGTGTCTAAATGGAGTATAGGTATTCCATTTTGCTAAATTTATTACATAAATCCATCTTATGCAAGAAATATAAATATGTGTCTGCTGAAAATTAAAATGTGAACTAAGACTGTTTATTATAAGGATATCGGCGATTTCATGCTTCAGGCGGGGGCAATCCTATTCGAAATTTATTTAAATATAATTTTAAACTCAGATTTCTTGGACTATTACATTAAAAATAGTCGTTCTGAAGTTTAAGCCAATAAACCTGACCTTCTTCTACCTCTTGGAGTTAAGATTACCTAGTTTTAATATTAAATTTGCTAACTTTGAAGGTCTCGGAGGGGGCAATCGCCCCCATCGCACTCCTCATGGGATCCGCCCATGGTACCACCCCTTAGCCATTTTTCGAATAGACTTGTCGAGAAAATTTGAAACGGAATGGCCAAATATTTTCAATACTTATATGTATTTATACCTTAAATTTTAGAAAAGTGAGATGGGGGGTCTCTAGATCAACCCATCCACTTTCCAACGGTGGTTTATTCATAATGATGGGGTCATCAGGTGATGTAAAATAGCCTTTCAAAAAAATATATCTTCCATAGGATTGACTGAAATATTCCAAAAACTACCGGGGCTACAGTATTTACTTTTAGAACATGAATTGTGTATAAGAATGTTTTAGCTATAAACTAATAAAAAAAATAACCGATTATTTACTTTTTGGAATTTTGGGTAAAGGTTCCATTATCTAAGAAACCAATTAATGAAATGGGGCGTAGCTCAAGTTGTAGGTTTTTCATTTCTCTTGCCCATAATAGCAAACACGGTTTCATGAGTGGATTTTGTGTAAAAAGTAAAAAACTAAATTAAAACCATTTTTTTGAGATTTTTTGTTAAAAAACAAAAACGCATCGATAAAAAATGTTGAATTTTCCGTCAATTAGTAATGTTTTATCATTAGAACACGTTGATGTCACTTTTGTTCTACTATTAATAATAATAATATACACATGCAGAATTACACAGCAACATAATGTTTCTGGTAGGAATAAGGATAATAATATAGCTATTAAAACGTTGACCGTAATTTAAAAATTTTAAGAAAAAAAGGTGTACACATCAGTATTACTACAGGATCTATGTACCTCGAAGTTTCCTTGGACTTCCATCGTCTTGAAGTGGTTGATCTCACAACGTTTCAATAGCTGTGTATCTGCTATCGTCATCAGGTGAATGATTGGAAATTCGACGAAATACTGTCGAATATACAAGCCATTGCCTACAGATCCAACATCCAAAATAGAACGGAAAACTTACAACACTCTCAGAGATCATGCTGAATACATTCTACCCGAGACAAGGAGAAAATTGACGCCACACCACAGCAAACCGCCACATCTTTATGGACTACCCAAGATACACAAGGCTGGAGTGCCTCTCAGACCGATTACAAGTTCGCGCAACTCACCAACAGCAGTACTATCGAAATTCCTTCTACCAATCATCCAACCTTTGGAGGGCAAAACATCATCGCACGTCAAGGAATCAAAGCACTTTTTCGAAATCATCGGATCCATGGAGAAACCCGATGGAGAGGACGGAGCTGCCAATAGACTCAATCATGGACTTGCTTGGATGTTGCCTCAAGAACTGCTACTTTCAGGAGAAGGACCAGTTCTTCATGCAAGAAGATGGATTGCCTAGGGGTTCCCCGTTATCACCAACCATTGCCAACATCTACATGGAATGGTTCGAAGAACATGCACTGAGGAGTTTCGAGAAGCAGCCTAAGCTATGGTTGAGGTATGTCGATGACACCTTTATTATTTGGCAACATGGAGAGACAGAACTACAGACATTCCTGGAGCACCTGAACCAATCCAAACCATCCATTAGATTCGCCATGGAGATGGAAGAGAGTGGGTGCCTACCATTCCTTGATGTAAAGTGTCAAAGGACTAGGACCGGAATCCAAACAACAGTCTACAGGAAGGCTACGCATACAGGATTATACCTTCACTACAATTCCAACCACCCATCATCGACGAAAACTGGCATCATCAAAACACTAATCCATAGAGCCAAAAATATCTGCAGCACACGAGAAGCCCTCAAAGAAGAACAAGTGAAACTTAGAGAAGACCTTTTGGCTAACGGATATCCGGAAACGATCATTACCAAGCTAGACAAACCACCTAGGCAGGAAGAGGACACCACGGTAGCAACTCTACTATTACCGTATACTAAAGGCTTGTCGGAGAAACTTAGAAGAATTGCACACAGCTATGGGATCAGAATGATCTTCAAAAGCAACGACACCTTGAGGAGCATGATAACAAGAACGAGGCCCGACGCACCAGCAATACCAAATAACTGTATATACAGCATACCGTGTGAATGTGTCAATCTTTACATTGGAGAGACAAAGCGACCGCTGGACACCAGGATTAAGGAACACCGCACAGCTACTCAAAGGGCAGAGGTAACGAAGTCTGGGCTAGCGAATCACGCATGGACCGAACACCATAATATCAACTGGGACCAGGCTAGAGCAATTCACAAGGAAGAGCATTGGTACAAAAGAAAATTCATAGAGACAGCATATATAGTCTCGAATGAAAATATAATTAGCGAGCCCAGCATCCAAATTAAAAATATTTGGAGAGCTCTTCTTCGGCCTCTGCCACCACGCATCACCGGCAACCAACCTCCAAGTACGACGACGCTGATTGGACCAGATAAGACCCAATGACCATGACCGGCAACGCATGACCGGCTAAGGATATAATATAAATACGACCGATACTCTGAATTTCCTATCATTTATCTGATGACGATAGCAGATACAAAGCTATTGAAACGTTGTGAGATCAACCACTTGAAGACGATGGAAGTCCAAGGAAACTTCGAGTAACGAGTTACATTGTCTGCCAACGTCAGACTAACACAGGATCTATGTAGTTATTATTAACATTATTTTCGAACTCGAATAACAAACCTTTAAAATAACTGTAACTGATATATGATATATCTACTTAGAACATCTAATAACTAAAATGTGTGCTTTTACAAATGTTATAAAAATTTCGTTGTCTTCTGGATATCGATTATTCGAAGTACAGCTCACAAATCAACTATGTTTTGTTGGTAATGTGGTTACATAAAAATATATTTTTTCATTTGTTTAATATTTTTAAATAACTCTACCGCAGTTACTGCCTCTCGTGAGAAATTTGCGGTACTACTTTCAGAAAAAAGGTTTAATGTTTGTCTTTGATTTAAAACACACAAAGAGTTGTAAGAGTGAAATTAATCACCATTATTTTCAGTATATTTGTTGTTCATAACGTATTTATAATTTTTTATTAAATTTCCATACTCAGATTCCTAAATCTATTAGTAGGGACATATTAAAATGCAGATTTTTATTGATTATATCAAATTTTTTTAAATTTACTTATTGAAAGGAATTGGGGCCGCAGATCATAATCACCGAGGACACAAAATTTAAAAATACGATACTGGCTTTTGTAAAGGACTATTTAGATACCTTTTATTATTAGAAATGTCAACAGTGTGACATACCCTAAGAATAATGTTGATGTCAGGAATAAACTTATCATTCTAGTAAGCTGCATTTTCTATCAACAAAAAATTTACGGTTTTCACTAATATTGTCAGTTTCTGGAAATAACGAACCATCTTTGTTGTCTGAGCTGTCGTTTCATTACTAACTTTTCGAGATTTTTCAATCCATTGAAGGCAAGACAATATATTGTTTCTAGTCGAGAACCTTCATTAGTTGCGCTCCCCTCAAAAATCTCGAAAAGATAGTATCGTAATTTCTTTGAGAGGTTTTAGTAAACCTACGAATTTTTTCGTGTAATTTCTACCCTAGGAATCACAGGGAAACGGCGATACACACAGTACGACTCCCGATTTGGAGTCTCTGTGAGCTAGATTTTCCTGAAACTCTTGGATGTCGATATTCATTTCGCGATAAAATATGTAGTTTCATTCTTAGTTTGAGGAACAGACTTGCAAGTAATTAAATAAGATCATCTCAAGGCCGTAGCCTGCAGGGGTTAAGTAAGAATTTTTCATTTTATACACTTTTTATATACTGCGAATTCATAGATTGTTGTGGTACAGGGTATAACATAATGCAGAGAAGATATTTTAGTAGGTAATAGGATTGATCATTACAAATAAAAAAGTCTTATATGACATATGTCAAAAAGTTTATGGTTTGTGAGAAAAAAAAATTAAGTTGTTAACTAAAGTAAGTACTTGAGTGCGTATTTAACCATTTATCTGCAAACGTTCAACAAATTTATCAATTGAACAGAAACCAATGGACTTTTTGGATATTATGTTTATATACCAGGATATACTGTTAGTTTATGTATTTAGATCCCTTTTCATATTACAATTTTACGTGTGCACATGCAAATTCGACTATTATTCATGCAATATATTTGTTTTATAATAATTTAGGTTCTCCATTAAAAAAATCCCTTTAATTTAGTATTTTCGTACCGTACATGTACAAGGTTGCCAGATGTATTAGAATTTCCAAAAAATATCGTATGGATTTTTAAAGATATAACATAGATACATAATTGTTGAGAATTTTTAGTTCATAATAACCAGTACTATCACTTGCCAAAATATCTGCACTTCATTATGTTACACCCTGTATAATTTTCTGTTATCAAATTGAGTCCTTGTCACAATAGAATTCAAAATAATTATGTGATAAACACAATAAGAATACACAACTTCAAATTTTGATGTTTCAGCTGGAGATGCCGTTCATTTAGAATGATCCACACTCACAGTGTAAGATTAGTAGGTGGAACAACTTCCTATTCCCAGAATACAAAAATCGCCTTTCGTAGCAACGTAGCATGTGTACCAAAAAGTATACAAGTACAAAAAATCCCTTATTATACCTATTTTTCTTTATTATAGTTGGAATTCTTCAAAAACCTGAAAAATATAAATGGTCTTCCTTTCAAATTTTACTCTCAAATGAAGTTTTAATCTATCTTCTATGACCAAAAAGTAAATGAAAATATAATTATATAATATGAGTTATGTTTACAAAGAAAAAATATTGATAACCTGAGCTTCTATGATTTTGAAACTAGAAGCCTGTTTTTGATGTTTCTCGCATTTTTCCAACATTTTATAGTGGATAAATTTAGATAAAAAAAATATGATTTTTAATGTCAATATTTTTTTTCTGTAAAATATGTAAATACAACTTTTATTTTTGTATATGTAAGTCCAAATGGATTAAAAATCGCCGGAGATACAGCACTTTTAATTTTAGCTAAATTACAAAAATTGCGTTTTTAGCAATTTTCCCATGCATTCTCCGGTACAGTCTTTGTACATCCAAATAAGCTGATTCAGAGTGTCTTTTATTTTTTGTTTACATGAACGAGGCCTTCAAACTTCGCGTATATTTTGAAACTAATTCGTCCTTTAGGAGCTAACATGAGGGCTTATTCTGATTCATTTAGATACTAATCTGTTCTAACCTTTTTTTTTGCTAAGTATAATAGATCAGTAAAATAGAGTAAAAAAGCTTCAGTTTGAGATGTTGTTGGGGTTTGGGGGAGTTTAGGCACCAAAGTTAAGGTATAAATGCAAAAAGAAAGTGCAACTTTTCTTCTCTAGATATATTTTGGTAAAATATGAAATTTCTTATAACGTAATAGAGTGATGTTCTATATTATATTAATTATTAGGTACATTTTACATTTTTATTTGAAAATAAATACAGCAATTTTTTATATTTTTTCTATTTTACTGTACCAGAACAGACATTAACCTAACAGTTTTCAAATCCAGTTACAGGTAAACATGGTATGTTGTCCAGGTCTTAGCAAGGATTAATATTGTCTGTTAGGCTCGTTATGCTTATGCTTATAGACCGTCAGCTGGTGACAGGTTTTGGTCCAACTTGTTCTCGCTTGTTCCTCGAATGGAAAACTCAGGTTTCAATTTCCTAAAACAAGATGTTTTGCTCCAATTTTCTCGGCTCTACCATGTTTCTTCCCTGTTGACCAAATGAAAGCTATGATCATAGATAAGAGATTTATATATGTATAGCTATGATGCAGCCATGTATTAAAATACCATAGACATAATAAATATCGCATGTAGTCAGTGTTGATATAAGCACGTGGCCATGTAAGGAAACGTAACAATAAATGGCTCCTATTTTTTATTGAAATGACCTTAAGAGGTGACTTAGACCCTAAGGTCAAATACATATCTGAATGTAAAATTTTCCGCTCTGACTGATTCCCGAATAAAAAATAGGGACTTCTATTTAGAAAAAAAGTTGACCTTGAAGAAAGACCTTTGGGTCGACAACAAGGTCACCACTGAATTTTTATGTCAAAACTGAACAACTGTTGTCTGGAACGTTTTCTCGGAAAATGCGATGGTAGGAAATTAGAGGGGGTACCGGTACTTTTGTTACACCATGTATATTATAATAGTATTTTTATTTTATCAATGTATTTTAAATTGATAAGTTAAATAATTAATTTTCGAAATTTTTTCCTTTGTTTTCTACCAACAGTGCGTTTAGTCGACTCAGCTATCTGTCCTTGTCGTCCTGTATAAATTTCAAATATATCCGTTACCTAGTTATCTCATAATTTTGATTCAAAGTTATCTGTCGTGTCAATTATAATGTTTGTTATCTATAGATAGAAATAATGAAATTTTCTAATTTTTAATAATTTTAATAAAATCCCAAAAATGTTCATTATCGCCCTTGCTGTACCAAAAATATGAAGTTATTGGAAATCTGTACTAAAGAATTTATGAAACGTCATTCCCTAAGTTTTTATATCGAAATCAAGTAAAATTTAATTATTTCTATTACTTAAACATTTTCGATGTGATATACAAAATGACTAGAATATTGCTATATGCATGTTCAAACTACTATTCCCTTTTTAAGAAATTTTGCTAAAACCGTCAAATTCTTTGAATTCTAAAACCTATGTTTCACTAGTTTTTATTAAAAACTGCATTAGAAGTCGCCAGTTCACAATCTGATTTTATTATTTAACGATTTCAATATGATTACTGCATCTATATTTCCATTTGATGTTAGCATTGTGTTTTTTACATCTAAGAACCACCGTATTATAATCATAATTTTCCACTGTTTATTCATATTGGTATAATTTTTATTATATACTGAACTTTTCTCTCTCTCTCTCTCTCTCTGGCAACAGGAAGGGGGTGAAATTTTAATTACTAGATTTGACCCACACAAATAAATAAACAGGGCAAGCTAAACAAAACCGTTTAAAAAATTTAGTTGAATATATCACAATTTGTATACAGCAGTCTAGTGGTCCTAAAAAAATGATAATAAAAGTAAAATAAAATCGTGGATTATCAAAGCGTTGATGACCTATTGCGATAATAAGAATAATGATCTTACAATAAAATATAAAAATTATTGAAATAAACTTTTCCATTTCTAATACACAGCGCTGCATTAGTGTTATAAAGTACGATATCTCCGTTTTTATAGAACATCTCAAAAAGATTATCTACTAAAAGTATAGGCAACACAAAACTGCTCGTTTTGAAATTATTTTCGGTGTTCCTTAATGATAAGATTTAAGGGGGTGAGGACACATCTTAAAGAAAAAATTACTATACTACAACTATAATATATGGACAGGGGCGAATCCAGTGCTCAGTTACTCTTTCAGTATAGTTAATTGGTGTAAGACTGACATTGAGCAATTACAATGAAAACTTCGAGTTCTACTAACAAAATTTCAAAAATTGCCATTCAAAGAGCCCTCTTGAACGTACAACATTGCCACAGTGTAAAGTAAGAAGAGGATTGGTAGATATTCGCAAGCAACTAGATCAACAAATTTCTAATTTGCGTAATCATTTCCAGTAACTCGCAGAAATTTCTGATCTAAACAGAGTCATATGATGGGTGAAGAACTCTTAACTTCAATTATAATATTTGTTTATTTCCATTTCAATATTATATATATATATATATATATATATATATATATATATATATATATATTTATATATATTGTAATGAAATTTTTATTTTGTGGTTTCGATTATATTTTGTTGATTTAATATAAAAATTCTATAAAAATTCCACACAACTTTCGTCTTCAAAACTGCTCCGGCTCTTGAAACTCTTTCTGAAATTTATTTATAAACACCAATTGACTTTTTGTCAATAATAAAACACCAAATTGAATATATTTTGTATTTGTTTTCTGAAGGATACTTGTGGCATATTTTTCAATGTCTAAGTGTTTATTGGGAAATAACACCACACTTTAAAGGAAATCGCTGTATATTCCAAACGTTTCGGGGTCTAGATCAGACCCCGTTGTCAATGGCTAAGAAACTACGGATTAAAAAGGTACAATTTATATTTAAATTTACATCTTGAAATTGTACCGTTTTAATCCGTAGTTTCTTAGCCATTGACAACGGGGTCTGATCTAGACCCCGAAACGTTTGGAATATACAGCGATTTCCTTTAAAGTGTGGTGTTATTTCCCAATAAACACTTAGACATATATTTTGTATTGTCAAACTCTTTTTCTCCTTTTTTTTTAAATAAACATATAACACCAAAATTATAACTCAGCTCAAATATCAATCAAAATCAAACATAAATCAAAATCAAATATAAATCAATAAATATAAATATCAACAATACCTCATGTTTAAATTATCAAATTAATCTAAAAAATTTGCTTTTCCAATTTTGTTTCTATTACTGACACAATGAAAATTTAAGGTCAATGATTGATCAAATGTAATTTTATTTTACGTATCAAAAAATTATCCCGTTAGTAAAATGATTATTTCCCAAAAATAAACTCTTTGAATTTCTATTTTTATACTATTACTGAATTTAAAAATTAATTGTTTAAATGAACTTAAAATAGAAATACCTTGTTCACTTTACATTATTTTGAATGTGCTTCTGTTACTGGGTGCTGTCTCACATTTGGTGTATCTTAGATGATACCTCAACCTCTGCTACCACTCTGAAAACCTCTACTACCAATCTGTAAAACCTCTGGTATCTATCTGCAAACATCTGGTATTATCTCTGCTACCAACCTGCAAAACCTCTGGTATCTGACAAGTATTTATCTGCACTTCTCAACCTCAGGTTCCTTTCTATCCAGAAGGGAAACTGAGGTTTATTACTACCTGTGGGGGTTGTAAAATTGCTGTTCTATCTTTCACTGCTTTGCTCGACCGCTAGGTGCTTGCCTGTTGTATCTTCTTAGTGCTTCCCATTTATTTTTGCACTTTTAACTTCCACAATTTTTGGGATATGATTGTTTCAGTTTAAATATACAATCACACTGAAAATTTTTATGATTTAGACAACTAACTGTCACTTTAAATCACCAACAAAGTTGCTGCTAAATTTGGTCTCTCTTTTCAATAATGCCTGTTCTTGCGTTTATAGTTTTTAATTTTGACATAGAACAAATTTTTTATAACTTTTTAAATCCGCAATTTTCAAATCCCATTTTTCTATCTAACCAATTTTCTATAATATCTTCTACTTTTCTTAAAATCCGCAATTTTATAATTTATTGTTCTTTGATCATTTTCCCAACAGTGGTTTCAACCATAACCTGTCTTTCAATTTTATAAAATTTTTCATTGTTGGCAGACAACAATGCAATATTTCGATTCCGCGTACCGTCTTTGTGTTGTGTTACGAATTTCAGCTTGATTTGATCACAGGTTCTGTCAAAATTTGGCTCCAAAGATTGTCTGATATGAAATTTAAATTGAATATTTTAAGTGGAAATATTGAGTTTTCAAAAGTTTGTAACGGGTGAATTGCCGTTTTCCCCGTTACATTGATATTTACTAATATTTGTCGCATTAATAAATTACCTTTTATATTTTTCAAATCACTTTTCTAATTATATCGTTTTCTGAACTGAGTTCTACCGTAATAAACCAGTGTCTTTACCTTAATAAATAAACACGTAAGCAAATAAATCGCTTTTTCGCTTTTAATTGCTAAATCACAGTTAATTCGTTTGGAAGGTATTCTAAGTCCAACTCTGTCCTTTGATTTGGCGCGATGATGTCTTGACAGAACGAACATCACGTGCTATTTTGATGTAACCTCCCTCCAAACTGGAAATTTTAAATTAATATAATTTTGTTGGGAAGAAGGAAACTGTCATTATTAAAATTTTATCTACGATTTAATTAGTAAAATTTTGCTTTATTCTTTTATTGAAATTATCTTGTATTAGTTCCTGTTAACCAACTTGATTAATATTCCTGCCTTCGCGCTCAATAAAATTTGAAATTTCAACATGTCATTTCCTTTCCCCACTTTTATCATTGGACATGTGGGATAAACGCTTGTCGAAGCAGATTTTGTTTCCTCTTCTGTTCCGACCAGCATAAAGACGGTATGTGTGCGAATTTCGTTTAATTTTTTTATTGGAAAATTCTTTATCTTTATCGTGAAAAATATCTGCTAGAATTTGCTTAATTTATCGTTTTTCCTTATTACCGTATCTTTGATTGTAATTAAGCAGATTCAGCTTATCATTATAGTTTGATCTATCAAATGAATTTTTTATATAGTTTTTTTTTATCGGCTATAGTTCATATTTTATCGTATCTATTAATAATTTTGGAGGGAAATCTTGGGTGAATTTGGTTTCATATTCATCTTAATATCGATATACCGCGTTTTATTGCAACGATAATTCGTTGGGGCTTAACTGCGTGGTTCATTTTTTTTGATTTTTTTTTGCTTTGCATCTGCAGCATTTTGGCGTGGGTAAGCCATCGTTAGTGCTAGAACTTATTGTGATAAACAGAATAACAAAAGGGGGAACAATTACTGCTGGCCTCTTTTTCATTTTTAGGTATTGGTGAATCTGGAGAGTTTGATTGACGATATCTACCAAGGATCAGGAAAGGACAAATTGATCCACTAGACGAGGTCTCCTGTGAGCCTGAATTTAGTGCTGACGAAGCTTCCCAACTGGGTTGGACTGCAACTGGGAATGATCATGTGAGTGACTTAAAAAATTCTATTTTTTATATTTTTTTTCTTTGCATTTCGTTCAGTATTTCACATATATATATATTTCTATTTTATTGAATTTGATTTACATATAGATGTACCAGTAAATATATTAATTTTTTTTAGTCAACCATCTGGTCTTTCAGTATTCATTGACCCAGATTTGGTTGTTTGTCTGCTTTGTTACAGATAAATCAAATCTAAATTTTTAATTTCCTTTCTCTAAGTTTGCAGTGGAGAGCCAAGCAGGTTGTGGGCTAAAGCATTTAGCTACGCCTAGTTTTCTTTATTTTAATTGTTTAACTTGGGGAGATGTTTATGACCAGATTTCACATCTGATTTTTATTATATTTATGAATATAGATGCAATAATCATTTTTATCGTTTATTACCTTATCATTTTTAAAGTACCGTACATTGATATTAATTTAGAGTACTGAGTTTTCAGTTGTTTCATTCAGTTGTCGAACGGTTTGTCGGATAGATTAGACATGATTAGATCTTGCATATAATTTTTTTATATCGTTATCTTTAAACACATTATTAGCTCTCAAACATAATTGTTTATATATCTGATTTACCATTAAATTTTATCTGTAATTAATCATTGATTTGTTATTTAAATCTAAATTAGTTTGAAACTATAACTAGCAGTTGCAATTTACCTTAAGTCTTATCGTTATCTATTTTTACTTAGAATTTGAAGCATTTCAAATTTACTTTTAATAATTAAACTATTTTTTCACTCATTTTGGTAGTATTTAAATAGTTAATTTAGAGTGAAGAAGTTAGGGAAAACTAAGGTAGGGTGCCTCACCTCATACACGTGCCGAACCGATCCTATAGAGCATATATACGCCTATACTAGTCAGGGGGAAAATTCAGTATCGATACTCTAAGGGCTATAACTAATTGGCCAATAAATTTTTCATGTATGCCATCAACTGGGGCTAAGAGTGCCCAGATACGTAACCACTAGCCTCATATCAGGGGAGCAGAACTCTGGCAGTACTACCTGATTCGACTTGTCCTCTGGTAGGACAGAGGCAACTCCTGGCCGCCCTGAGTTATTGGAACCCCAGCTGCTGGTTGGCATAAAGCTCCAGGATCAGGACCTTGGACAGCAGACCAACCAACGGAAAGGCATTCCTACCGAGGGCATTGTAAGGCAAGAATTTATAGATTTTTTTGTTTGTAACTTCACTCTAACTGTTTATATATACCTCGATTGTTTAAAATTTTGTTTTCTGTTAACAACTTAACCAATAGAAAAATTGGTTAATTTGTAATTAAATAAAATAAATTGTAAATTTTCGCTATCTTGTCGTTTTCTTGTTAACTGTGTGTGTCCATTGGCCTGGCGCCCTTCCATAGTCCTTCTGCCAATTGAACAACGAACTCACGCCACCGGATACTAACTGAGCAGCCTATCGGCACAATATCGCCAAGACAGGTGAGAGAGAGGTGTATTGTCTAACCAACAAGATATCTCTCTCGAGCGGTTCTGCACTACTAGTTATTTACCCCGAAATATTCTACTAAGATCCTAAATGTGTGATTTATTACCCCTATTGTGCGTAAAATATGAAATTACCACAATTCTGGATTATTGAATTTAACTAATGTCAGTGTGAATGTTAATGTCTCAAAATCAGTGTAAAATTGTATATTTTCTGTTCATTAAATGATTTCATTGTAATGTAATGCTTTTTATAAAATTTTGTTGAAACTGTCATATTTGTTAGTTCTCAAAAATGTGTTTAATTTGTTGTATCGGTTGCATTTTTGCATTTATATATCACCAATTTATGGTCTAGCTTCATTATTTAATCATTTCTATATGTTTAATGACCCTTAATTGCATTTGATGTTTTCATTTTTTTTTACATATTTAGAATCATCCTGACACAATTTCTATTGCCCTTTTAATATTGGTTTTTTATGTTACAATGAATTCATTAATTTTTTAATATACTACTACTATTCAATATAGATATGATCGATTTTTTTATTCTGTGTGTTTTTAATGTCCATTTCATTTTTTATTTTTTAGATAACTGGATGCTGATTCGAAAATCAGACAAATATTCTAAGTTATGAATTATATTATTAAACTATTTACAACTTGTACAATAAATTATTTTATTTAAATTTTCTCCGTTCAATTATTTATATTAGTTTAAATTTTAATTCACCACTATTTACATCACTATATTCTTGTCTTTATTTTCCCGTCTGGTATTTTTTAACAATAGTATCAATAAATAAAACTGATGTTATAAACTTCTTTGTCTCTTCCGGTATCTATATATGTTAGTCTGTAGCTATTCGTACCATCTTCATTGTCTATTTCAAATGGGCTTTCGTATGGAAACATCAACTTTGCACATTGTTGATGTTTCCAATTTGTCTGTCGAAGATTTCTTACCATTACAAGACCTCCCTTTTTGAATTGTGTCTTCTTTTTATTGTTCATTCGCTTGACATACTTTCTAAATGTTTTCTCCATGTTCTTGTTGACTTTTTCTAAAATTTTATTATGTTCCAAGGGCTCAACAAGAATCCATGGTCTGTCTGGATGTCTTCCTTTCATAACAACTTCTGGTGTCTCTTCTGTCACGTTGTTGTGTGTGTTGTTTATAACCCATTCTACTTGATCTAATTTTTCTTTCCATGTTGCACACAATATATCCTTAAAGAGTGTATCACCTCCCGTATTTATCTTTCTGTTGAATTTTTTTTTGAATATCTGATAGCAATATATTTTGGTTGAATTTGTTTATCTTCTAAAAAATTTTTAAATCTTGAATTTTGAAAATAAGTTGCGTTGTCTAAAATTATTGACTGTGGTCTTCCTATTTTTAAAAAATATTGACTTAATGCTTTCTTTATCTGTGTTACATTAGTTCTTTTGCTGGGGTATAATTTTACAAATTTGGAAAATATATCAACTACTATTAAAATATGTTTATATCCATCTTCTGTCTCTATTAAATTACTAACGTAATCAATTGCCACTACTTGCAGAATTTTGTTTGCTCTTATTGATCTTGGAATATTTTCAGTCTGAAAATTTTTAGCTTTAACTTTTTGACACATATCACATGTTCTGGTTATATTCTTTCACAACTTCAAATCATTTCTGGCATAATAGCTTTCTCTAAACATCTTCCATAACTTCCTTACTGCAATATGTGTACACAAAACATGCAACTTTATTAACACTTTCATTGCCAAAATTCTTGATACTCGTACTGCATACAGCTCCAGTCTATATTTTTACAATAAACACCATCTTCATTTTTCTCCAACTTTTCCTAACCATTTGTTCCTCATTTTCAAATTGATCTCTTCTCACTTTCTTCACTGACAATTCTCCTTCCTGATCTATGAGTATGTTTACTCCCATCTTAATACACTCTGCTTCTCTATTACCATCTACTCTACTCAAAGCATGTGCAACAATATTTTTCTTCCCGGTATGTGTTGGATATTTAAATTATATTATTGCATTAATAACGACCATCTACGAATCCTTCTGTTTCCATACTTGTTATTTCAGATATATTTTAAAGCTGAATTGTCTGCTTCAATTTCAAATTTGTTTCCTAATAACATAAATCTTAATTTTGTGAGGCAAATTATTATGCTAAACAATTCTAACTCCGATACTGAATAATTTCTTTCGTGTTTCTTCGTTACTCTTGACAAACAATAGATTGGATATTCATTTCCCTCATATCTTTGAAGTAACACTCCAGCTACTCTGCTCTTTGATGCATCCGTTTGCAAAATATACTTTTCTTCATACTTTGGATGAAATATTTTTAACCCTTTTATAAAACAATATTTTTAAATTCTTCTTCACGTTCTTCTGTCCAATTCCATTTTACATTTTTCTTCAGTAATTTCACTAGTTTTAGTTCGTTCTGGGACAAATCAGGAATTTGTCTTTTGTAATATCCTACGAGTCCTAATAATCCTCTTAATTGTTTTAAATTCTTCGGTCTAGGATACTCCTGTATTGCTTTTATTCTATCTTCATCCATTTCTATCCCTTGTCATGTAATTTTAAAACCCAAATAAATATTTTGTTCTTGAAAAAATTGGCATTTTTCAATGTTTATTTTTAAACCTTCCCTGTTTAATTACTGTAATACTTTCCTTATTTGTTCAAAATGTTTTGTCCGTTCTTCCGAAAATATTAAAATATCGTCTACATAATGCAAAACAAATTCAAATTTGGCCAAGATATTATGTAATGCCTTTACTAACGCTGCACATGCCGACTGTATACCAAATGGTACTACTTTAAACCTGTATACTACTCCATCAATTTGGAAACAAGTATAGTCTCTTGACTCTTCATCTAATGGAATCAGTCAAAAACTATGTTTTAAATCTATTGTTGTGAAAAATTTTGCATGTTTTATTCTACTAAAAATTGAATCAATGGTCAAAGGTGCTTCATACTGTGGCATACTGTACTTGTTTATGTTCTTCACATCCAAACACAGTCTAATCTCGCAATTATTTTTCTTTACCACCACAATAGGATTAATATAACCAGAATTATATCTTTGGATTATTCCAGTTTTCAACATTTTATCAATTTCTGCATTCACTTGTTCTCGGTATCGAAATGGTAAGGGTAGGTTTTGACTTTAAAATTCCTTAAATCTTTCACCTGAATTTTATGCACATACTCTTTGGCAACTCGATATTTTTCATTACTTAATTTTTTATATTTCTGTATTAAATTCATTATTTCATTTTTTTTGTTCACTAGGACATATCAACAATTCATCAACCTTAATTAATTATTATTTTCATTTTTATCATCATGACTTTTTTCATGTGATTCAACACCAATTCTAATGACTTTGTCCTGCAAAACAATTTTTTCTTGTTCAATATTAATATCCGCATCCGCAAATTGCCTGGTATGAAAGATTTCTTACTATTAAAACTTCAAATGATAATTCTTCATCACCAAGCCTAACCCTTATATTTACCATTTTGTTTACCTGAAACAACCTTTTGTTGTTTGCTGCTACTATATTAATCCGTTTTATTTTTATTATATTGTTTTCTTAAATTTTTAATTTTTCTAAAATTTCTTCATCTATAAAACTTCCTTCAGATCCTGTATCTATTAAAATTTTAATATTATTTTCATTCTTGGTTATATTAATTTTATTTTTATCTTCAGATTTCAGATTTTCACTTATAATAGGTACTTCTTTATTAACTTTTGCATCATTATACACTGGAATTTGGGGATTTTGTTTTCTTTTAATTACTTTTCTTTCACTACTATATATGTTTTCACTTTTTATATCTTCATATAAATTAGTTACATCATTTTACACTGTTTTGTTTTGTTTTAATTACTTTTATTTCACTACTATATATGTTTTCACTTTTTATATTTTTATTTAAATTAGTTACATCATTATACACTGGAATTTGGGGATGTTGTTTTCTTTTAATTACTTTTCTATAAATATAAATTAATTCTAAATTTTCATCAATTTCTTCTTCTAGTTCCTCAACTTCAGTTATTGCTATCAAATGTTGGTAGGTACATACATTATTTGGCAAAAAAAAAAGTAGTCTTTACTGAACATTTTATTTGCGTTAGTATTTCTGGTATTCGGCTGCTTTAAAAATCCTGATTATTATGTTGTCTTTGTTGATCAGCACTTGGTAATATGTTCATTTGCTGTGCTTCACAACTTCGGCTTCTTCTGGTGCTTTCTCTATTTACTTCTTTGGAGGTTATTCACTCTTCTGTTCTCATCCTGCTGCCTTTGTCCATCATAACTTCTTCGATTGTCTACATTTGCATTTCTTCCATTTCCGTTCTGTCTTGAATAATAGTTTTGATATCCATTGTTGTCTCTTATTTCTACCATTGTTTTGATTATTATTTCTTCTTTAATACCCTCTATTGTCTCCATAATTTGTGCTATAATTCAATTGATTCTTGTTCCCATTCCATCTTGTACTGTTTTACTGACTTCTACTTCTTACTTGTTTTTGATTGTTCTCTTGGTTATTATTATTATTTTTCACTCTCTGTATTCTATTTAAATAATTTATAAACTGATCTACTTTTTTAATACTTCTCATACTTCCCCGTTTTTCGTCAAATTTTCCAAAATATAATTTATCTCTGAATTCTGCATGTGCCATTTCTCCCCAGTAATAGTTTCAAAATGTTTCTTCAATTTCTTCTAAAGATGTTACTTCCCCTTCTATCGACGCAAACCATAACGCTGCACTATCGACCATACCTTGTCTCATTTTGATCATGATTTCTTCAATATTCCTTAGTCCTTGTAATTGTGTTCTCATTGTTCTTATGAATGTGCATGGATGAATTTTTCCAAACCTTCCATGGGTATTCTTGTTTGTTCTATTCGATTAATTTCTTCTTGTAATTGTTGCTGGAAATCTTTGCCATTTTATGATATCTTTTCTTCTAAATTTTGTTCCCAGTTGATTCTCCTAACTCTTCTTTTAAATCTTTTATAATATTGTTGCATTCCATTATTGCTGTTAATATCATGCTAAGATCCACTGCCGTTTTTGGTGTTCTTCTCTTCGGTGTATGCACTTGTGCCACTGTCTCCACAAATCTTCCAACATCATCTTCATCATCCTCCACTTCCTGGTTATCGACTATTTTCTCATCGCCATGGTCCATCACTACCATAATCTCTTCAGGTCCCATCTGCTCTTCATACTGGACTTCTTTGTTCATATTCTTCTTGTTTTTCCTTCTTGTTATTGCCATTTTATCAAATTTTTAGTTATATATTTATTAAATTGATAATAATAATGTAATTGTGTCACCCGTATGGTGTCTGGGTTAGAATAGCACCATGGTATCTACAGCCTGTCGTATGAGGCGACTAAAGGGGCAGCTGTCGTCTGACCTACTACCTAGCCTTCCTCTCTTCGCCAAAACTCGCACGGGATGCTCTGGTTTAAATCAGTTCATCTGGGAACTGACAACCCCACGGTTCCGAGTTACCCGGGTCACCAGGGTCAATTGGTGGCACCACCTATGAAAATGGAGCTACGGAGTAGAGGCCTCGGAAAAGAGCCGCTGCCTGGGGATCGCCAGGGCATGTCTGGAGCCGGCGCTGGACATGACAGCATGCGGGACTTCGGTGGCAGGGTGCTGAGGAGGCGGGCCCCTGTCGTCCAAAGAGCTACAGCCCAAGAACCACAACAACATTCACCAATACAGACACAGCAACAACGTGACCATCACCAGCGGAGTCAAACGAGAACGAGAACTCCACCCGCAGAAAGTGTTGCGCAGGATCAACAGCCAGCGCTCACTCAAGCGGGACTGATAAGACAGCGCATGAAATGGACTAGCGCCATGAATAAATTTATAATGCGCACGTTTTACAGAGTGACTAACCTTGGCCAGGACAGAGACTGGATATCGTCAATTACTGCATCAAGAGTTCTGTCGTGAGTACCCAGAGCTTCAAGTTACCGAAAAGAGAGTCGCAGATCAATATCGTGTCATCTTGAGAAATGGCCTTATTTGGCCTGATCAACTGGACGAAATAAAGAGCGAAGTTGAGCGCGAATTATTTGGTCGAAATACAACAGATCCAGAGCCTGAAACCCCTTTGGCGCAAAGAGCGGACGAGATTCAAGAACTTCAACAAGAACAGCCAGCCAACGCTGACCTGCTTGAGAAAATCCAAGCAGAAATGGAAAGAGCTCGTATAGAGTATAGTGGAACAGATCCATTGATTAGACCAACTCTTTCCAAACTAAGATCTTCTAAGAAACTGGGTATCGTCTTGCAGGCTATGAACAAATTTATCTTGCCACACTATGTTTTAGGTGATAATACGTTAGAGTCGCTACACTCAATCATCTACTGTGCTGCAATTTCCATCTGCAGAACAATTGGAGTCGCAATAAGACCAAAGCAAGACCCTCCCCTATTTAGACAAACACCTCGAATACCACCTTGGCAAAGAAGGCTGGAAGGGAACATTAATTCTCTTCGGAAAGACATTGGAAGACTGACCGAGTACCAACGAAGGGCCAGGAACAACAGAATAGAAAGAATTATCAAGACTATCATGGACAAAATACAACCGAATACACTCCCAGTGGGATGGAGAAAACATCACATCTCAGCAGTGTCTGGATAGTCTACGACAAAAGCTTTCCGTATACACAAGTCGATTGAGAAGGTACAAAACAAATAACGAACGGAAACTAGACAACGCACTATTCCGAAAATCAGAAAATGGGTTTTATAGAAAACTCAACAACATCAATAATAATGAAACCCCTAGTTATCCAAGTAAAACGGCGATTGAGCAGTTCTGGAAAACACAACTTTCCACAACAGTTTCCCATAACTCCAGAGCGAGCTGGATTAATGAGGAGGAGGCTGCATTTCAGAATTGTGATAAGATGCAACACGAACCATTTACAACGGAAGACACGTCCAACATAATGAAACACCTCCACAACTGGAAAGCACCAGGACCAGATAGTGTGCAGAATTACTGGATAAAGAAACTTTACGCCACCCACGATAAATTAACAGTACTCATTAATGACATAATTATCCATCCACACAAGATGCCTAGTTTCCTTACCCATGGTGCTACATACCTCTTACCAAAGGATAACCTATGTACACAGGACCCAGCAAAGTACAGACCAATCACTTGCCTCCCAACCTTATACAAACTTATAACGTCGTGCATAAATCATCGCCTTTTCAGACATTGTGAGCTAAACAACATAATTACCGAACAACAAAAGGGATGCGCGAAAAACTCGATGGGGTGCAAAGAACAACTAATAATTGATTCCGTTGTCTGCAATCAAGCTCACGCCAAACGACGAAATCTCTACATGGCATATGTGGACTACAAAAAGGCCTTTGATTCAGTTCCACATGATTGGCTCATTCAGGTGATGAAACTCTATAAAGTAAATAATTGTATTGTTAACTTTTTAGAATATGTTATGACTACCTGGCAAACCAAAATCTTTCTGAATGAAGCCGACTATTCGATACAAACCGACTCTATCCCAATTAGAAGGGGTATATTCCAGGGAGACTCTCTTAGCCCGCTGTGGTTCTGCCTTGCCATGAACCCACTCTCACACAAACTGAACGCGACTAACTTTGGATTCAGTCTCAAACACAACAACGTACAAGCACTAAAGATAAACCATTTGTTATACATAAATATACTTAAAGTTGATGGCAGCTACGAAACAACCGCTGCATGATATGCTTAAAGTAGTAGAAGGGTTTTCTAGTGAGATCCATATGCAATTTGGCCTAGACAAATGCCAAATTATCAATATAGTGAAAGGCAAAATACAGCAGGGGCCCTACGAAATGAGAGATGGCACCTCAATTAAATCCATGGAGGAAGGCCAGACTTACAAATACCTTGGAATAAAGCAGGCTTAACGAATTGACCACTCCACCATGGAAAAGGACCTATCAACAGAGTTCTATAGAAGGGTAAGACGACTGTTGAAATCTAAGCTTAACAGTAAAAACACTGTTCAGGCTATTAACACCTACGCGTGCTCAGTTCTCAGTTACTCATTCGGAATAGTTAAATGGTGCAAGACTGACATTGAATAACTACAACGGAAAGTTTGAGTTCTACTAACAAAAGCTCAAAATCACCATCCAAAGATCTCTGTCGAACGTACAACGTTGCCACGGCATGAAGGGGGAAGAGGATTGGCAGATATAGGCAAGTTACGTGATCAACAAATTTCTAATTTGCGTAATCATTTCCAGAAACTCAGAATCAGAATTTTCTGATCTACACAGAGTCATATGTCAGGTTGATGACTCAACACCTCTGCGACTGACAGAACAAGTTCAAGTATACCACCAGACAACTGATCAGAAACTGCTTAAATGGAAAGAGAAGCCGCTTCATGGAAGACATATAAATGACGTCAACCAAGATTATGTCGACAGTTCAGCGTCGAACTACTGGTTGATCTCTGGTCATATGTTTCCTGAAACGGAAGGCTTTATATTGGCAATCCAAGATCAAGTAATTCCAACTAAGAACTATCTGAAGTACATCGTCAAAGACACTTATATCAACAACGACAGATGCAGATATATTTGCCAAACATCTGAATCTATCCAGCATATCACAGGAGGTTGCCAAGTGTTCGCTGCAACTGAATACAAAGAACGACACGATGCTGTGGCAAAAATACTGCAATATGAACTAGCGCTGAAACTCGAGCTATCACAGTCGGTAAGAACACCCTACTATATATACAAACCAGAATCTATTTTAGAAAATAATAACTACAAACTGTACTGGGACCGGACTATATTGACCGATCGGACTGTTGCTCACAATAAACCAGATATAGTTTTGGTAGATAAAGTCTCTAGAAAAATACCCTTAATTGACATAGCAATCCCTAACAACAATAATATAAATATTAAGCAGACTGAAAAATAGCCAAATACAGGGATTTAGAATGTCAAATACAGAGACAATGGGACATGAATAACACTCGAACGGTAATAATTGTTATGTCAACAACAGGAGTAGTTCCAAAACATCTATTAAACAATTTGAAATACCTCGGTCTGGACGAACATCTTTACCAACTGATGCAAAAAGCCGTTCTGTTAGGAACAGCCAGGACGGTCAGAAAATTCATGGGGAACTGCAGCCACGACGCCAACCACGGGCCTGATAACCTGGCAAGAGCTCCCACAGAGCTAAACCCTTTTGATATGTAGTTTACCTGGGGTTTAGTGAATTTTCCTTTAAGGGCACACTATGTGTGCTTTAGAGGGAGTGTGATGCCATACATTGTATGGTCAAGTTGGGCTCTCCAATAAAAATTGTAATGTAATTATTTACCAAAGTTCTCTTGCCACACGTTGGGCTCGCCAATAAAAATTGTAATGGAATTTTTATTTTGTGGTTTCGTTTATATTTTGTTAATAGAATATTTAACTTTCAAATTTTCCACTATAAAAATTCCACCCAACTTTTTTCTTCAAAACTTTTTTTAAATAAACAAATAACACCAAAATTATAACTCAACTCAAATATCAATCAAAATCAAACATAAATCAAAATCAAATATAAATTAATAAATATAAATGTCAAAAATATCTTATGTTCAAACTATCAAATTAATCTTAAAAAAATTGCTTTTCCGAATGATTCTATTAGTGTGAAACAATGAAATTTTAAGGTCAATGATTAATCAAATGCAATTTTATTTGATGTATCAAAAAATTATCCCGTTACTAAAATGATTATTTCCCAAAAATACACTCTTTGAATTTCAATATTTCTACTATTAGGGAATATCAAAATAAATTGAAATACTTTATTCTCTTGAATGTGCTTCTGTTACTGGGTGCTGTCCTTTGATGTATCTTAAATGATACGTCAACCTCTGCTACCAATCTGCAAACATCTGCTACCAATCTACAAACCTCCACTACCAATCTGCAAAACCTCTGGTATCTATCTACAAACCTCTGATACTAATCTGCAAAGTTTACTGCTGCACTGCTAAATTTGGACTCTGTTTTCACTCATGTCTGTTCTTGTTTTATAGTTTTTAAATTTGACATAGAACTAATTTTTTATAACTTTTTAAATTCTCATATTTCAAATCCCATTTTTCTATATAATAATCCTTTTTCCAATATTTTATTCCCTATTTAACCAATTTTGTATAATACCTTCTACTTTTCTTAAAATCCGCAATTTTATAATTTATTGTTCATTGTTCTCTGCTTATTTTCCCATCAGTCGTTTCAACCATAACCCGTCTTTCAATTTTATAAAATGTTTCATTGTTGGCAGACAAAAATGCAATATTTCGATTCCAAGTTCCATCTTTGTGTTGTTATGAATTTCAGCTTATTTTGATCACAGGTTCAGCCAAAATTCCGCTCCAAAGCTTTTCTGACATATGAAATTAAATTTTATGTGGAGTTTTCAAAAGTTATTTACACGAAATATTCTACTAAGATCCTAAATTTGTGATTTATTACCCCTATTGTGCCTAAAATATGAAATTACCACAATTATGGACTATTGAATTTAACTACTGTCACTGTGGATGTCTATGTATCAAAATCAAGGTAAAATTTTATATTTTCTGTTTATGCTTTCATTTTTATGTATCGAATCAATAGAATATTTGTATATGCTTAATTAAATTCCTATTTGCTTTTTAAAAAATTTTGTTGAAACTCTCATATTTGTCAGTTTACAAAAATGTGTTTAATTTGTTGTATTGGTTGCATGTTGCATTTATACATCACCAGTTCTGTTGCCCCTTAAATATTGGTTTTTTATGTTACAATGAAATTATTTATTTTTTAATATACTACTAGTATTCAATGTGGATATTATCGATTTTTGATTTTATTGTTGTAAATGTTTAATTCCATTTCAATATATATATATATATTATATCACTTCTTTTCACACTGACTTTTTTTAAAAAAATTTTATTAAACAACAAACTTTAATAACTTGATAAAATAACCTTGAGTACAATAATATTAACATTAGAAGTAAATGAAATCATCTGCCGGACAGAAGGTCGTCGATAACAATTTATAAGAAATAATATGCTGACTCTATATAAACTTAAACAATGAAAAGGAAAGAAATTCTGTGAAGTAAAAATAACGAATGTGCAGATTTTATCGATGCGACACGAAAGTAATATGATACGAAAGATTAAAATATGAAATAAGATATAAATAGTACGTGACAATTTAAATAAAGGGTATAATATTACATTATGGGATAAAAGTATTCTGAATTATAATGTTACAAAATTGTTGGATAAAAATATAATATTAGAACTTATTATTATTTTAAAGAGTCTTTTAAATACCTATATAACAACTCCGTTTATTTTGTCTATTCATTAGGGTTTTGTCGCCCCAAAATTTTTTCCTGTAACAGATAAGTATTTAAAATCGTATTGGGAGAACAAAGTGTAGTAAGGCAATTTCGTAAAATTGCCCGGAGTTGAAACGTCTCCAAACAGATAAGTATAACACAATATACAAACACTATTTATATACAGGAATACTGGTTGATCATTTTTAGACATCTCTTTCTGTTAGAATAACTGTGAGGAAGAATTTCTGTACGGACAGTCAGTAATCCGGGCAATTTTACGAAATTGCCGTACTACACTTTGCTCTCCAAATACGATTTTAAATACTTATCTGTTGCAGGAAAAAATTTTGTGGTTATAACGTTGTTGCCGCTACACTTTATGGTGATTGGTAGGAGATCCGAAACAGAAATTAGTAATACATTTGAACTGATCTCCTACACATTATATATAGTCTTTGGCGTACAGTATCGAAGTTTGGCAAACTGTTTTAACAGCTGGGCCTCACAGATCGAATCGCTGTCAATAGGATACGGGAGAACATCTGAACATATCCATTGAACTTGGCTTAAGGGCTTGCAGTTGTTCAAGTTCCGAAATGTGGTATACAACAATGAATCATCGTTTTTCGCGATATATTTAGTTATGGTTGGTAAAATGTGATGAAATCCTGTTTGGTCGTCCAGAATGGGGATTGGGTATAGACGATAAAGGATAAAAGTTTCAGGATTCACTAAAGGGATTTTCAAAAGGAAAATTATTTTTGTATCTAATTGAAATGCTTCTAACTCTGTAATATCAATATATTGTACAATATAATAGGCATAAATTAATAAAGGTAAATTATTTTTATGCAAAGATTGAGAAACAAGTTGAAGAGATTCGACTAAATCGGCGGGGGTCCTTACTGAACTGTGTAACATTTTAATGCGAGGGAAAAATACTGCTTTCCATTCATGATTCGCATAGATCTAAGGTTTTGACTAGTGCTTCGAAAAATGCAAGATCGTCTGAAATGTACATGATAGATTGTTTGATTTTGGGAATATCCCTATTAAACGTTTCTTCCGTCAATTTGAAGTTTTTGAACTGTTGCATTGAAGTTTTTGCTTTCGGAAGTTTTTACTGAAATTTGGTTCTTAAGTAAAGTTTCGATCTATTGTTTGTCATGTTGATACAGTCATTAAAGTATTCACCATTACTAGCGTCTAGGGTTCCAGTTATTGATTTCCAAATTGTTCCTATACCATTAACAAGTCTTCGTTTCTGTCTCTTGGAGTTGTAAAGTTTAGTGTCTGCGAATATCTCTTGATATTTTAAGTTTACTGTGTCTGATAATTGTTTTAGGAGGCTAATATGAGTTTGTAATTGAGGTTTAAATACTGTGATGCGGGTAGTTAAGTTTGAGAGGAGAGTATCAATTAAAGTGTTCAAAATTTTGTCAGTGTTGGCAATTGCGTCAACGAAAGGGTGAAGATCTTTGTAGACAAGTAGTGTCCATTTATCGTTTGATATTTTGACAGTTCCTTCTTCATGAAAGAAGAGTCCTACTGTGTTGTTTATGGGGGTTATTGAAAATTGGGACGTCACGATTGTGAAGAGTCCAAGTAGTCTGAAATAAAGTAATTTCTATTCAAAATACGGTTTCAATCTGTCAAAATTTACTTTTGTAGATTGATTAGGATAGATAAGGATGGGGTCTGAGATGAGAGCTTTCTTTAAATCATTGAATGCTGCCTTACAATCAGAAGAATTTAGTGTCCTTTTGAAACAGTTTTGTTAAAGATTTGGACGAAATTGATGATAAATCTTCTATAGTATCCGGTCAATCCTAAGAAAGATTTGACATCTTTGGGGTTCTTTGGCTCTAGGAAGTTTTGGATACAACTGATTTTTTCGGGGTTCGGTTTTACACCTGGTTGCGTAATTAGATGACCAAGATACGCTACCTCTTTTCTCAAGAATTCACATTTGTCGGGTTGAATCTTAAGATTTGATTTGCGAAGAGGTTTGAAGACTTCAACCGAGAAATGTGTTCGTGAATTGTTGGGGAGTATACCATGATATCGTCCATGTTTACTAGACAATTTTCCAAGGAGGATGTTGTCCATGACATGTTGGAATGTGGACGGGGCGTTTTCGATGGGCCTGGAGTTATTTGTCTCGATCCAATGTTTGATTTCATTCGTAAAGGATATGTCTTGAAAGTCTAGACAAAGTCTCATAATCAATCATATCTTTTTGTTCAACGTTTAAGTGATCAGTTCTGAGTTGTTGTCGAATTAATAAGTTTCTGGCAATTGGTTGAGAGACATAAGAGTTGTTAAAATTGAAGCAGGGTTGTGTTGGAGTAAGAGGTTCTATAAAAATATAGTTCGGAAAATTTTTAATAGTCGGAGCATTGGGGATAGCTGAGTATGCGATATCTTACGGGGACAAGGTGGAGACCTTGTGGAGAGCGATATCTTTAAAATTTGTTATAAGTTGCTTAGATTTTAAGTCTATTAAGTATTCGTAATGTTCCAAAAAATCTAAACTTAAGATGCCATCAAAATCGATGTCGAGATTACAAATAAAGACCTTGTGGGAGTTACCAGGAGCAAATGGTACAAAGGTTGACTGGGAAATGGGATTTTTTTTGTCGGTCATTCCCTGAATAATTACATGTTCTTGGAATCGTTGAGGAAAGTTTTTGACAGTTTCTCTTTGAAAATTGAGATTCCTGCGCCTGTATCTATAAGTAATTTGGATTGACCAGTAGCGTCGTTTATGTAGTATACGTTTTTGGGGTTGACAGTGTGAAGGGTAGTTACAGGAACGTTTGTTCCGGGAAGTTTACGTTCGGCTTCAGATCATCTTAATTCATTGTTTGTATTTGTGATGTGATGTTAGTTGTTATATCCGGTGGATGGTCTCGATTTGGGAGAGAAAGAAAATTTTGGTAGTTGATTTTCTAGTGAGTCCAAATCAACAGCTTGTTCGTCGAAGTTATCAGCAGTATGATAAATAGTATTTCCTGTGTCGTATGAATAGCTATTATCTGTATAATAGTCGTATTCTCTTTGATTATCAGCTGTATGATAATCCTCATATGGGTGATTATTAGCTGTATAATAATCGTTGGTGTAATCAGGAGAGTTTGTGCTATTTAAGTGATGTGCTCTTTTTGAATTTTGGTGGAAATTTGGGTTCCTTTGAATCACTGATTGACAGGGTTTTTGCATATTTTGTTGGAATGGTCTCGGCTGGTTAGGGTGTTGATTTTGCCTGAAGAATGGCTGATTCTGTCGAAATTGTGGAGGTTGATTTTGCCGAATATGTCGAGGCTGATTTTGGGAAGCATTATTAGCGAAAGCGTTTGGTCGCATATAGTTGTTATTACCGTTATTGTTATTGTAAACGGGTCTCTGGTAGTTTTGGGCTCGGCATTCGAACGTGATGTGACCGAATCTTCCGAAAGATATGCACTTTGCATTTTGAGGAAGCGGCCTTCGAAAAGGTTGCCTTGGCATCGGGGGAACTTGTTTTGGTATCTTCTGATTTTCGAAATAGGACAATTGGAGTTCGCGACTGATTCTTACATTGACTTCTAAATGGTCCTTAGGGTTACCGGAATGAATGATTTGTCCAAGGCGCTCAATACCCTTCTAACCCGGTTAGAAGGGTATTGAACGCCATAGTGTCTATTAAACTCGTTTGCGCTACCTTTTGGTCTACATTTAAATTCGATGCCGTTTGAATATTGGCGTTCATTTTTGCTGTTAATACCTGTAGTCGGTTGTAGAAAGTAGGTGGTGATTCATTGGATAGTTGCCGGAGGCGTTGTAGATCTTGTATCAGGGACGTCAAATCCCTGGAATCTCCAAAATGAAGATTCAAGAGTTGTTTCAACTCTAAATAGGACGCAGGACTACACGAATTTATTAGTTGGGCTGCTCTGGCTTTTAATTTATTTTTGATATGGATAAGTAAAAGGTATCTTTGATCGCCCGTCGACATGTTGTAAGCACAGTCGCACGCATTAATGAATATTTCCAAGGAGATCTGATCCCCTTCGAACTCTGGGACGATAGAGAATATTTCGGATAGCCGATAGGGCTCAGGTTCAGAGTCGTCTCTGAGAGATTGTTGTGCCATTTTTAAATTTATTAAATGAGGGAAAAAATAACCAAAAATAAAATTTGTTCAAAATAAATGCATAAATTGTTTAAAGTGCAATAAATTTTTCAAATCGTTAGGAAAAACAATAAATCATATAATGGAGGAAAATAGTCAGTGCAGTATTTGCAAACAAAATATGGTAAAAATAAATTAAAATAAATGGAGAAATCAAAATATAAGGTATAAAATTAAATTGGTATGAATAAAAAAAAATATGGTTCGGGTTTTTGGTCGTCCGAACAGAAAAATAAAATCAAAAATTATTGTTAAAATTAAAAATGAAATGCGAGATGATTCCTGTTTGTACTCACATTAAATGGAACATTGATGCTGCCGTGTTCTGTAGTTGAAGTTGGTTGCCTTGTTCTACAGTTACAGTTGGGACGTCTTGAGGTTCTTTCTTCCTTCAAAGGATTGGAATCCACCGCGGAAATTCTGAAATCCTACTGACTGCGCCACTTTTTATATCACTTTTTTTCAAATTGACTTTTTTAAAAATTATTTATTAAACAACAAACTTTAATAAGTTGATAAAATAAACTTGAGTACAATAATATTAACACTAGAAGTAAATGAAATCATCTGCCGGCAGAAGGTCGTGGATAACAATTTATAAGAAATAATATGCTGACTCTATATAAACTTAAACAATGAAAAGGAAAGAAATTCTGTCAAAATAACGAATGTGCAGATTTTATCTATGCGACACGAAAGTAATATGATACGAAAGATTAAAATATGAAATAAGATATAGTATGTGACAATTTAAATAAAGGGTATAATATTACATTATGGGATAAAAGTATTCTGAATTATAATGTTACAAAATTGTTGGATAAAAATATAATATTAGAATTTATTATTATTTTAAAGAGTCTTTTAAATACCTATATATATATATATATATATATATATATATATATATATATTATATCTTGTAAATCACTTTTGAGTTTTTAAAAAAAATTATTTATTGAAATATAAAAATTAAAACTTTGAATAAAACATTAAATTGAAAATTAAAATTAACTAACTAAATGTTACAAGTATACTAACGATAAATGACGACCGTGGGACCGCGTCGCTCTGATTTATAACATTAAGAAAGCTGACTAATCAAAAGAACGGTCAAGTCGATGCGTTCCCACGTTTACATTATGAAGCAGGAAACTGGTCAGCGAAATATGATACTTCGTATCATACACGTGCATGATATTTACGCCTAACAGCTCCCCTTTACCAAGAAAAGTTGATGCTGTAACATCAACTTTTGGAATTTACTGGATGCTAGCTAAATAAGCAAAAACAATACAAATATGGAAATGAAATAAAGTTAAAAAGAACATAATGATTAAGTTTAAATAGGTTACATAAAATATGAAAAATATACAAAACATAAAAGTCAAATAAGAATGGAAATGTATCAAAAAGGTTCTCAATTCTATAAGTCTGGATGTTCAGGTTCCTCTTCAATTTGGGGCCTCAGTTTTGGTATCAGCCTGGAGAACGTTTTTGTCAGGGTACTCAGACTCTCTGGATTGGAGCTGTCGTTTTTCGGGGGTCTCTTAACGTGCCTTATGATTTTCAATGAGCTGTATACAACAACAATTGTTACAATGATAATTATTGTAGCATACGTGAACCAGGAAATGTTTTTATTAACAAAGGGTTGGTTGATGAGATCGTCGAGATCCCTTGAATAACTGGTCCAACTTGTGGTTGGCTATGGACAGTTCTTCCATGTTTAAGTCGTCCAGCTTCAGGGGCTTAAGGTCCGGAATTGCAAGTTTCTCAGGATGAGAATTGCAGCAATTGAATGGAATTAAAACTGGATGAGAATTGTCCGAAATGTTCATGAATTTTTGTGGTTCGGCCTGGATTTTTGTAATACCAACAAAAGCACTACATTCCGTTTGTAACCGAATGATAGAATTGTTCGTTAGCACTAAAGTTTTAGCGTCAATTCCTGGACAATTAATGGTCACATGTATGGGTTCCGATATGATTACAATCCACGCATTTGTTTCAAGTTTTTGAACATTGTACCCTTCACTGAAAACGATGGCACTTTTACAAGTTTCGGGGACACTACGAATGTTTTTCAGGAGCTGCGCCTCACAGGGTGCATTTGAGTCTATGGGATACGCGTATAAATCGGAGCACAGTTTTCGGAGTGGAGTCAGCTGTTTGCACGCACTCAAGTCCTTGATTGGTATGTACATAAGAGAATCATCATTTCGCGCTACATATTTTTGAGTAAAAGAAAGGATGTGATGAAAACCAGTTCTATCATCTAAAATCGGAATAGGGTATAAATGGTAAGCTGTATAAAGCTGTTGCTCTACTAGAGGGATTTTTAAGATGAATACTAGATCTGAGTGAGTTTGAAAAGCTTGTAGTTCAATTACTTCTAAATACTGTGCAAAACTTGAAAATCTGACTGGTAACGGTAAATTATTTTTAACAAGGTTTTGAGAAATCTCCTGTAATGCGGCAATCAAATGATCCGGTGTAATAATAGATGAGTGAATAATTTTCAAACGTGCAAAAGTTATTGAATTTAAAATATCGTTAAGGTTATCTTCAAGAAACAAATAACTGGCCATTAGTTTTTCACAAATTTCAAGAAATGATTGTTTGGCTTGAATAGTGGCTATCCGGTCATTTAGTTCATGTATCGTGAGGTTGATTTCGTTAATGTCTTCGTTAAAGATTTTCTCGTCTATTTGAAGTTTCTGAATAGTTTCATTAAAGTTTTTAATAATAGTGGTTGTAACGCTCATTTGATTCTTTAAAAGATTTTCGACTTGTAGTTGTCCTTGGTTAAGTCTGTTTATGCTGCTAGTATAAAATTGGCCATCGGATGCGTCTAGGTTACCGGTTATTGCTTTAAAGATGGTTCCAGCACCGTCTATTAATCCGCGTTTTGGTCTTTTAGTGACTAGAAATACTTCTGAAAATTTTGTTTTGATGGAGTCGGAGATTTGTGTTAAAAGGCTAATGTGTGTTTGGACGTCCACACGAAAGGCACCTGTATCGTGAAATTTGAAGCCAGGTATAGGATCGACGGTTCGTTCTAAAGTATTGAGGATTCTGTTATTATTTTCAAATAGTTGATTAAGGGTTGTCAAGTTCCGGTGAACTAATAGAGTCCATTTATAGTTTGATACAATTATTCGACTTTCGTCATGGTAGTAGATACCGAGAGTGTTGTTAATCGGTTTGACGTCGTACTGTGAAACTGCTGATCCGAGCAGCAGAAGAAACCTGAAAAGAAAGTTAGTTTTCAGAATATGGTTTCATTCTGTCAAAGTTCACTTTCGTTCGTTGGTTAGTTCTTAGGTTTAGAAGTGTAGCAGAGTTATTGTGAATCTCAATAATTTGGAATGGGCCATTAAATTTGTTCTGGAGTTTGTCTTTTATTTGTGACTCTTTTACGTATACCTTGTCACCGATTTTGTAATCAGGTGGGTTTTTCGAAACGTGTTGGTCAAATCTTTCTTTCGCTTTTTGTTTCTGTAAGTTAGTCTTTTCACGTGCAATTTTGTAATAGTAAGAAATTCGGTTATTTAGGTCTCGTACATATTTGCTAATTAGTTCTTTTTGATTATAAAGAGTCTCTGGGGGTCTGCTGGAGGTATGTCCGAAAACGAGTTCGAACGGGGTGAAGCCATGGGTCTTATTGGTTGAATTGTTATAGGCAATAATAGCATACGGAAGTACGTTTAAGGGGTGTTCGTCGGGATTTTCAGCTTTGTGAATGCGAATCATTTCTAGTAGAGTAGAATGAAATCGTTCCACGGAGCCGTTTGTTTGCGGGTGTCCCACGCTAGAGTAGGTAAGTTTGATGTCATAAAGTTTGCATAGATCTTTTAGTATGGCATTGTCAAATTCTCTGCCATAGTCGCAGTGGATACGTAATAGTGTACCGAAATGTTGAAAGTACAACATAATAGTACTAACGACAGATTTGGCGGATTTATCTGCCAAAGCATAGGCTTGTGAGAATTTAGTCAGTTCGTCTCTTATCGTCAAAATGTGATTTCTATTAGGAATTTCTAAGATGTCGATGTTAATTCTTTCAAAGGGTGTTTTAGGTGTCTCAGTTATGACGAGGGGATTATCTAAGTTTTTTCGACAAGCTTTGGTTTGTTGACAGATTACGCAGTTCTTTATGAAGTTCTCAATGTCTTTAGTAAATCCCGGCCAGTTGAACCTCTCTTTGACACGGCGTATGGTTTCGTTGATGCCGCGATGCAAGTTGTTTTTTCCTTTATGATATTGCTCGAGTATTAGTGGAATTTCGTCTTTGTTAGGAGTTTTTGTGATGTTTTGGCAAATCTTCCACTTAATGTCTTTTTCAGAGAAAATAAAGGATAGCATTTCCAGAATTGGAAGATCAAGGTTGTTTTCTACACAATATGTTTTCGATGGGGAGAGAACGTCTTGATTTTTGAAAATAGATGCGAAAAGGACTTCATTTACGATTTCGGGATCGTTTGGAAGCGGGACTATGAAGTATTGTCTCCTGCTAACAGTTTTGCTAGCGAATACGTTGATTTTAAATGTTTCAAAATCAGCGACTTCTTCGAAAATATCTTCGAATATGTCGTGATGGAATTCCTGAAGGTTGGATGATTGGGGAAAGATTAGGATATTTTTATTTGCCTTGTCTAGGAGTTGGCAATTAGAAAATTCGATCTTACTATAGTCAATTAAGGAAACAGTTTTGTAACGTTCAACAAAAGTTTTGAATTCTTGGGATATCGTTTCGGTAGTTATTTCGTTTTGTTCAGGTTCGGAGGTATTGTCATCGTCTTCGTCATTTAGGGGTAAGATTTTGTGGGGTGTGAGTTTAGTTTTAGCCTGGAATAGTACGCACTCATCAAGGTGGTTGATTTTAATGCGTGATAAGGCGTCGGCGTTTTTGTTAATTTTACCCGGTTTGTAAATGATCTCGTAGTCATATTCTTCGAGTTTAAGTCTCCATCGGGCTAATCGACTTCCGGGGTCTTTTATCGCCACGTCAACGGGCGGTGATCGGTACAAAGTTGGAACTTTCGGCCATAGATTATCGGTCTCCACTGTTTCACTGCCCAAACAATAGCCAACAGTTCTCTCTCAATAGTCGAATACCTTGTCTCGGCTTGACAAAGTGTCCTGGAAGCATATCCAATGGGTAAATCTTTACCTATTGGCCCTTGGGATAGTACAGCGCCGATTGCAAAAGCACTGGCGTCAGTGGTTAGTATGAATGGTTCCTCGAAGTTCGGATAGATCAGTATTGGTGTCGAAGTTAAAGCACGTTTGAGTTCGTTAAAGGACGTGACGCATTCAGCGTTGAAATTAAACTTAATATCTTTGGGGTTCTGCGGTTGAGGAAAGTTTAAGATACAGTCGACTTTCGACGGGTTGGGTTTTACACCGTCTTTAGTTATTAAGTGTCCCAAATAAGCGACCTCCTTGCGGAGAAACTCGCATTTGTCAGGCTGTATTTTGAGGTTTGCCTTCCTAAGTCTTTTAAAAACGTCAGTTAGTCTTGCTAGGTGTTCGTGAATGGTGGGCGAATAAACGATTATATCGTCCATGTACACCAAACATCTTTCGTTCTGGATTCCTATCAGAATATTGTCCATCACCCTTTGGAATGTTGAAGGGGCATTTTTCAACCCGAAAGGCATGCGAACAAATTCAAAATGACCGTTCTCTACAGTGAAAGCGGTTTTTTGAATGTCCTTGGACTCAATTTCAATCTGGTGGAAACCAGAAGCTAGATCTAGGGTGGTAAAATACTGGCACTTGCCAAGTTGGTCTAACAGATCGGATATGTTGGGTAACGGATATTTGTCATTTATTGTCAGTTCGTTTAGTTTTCTATAGTCCACGACTACGCGCCATTTCTGTTTCCCGGAGGCGTCGAGTTTTTTCGGGACAACCCATACAGGGGAAGACCAGGGAGAATTTGAGGGACGAATGATGCCCTGTTCTAACATTTTCGAAACTTGGTTACGGACTTCCTCTTTGTGAATTTGGGGATAGCGGTACGATTTAGTGTATATGGATTTGGCGTTGTTTGTGTCGATGGAATGTTTAATTTCATTCGTGAAACTAAGATGGTCACCTTCTAAGTAGAAAATGTCGGAAAAGTCAAGACAAAGTTGTTGTATTAGTTCGGCCTCTTCCTCGTTAAGGTGTTCGAGTCGGAGTTGATTGTTAATCTCCGTTTGTCTGTCTAAGTTAGGATTAGTTGCAAACGAAATTTCTTCACAGTGATTTACAGAGTAATTTTGAATGGGTTCTAATTTGATAGTGTCGAAATTTACAGTTTTTGGGCAGGCGTTAGCGTTTAAGATGGATGTCAAAAATTCGCCTTTGTCGTTGACTTGGACTAAAGCATTCGGAAGTCTTACATTTTCTAGGACGGTAGTGGTTAGTATAGCTTCTGTGTTACGTAAGTCACATTTGAGTTTGCAAATCCTTTCTGTTCGCGGCTCAATAGTAATTGTTTTTGAAATTGTTGGGTTAATTGTTGGAGATTGCCTGTTTGAAGATATTGTTTCGTCTGTTACTTTCATAAGCGGAATAGTTTTGAAGTTGGTTATAAGAAGTTTTTTGTTAAAGTCAATCACACAATTATAATGTTCTAAAAAGTCAGAACCTAGTAGACCATCGAATTCGATGTCTAAGTTACAGATGTAAACTTTGTGTGGATCGTTAAGATTAAATGGGACTAAGGTCGATTCGTTAATCAGGATTTTTTGATTAGTGATACCTTGTATCACAACGTTTTCTGGGTATCGGTGTCGAAATTGTTTACAAGTGTTTGGTTTAAAAATTGATAAACCGGCACCTGTGTCTATTAACAGTTTATATGTATTAGTGGCGTCGTTGATGTAGAAAAGGTTCTTAGAATTTACCGAAAGTGAGGGGCTTATAGGAAAGCTTGTTCCGGAAAATTCAGGTTGGGGTTGAAGTCGTCGAGTAAACTCATTGTTTCGAACTGGGTTTGAAGATTGCAGATCTGTGTATCGGGTGGTTTGTCCACTGTAAGTACCTCTTGAAAATTTTGTCGTCGGTCTTCGGGTAATTCAGAAGGGAATTCTGGGTAATTGCTTTCAAAAGTTTCAGTATAGTCATTTTGAGAGTATTCGAAATCTGTATTTTGGGGGTCTGAATAAGAACAATCGTCTTGGTAGTATGAATTTGTATAAGGGTCATCGTTTGTTAAATTGTTTAAAGGGTTGTAGAACTCATCTTGGTTGAAGTGGTGGGTTCTTTGTTGTTGGTTTCTGTAAAAATTGGGATTTGGTCGAGATTGATTAGGACTTTGATATTGTCCACTGGCAGAAGGTCGGTTTTGTTGTGCGGGATACCTATTGGGATCAGTATTGGGCCTAGTTTGATTAGCCGATTGATAAGGAGGATTCGGTCTAAATTGTTGCGGGTTGCTATTGTTGAAGTTTTGGTGTGGTTGTTGGTTTTGTTGTTGTTGTCGTTGTCGTGTTAGACATTCGTTATACAAATGCCCGGTGCGTTTGCAAAACGAACACTGTTTTACAAAAGTTTGAGGAGGTGGTCGTCTTTGTGGTTGATGTTGTTGAGGGTTCCGTACATTTGAGAATTTTTGATTTTCCAAGTGACAAAGTTGGAGTTCTCTTTTTATTCGAGAAACCGCGGTAATTATATCGGGAGGGTTACTAGCGCGAATAATTTGGCCTATTTTTGGTTCAAGTCCGGTCAAAAGACTATTTAGAGCCATGGAATCTATAAGACAAATTTGCGCGTCTTTTTCTTTGGTTGTTAGATTCTGTTTGTTAACAGCCGCGTGCATTTTTGCCTCGTGGCTTTGTAGTCTCGCTGAGAAAGTTAGTGGGGATTCAGTTGGTAGTTGTCGCATTCTTTGTAAATCTTGAATTAAAGCGGACAAGTCGCGTGAGTCACCGAAATGGTTTTCTAACAGTGTTTTTATTTCATCCCAAGTCGACGCATTTCTTGAATTAACAAGCTCGGCTGCACGGCCTCTTAGCTTGTTTTTAATGTGAAAAACTAAAAGAGTTATTTGATTTGCGACAGCCATATTTTGTGCTGTCGAACAGGAGCTGATGAAAGTATTTAAGAAAATTGGATTGCCGTCGTATTCAGGGATGATAGCGAAAATTTCCGCAAGTTTGTAAGGTTCTACCGTACCTTGGCGTGTTTCAACCATATTTAGAAATATTATGAAATAGTTTATAAAAACAAATATATCAAATTAGATATTAAAAGGAAAAAATCAATGTAGGGGTATTTTTGTAGGTAAATTTGTTACAGCAATTAATAAACAGGTCAATATAAATGTAAAAACATGAAGGTAAAGGTAAATGCAATAAAGTAAATAATTGCAGTATTAGAAACAATTAAAATAATATCGAACACAAAAGCACAGAAGGCCTCTATGTGTTTAAGTATATGTTTCAAGAATTGTTTTTAAAATAATAGAGATGAATGTAGGTGAATATTAAATGATAGAACTGTATGTTCAAGATACATAAAACTCGTATCGAATAAATCAATAAAATATTAAAAATCAATAACGTGATGATTGTAATAGTACATACGTTGATACTCCTGGCATGAGACTGTTCTGGAGAAGCTGAGGACTGGTTAGCTGTAAGGTTGCGTGTTCCGGGTTCTCGCTGCTACAGTTGTTGTCTCGGTCTGGAAGTTGTTGTCCACAAGGATTTGGAAATCGACACAACTAGTGAGTGTACACGTGTTCTAGCTGTGTTGGACAATCCTACTGACTGCGCCAATTTTATATTTTGTAAATCACTTTTGAGTTTTTAAAAAAAATTATTTATTGAAATATAAAAATTAAAACTTTGAATAAAACATTAAATTGAAAATTAAAATTAACTAACTAAATGGTACAAGTATACTAAAGATAAATGACGACCGTGGGACCGCGTCGCTCTGATTTATAACATTAAGAAAGCTGACTAATCAAAAGAACGGTCAAGTCGATGCGTTCCCACGTTTACATTATGAAGCAGGAAACTGGTCAGCGAAATATGATACTTCGTATCATACACGTGCATGATATTTACGCCTAACATATATATATGGTTGATGATTTATTCCGGTGTACATCCGTTCGTCTGTATTCGTTTGAAAAATCACTTGACGTTTCGCCAAAATCATATTTGGCTTTCTCAAAAGATACTAAGTAATAAGTAAGTATATATATATATATATATATATATATATATATATATATATATATATATATATATATATATTGAAATGGAAATAAAGATAAACCAAAAATAAAAATTAAATCAATAATTATATTTAGATGAATGAAATAGTACATTAACAGATAGTAAATAATGCATTGTAACATATAAACCAATATTGGAGTCAATAGAAATTTTGTACGAGTGATTCAGGTAATGTAAAAGAACGATGACAAATCAAGTGCAATTTAAAGATCAATACATATATAGAAATGATTAAATTATAAAACTAGACCATAAACTGGTAATTTGGAAATGATTTAAGCAACTAAAACCGCACAGCAAATACATTTTTTGAAAATAACAAATGTGACGGTTTAAAATAAATTTCATAAAAAATGAATTAGGATTAGAAATGAACAGATAAAAATAATCAATAGGTTTGATATATTTCAATGAAAACATCTAACAAAAAGAAAATATAAAATTTTACCTTAAATTCGAGATGTAAACTACCCATCTGAGAGGAGCAGTATGCTATCGTCCAGATTTATAGTAACTTCATATTTTAGACACAATAGGGATAATAATTTAAAATCTTGGGATCTTAGTAAAGTATTTGGGGTAAATAAACTATAAAAACACATTATTTCCACATAAAATTACCAAATCAAAATTAGATGTCATGATAAAACTTTGGAGCAAGATTCTGAGAGGTCTACCGATCGAAATACATGGAAATTTATAGGACAAAGTAAATACAGAACGGGGAATCAGATGATAATGTTTCGTGCAAAAAATGAAAAGTAAAGGGTATTTTAGGGATCTGTTTAGATAGGAAATTAAATATAAAAAATGAATATTATAAATAAAAAGGGGATTTCACAATTACTGATTTAAAAAGTTTAAAATGTGCAGTTCTATGAAAAAATTAGAAACTATAAAAGCAAGAACTGGCAGCATGTAGAAGGAGTCTAAATTTGCAAGTGTAACAGAGAGAAGTGTTAGAGAATACAAAGTGACAATTTTTGTCAAAAAGTCAAATAGTTAATTAATTCAAAAATTTGATAAAAAGTGAAATTTGAACAAAAATAATTGTGTCGAAGAATAGTGGAGGTATAACAGTACAAGTAAATGGTAATGTACTACAATCCAGCAGCAGTATATAACATCAAGTAAAAAAATCCAGTTTGGGAAGTTGAAAGCAAATAAAAATTTTACATTGGGAACAAATATAATTGGGCAGTAAATAAGCCATTTATTATTTTGATTTTCGTTTATGTTAACAATTAGAAATTTAAAAACAAATTTGGGAAGTAATCATTTTAGTAACGGTATAAATTTTGGATATCTTAAATAACAAATTGCATTTGAATCATCACTGATCTTGAAATTTAATTGTTGCAATTAAAATTTAATTATAAGGTGTTTTGGTATTTATATTTTGTTTAATGTTTATATTTTGAGTTGAAGTAGTTGAAAAGTTTAATAATACATGTTATATGTAAAACTTAACATTGGATTAACCTTCAACAAAGTAATTACATTGTATCAAACAATAGCTCATTGTTACTTGTTTACGCCGCTATTTTGCAGGCTTGCTATTTTGTCTTGCAGGTGTCCAGAACGGAAATGATGCCTAAGCATTCCTAAACTTATAAATTCATTCGAATATGCTTTCTCGTGGCTCTTTAACATTTGTTCCTCGTACGTAGAAGCTCTATCATCAGTTCAAACGCGTCTTTAAAAAGTTCTAAATCCAAAGTTAAGTTATAAAATAATTTCAAAGTGTGAATTTTTGTGTTAATAAAATAAAATCTTTTTTAAAACTTGGTTTATGAGAACCCACTCATAACATTTGGCGCAGTCAGTAGGATCCTGTACGCTGACATACCATTTAAACAGTCGGATATCCTGGTCCCTAACATAACATTTGGCAGTTGGATTATCCTGTGCGCTAACATAACATTTGGTACAGTCATCCAGATCTTGGACGCCGACAGAACACGCGTAATTCCTAAATTGGTTGCTCACTCCGGCGTTGGATTCCAATCCTTTACCAAGAAAACGAACCCCGCAGAAAAAGAAGAATCGCTCAGCAGAAGCAGAATCCTTCAAACAAAAGCAGAATTGCAGTTTCCAAGTCAAAAACAGTGACAGAACCCGCGTAAGTCCAGAATTGGTTGCTCACTCCACTGAACAACTTAGGAAACAAAGCAGATTCACTCAACAAAGCAGAATTGCAGAAGAAGAAAAACCAGTCTCCAAGTCTACAGTGACAGAACCCGCGTAAGTCCTGAATCGGTTGCTCACTCCACTGGCAGAACTTAGGAAACAAGGTAGGAATCATCATCTTAATTCAAATAATAACAATAAAACAATTGTATGTTCTAATATCTTCAAAAGGTAAAACAATCCTTAAAAATAACAACAAACTGTTACAAAATAATTTAATAAACTTTCAAGAAAAAAGAGAACTTTCAAGACTTTTCAAAAATGTCACACACAGAGGAACATATAGAGCCATACAAACTTTCAGAAATTTTCAGTTTAGTTCCAGAATTTGACGGAAATCAAATTAATCTACAAACATTCATAAACGCTTGCGAAACCGCTAATCGCATGGCAGTAGGTGATCAAAATTTATTTTTAACTATTCACATAAAGAACAAATTAAAATTAAAAGCCGCTGAACTAATCAATTCGAGAAACCCAAGCACTTGGCTTGAAATAAAAAATTTACTAGAATTACATTTTGCCGACACGAGAGATTTTTCAAGTTTAATACACGACCTTCAAAAAATGCATCAGTTAGAAAACGAAAACGCAATAACTTTTGTATCAAGATTACAAAGTTTAAATTCAAAGTTATATGCTTCCATTAATAAACAACTTCTGTCTACAATCGAGAAATCCGCTCAAACTCGCATGATAGACAATATGTGTTTAAATGCTTTATTAACAGGTTTAAACGGTCAATTAGGTTACGTAATCAGAGCTGCAAATCCCGCAGATATCGTAAGTGCAACGACTTTGATAAAGAGAGAACTTCAGTTGCAACAATTCGAGAAACAAAAACACGATCTTTTGCCGCGTTCGCAAAAACGCACTTTTACAAATCAAAATTCACAAAAACAATGTACTTATTGCAGGAAAATAGGACATTTATATAATGAATGTAGAAAAAGACAAACACAACCTTCAAATAATTACCCAAACAATTACTCAAATAACTTTCAAAACAATTTCCAGAGAAATCAAAACAATTTCCAAAGACCCCCGAATTTCTCAAACAATTTCCAGAGAAATCAAAATCAAAATAATCAAAGCAATTTCCAAAGAAATCCAAATTTTCGAAACAATTCACAACCTTCAACAAGTCAGGGAAATTCTTCAAACACAGGAACAATTCCTAGACCCCAGTCAATGAATTTCAATCAAAGACAACAAAATACAAATACAAATCCAAGAACAAATCATTATAATCAAGACAACTTTGAACAATCTTTTGACTCATCCCAACAAATTGATTACGAAAATCATGAAACATTTTTAGAAAATGAAAATTTTCAAGAGGACTTCATTCCAGAGGCTCCACCTCACATGGAAAATCTAACAACCCAAATACAAACTCTCAACCTTACAGAGAACAGATTCATTTAAAAAATAAATTCCCCCTACTAACGGTAAATGGAGAAAATCTCTATTATATAAAAGATATGACAAACCAATTTAAAATTTTAATTGATACAGGCGCAGGTTTATCGATTTTCAAACCCCAAACTTGCAAAAACTATAAAAAAAGAAACAAAGAAAACATCACTATACAAGGCATAACGAATCAAAAAATTCTAATAACGGAATCAGTATTAATTCCCTTCGGAAACGATAGTCATCACAAAGTGTACATTTATGACTTAGATATCGATTTTGACGGTATTCTAGGGTCAGATTTTCGACAACAATACCAATGTGTAATTGATCTGAAAAATGAACAATTAATCACAAATTTTAAGTCAATACCTCTTTTTAAATTTACCAAAGATCATTTTAACGATCAACCCACAGAAAATATTTCAACAATGACAAATAAAAATTCAAATCCCAGTGATATTTCAAATGAAATTGAAATAGAACCCCGCTGTGAAAAAATCGTAAAACTAAAATGTAATTTAAAAAACAAACAAGCTGTATTAGTAGCCACAGAAATAAATAAAGTCAGGTTACCAAATGCGTTAATACAAACAAATGATAAAGGTGAATTTTATGCCACAGTAATAAATCCTTATGCAATTAATCAAACCAGAAATTTTGAGAATTTACAAATCGAACCTCTCGAAAGTTATTCAATAAATTATTTTTCAAACTCAAATTTTGAAAACAACTCTTACATCGACCGAGAACACGAAATATTACAACAACTAAGATTAGATCATCTAAATGACGAAGAAAAGGAAGACATCATCCAAATTTGCACAGAATTTTCAGATATATTTTATTTAGATGGAGATAACCTCACGTTCACGAATGAAACAAAACATAAAATAAATACAGGTGACGCAAAACCAATTATGACAAAATCTTATCGATATCCATACGCACACAAAGAAGAAGTAAAGAACCAAATTTCAAAAATGCTATCACAAGGAATAATCAAACCTTCAATCAGCCCATGGAATTCACCAGTGTGGGTAGTCCCTAAGAAAATAGATGCGTCAGGAAAACAAAAATGGAGGATAGTCATAGACTACAGGAAACTCAACGAAGTGACAGTAGACGATCGTTATCCCCTACCAAACATTTCAGATTTACTCGATCAGTTAGGAAAATGTCAGTATTTCACATCCCTCGATTTAGCGTCCGGCTTTCACCAAGTAGAAGTCGATCCCAAAGACGTAGAAAAAACAGCATTTTCAGTAGAGAACGGTCACTATGAATTTGTCAGGATGCCGTTTGGATTGAAGAACGCACCCGCAACGTTTCAAAGAGTTATGGATTCAATTTTACTAGGAATTCAAAATGAAAGAGCCGCAATTTACATGGACGATATACTCATATACGCACCAACAATACAAGAGCATAATAAAAGACTAAAAGAAGTTTTCACAAGATTACGAAATTCAAGTCTGAAGATACAACCAGATAAGTGTGAATTTCTGAGAAAAGAAGTAGCTTATCTAGGCCACATCGTTACAAAAGATGGAGTCAAGCCAGACCCTTCAAAAATTGAAGCAGTTAAAAATTTTCCAAAACCGAAAAACACCAAAGAAATAAAATCATTCTTAGGTCTAGCAGGGTATTATAGACGATTTATTTCAAATTTTGCAAAGATAGCAAAACCATTAACGAGATTACTACAAAAAGACGTTCCTTTTAATTTCAACTCAGAATGCGAAAAATCATTTGAAGAATTAAAAAATGCTCTCATTTCAGAACCAATTTTAAAATATCCCAACTTTGAAGAACCTTTTGTCCTCACTTGTGATGCAAGTGCATATAGTATAGGAGCAGTTTTAAGTCAAGGCCCTATAGGAAAAGACTTACCAATAGCATACGCCTCAAGAACACTTTGTCCAGCAGAAACAAGATATTCAACAATTGAACGCGAACTATTAGCAATAGTTTGGGCAGTCAAGACATACAGATGTTACCTATATTCGAGAACCTTCCTACTAATTACCGATCATCGCCCTTTAACATGGCTTTTTTCCATAAAAGACCCAGGCAGTCGTCTTGCCAGGTGGCGTCTAAAATTAGAAGAGTACGATTACAAGATAATGTATAAACCAGGACGAATTAATAAAAATGCAGACGCACTTTCACGAATAAAGATCAATCACTTTAAAGAAACTTCGAAATTAGCAACAAAAATATTAGCCTCAAACAACTCAGAAACCGACAGCGAAAAAACAGACACAGCTGACGAACAAGAAATTGATATTGAAGAAATCGACACAGAATTTCAGAACTTCGTTAAATTATATCAAACAACCTCATTAATCGATTATTCAAAAGTGGAATATTTAAATGATCAATTATTAAATAAACAGCACAAAGATATAATAAGCATATTTTGGCAAAATCAAACAAGAGAAGAACTACATGAAAAAATACTAGAAGATATTTTTGAAGAAAATTTAGATATTACCTTTAACAAACTAAATATCTTACACAGTGCAACAGTAAAGAACAGAACTTATTATTTAATATTTTTACCTTATGATCCCGATTCAACAAACGAAAGATTATTTTATACTCTTTACAAATTTAAAAATGAACTAGATCCTTCAAAAACATATTTTGTGGAAAACAATGTAGATTTACCAATCTTAGAAATGTTATGCTACATTTACGCTGACACAGAAATAAAATTTAAAATATGCCAGAATGTAACAAAGACACCAGATCTTGATGAAAGACAAATTATTTTAGAAGAATACCACAATGGAAAAAGAAATTTACACCGAGGAATAAACGAAACTATACGCAGGATTAAAGAAAAATACCAATGGAAAGGATTAAATAAAGACGTTGAGAATTTTATAAAAAAATGTGAAACATGTCAAAAAACCAAAATTTGTAGAAAAAACCTAAATCAACCCCTCGTGATTACAGAAACCCCTCGTACACCTTTTGAAAGAATAAATATAGATATTCTTGAAATTCCCTCAAAGAATTACATCCTAACAATTAATGACGAACTAACAAAATTTATCCAAGCATACCCTCTTAATGACAAAACTTCAAAAAGTATCGTAAATACACTAATTCTATTTTTTCAACACTATGGTACACCCCTTAGGATCCATTGCGATCAAGGCAAAGAATTTAATAATACTTTAGTGAAAGACTTATGTCAACTTTACAATATCAAACTTACATTTTCAAGCATATCTCATCCTCAATCTAATGGATCAATTGAAAGATTACATGCTACTTTATTAGACATGATCAGAGCCCATCTTTCAGAAAACCCAAATGACAATCCACTAACTTGCATTCCCTATGCAGTAATTTGTTACAATAACACTCAAAATAAGACACACGGATTTACCCCCTTCGAGTTAATTTTTGGTCATACATCTTCGAGACCACCGGAAAATTTATATAATGAAAAAGAAATAATTTCCAAATACATCCGCGATCTAAATAACAGAATTAATTATTTTTATAAATTAGCCAGGGAAAGAACCCAATTATCAAAAGAAAAAGCGAAGGAAAGATTTGATAAAAGAATTTCAGAAAATCGTTATAATTTTAAAGTAGGAGATAAAGTTTTTATAAAAGAATCTCAAATTTCAGACAAATTGAAAAACAAATTTAATGGTCCATACGAAATAACTGAAATTTTGAAAAACTCAGCTATAGTAATAAATCCTGATACACAAAATACTTATAAAATAAATTTCGACAGAATGAAACCACATCTTGAAAAATAATTTCTTTTCAGATGAATGGAACACATTTAACGCTTATCGGATTCATTACACACCTACTCATCATCTCACAATGTCAAGTTCAGATCACTCCCGTAAACAACACGGTAGGAATTTATTATAATTATGACTCATTAATGAAACTATCAAATAACAGGTGGACATTATTAGTTTACAAAGATTTGAAAAATATAAGAAACGCTTTAAATGATAACAACAATATTTTGGAACACATAAAAAGTATGATATCAGAATCTACAAATAAAATGAGAAGTTTTAAACCACATGTGCAAACACACATAAATATATTAAGTCAGATATCTAAAGATCTTGAAAATAAATATTCAGAAATATTTGCAGACACTTTAGCGAATAACGAGCGCTATAAAAGAGGTCTAATAGATGGTATAGGAACTGTATGGAAATTCATATCGGGAAACCTCGATGCTTCAGACGGGAAATACTTTTCAGAATGCATTGAAAAATTAAATCATGATGAACATCAAATTGAAAATTTAATGAAAAACCAGATATCAGTTACCACTTCGGTAATTAAAAACTTCAATAATACAATTCAAAAGCTCAAAATAGATGAGGAAACCTTTAATGAAGATTTAAAGAAAATTGATAAGGCAATTTATACTCTTAATGATGATTTAGCATTTTACGAAAGTAAATTAAAAATATTAGACATTTGTGAAACGTTATTGGAAAGTTACACATTTCTCGAAAGTTCAATTAATGATATATTAAACTCAATAACTTTTTCACGATTAAAAATAATACATACTTCAATAATAACACCAAAAGATTTAGTCAATTCATTACAAGAAATATCTCAAGCTCTAACAAAAGACAATTTACCAATATCCCCTCAACTAACAAACATTGCTAAATATTTTGAAATAATCGAGTTGCATGCTTTTCAAACAGAGTCAAAAATAATATTTGTTTTAAAGATTCCCTTAGTAGAATCCGAGTATTATACCCTTTTTCAACTATATCCTCTACCAATTGAAGATAGTAGAACAGGGTTACATCATTCAATAATATTATCAGAAAAATACATCGCAAAAGATGATGAATCTTTACTCTATGCTACATTCCAAAATTTAGACAATTGCAAAAATCTAGATGCAAATTCAAAGATATGTTCTGATGTACTCCCACTACCAATCGATACAAACTCAATATGTGAAGCCCAACTACTTAAACAACAATTCAAATTGCCAAAAACTTGTCAAACCTCATTAATTTATGCAAATGGCTACAATGTAAAAGAAATCCAGATCAATACATGGTTGATTACTGTATCTGATCCACTACCAATAACAAGTAAATGTGTAAATCAAGACACAAAAACAATTATAATAAAAAACAATTCAATTATAACACTAACTCCAGAGTGCAACGCCTTCATTGGAACAACAAGAATAAGAGCCAGAAATAGCAACGACAGAAATACGAAAATATTATACAATACTGTCCCAGTACAAATACCATTTGAATGTTGCAGTAACATTCCAGAGAAGAAACAATTACCAGAGCTCAAACCCTTAAAACTAAATAAAATAAATGTAGACGATTTGAATATTGCACAACATAAATTGGATCAATATTCTGAACAACTGGATCAAATAATTAATGAGCCCTTCGTAAATAAAAATATATCATGGTTCACTTATTTCACCATTGGACTAATCGTAGCCCTAATAGCCCTTTACACGTTCTGCAAGTGTAGAAGAAAACGACCGACAAGAATAAGTATCATGGGTCCAAATCCGCCTCCTCCACCGAGTCCACGAAAAAGAAGACATTTCACTTTCGCCAGATTCTTACCAAGAAGAAGACCGAGTGTACACCCAGAAGAAGACGAAAACGATATCGAACTTGGTTAAACAAAAATGTGAGTGAAAACAAAAACATTTAATTTTTGTGAACTTTTAATTTCAATCATATTTATGTACTTTTTATTTTTATGATATTTTAACCACTTACATTTTAACATTATATAATCACATTATGATATTCAAAGCTTATATTTTAAACGTTATAATTTTATTAACCAAGTAATTGAAAAATCCAAATAATGTAAAATTTGAATTTTTATACTTTCAAAAGTTGCAGCATTGCCCCAACTTTTTATATATAAGGGGACCTGTTATATGTAAAACTTAACATTGGATTAACCTTCAACAAAGTAATTACATTGTATCAAACAATAGCTCATTGTTACTTGTTTACGCCGCTATTTTGCAGGCTTGCTATTTTGTCTTGCAGGTGTCCAGAACGGAAATGATGCCTAAGCATTCCTAAACTTATAAATTCATTCGAATATGCTTTCTCGTGGCTCTTTAACATTTGTTCCTCGTACGTAGAAGCTCTATCATCAGTTCAAACGCGTCTTTAAAAAGTTCTAAATCCAAAGTTAAGTTATAAAATAATTTCAAAGTGTGAATTTTTGTGTTAATAAAATAAAATCTTTTTTAAAACTTGGTTTATGAGAACCCACTCATAACATACATAATAATAAACATTTTGGTTGTTTTATTATTGACAAAGGGTCAATTGGCGCATATAAACTTTACAGAAAAGGAGTCTCAAGAGCTGGAGCAGTTTGTTTAAAGAAAAGAAAATTGTGTGGAGTTTTTACCGAGTGGACAAATTTGAAAATAAAATAAATAAAGTCCAATCATCACCACGTAAAAATTCCATTACAATTTATATTGGCAGGCCCAACGTGGTAAGACGTGGTACAACGTGGTAAAACGTGGTAAGACGTGGTGCAGTAGAACGTTGCCTAATAAAAGTTTACAATTTTATTGGCGAATTCAACGGTTGAAGACAGACCTAGAAGTAATCAGATTTTGAAATTTACATTTAAAAAGATAATTACGAAATGGTATTTCCCAAAATAATAATTTTGAAAAAGATTTGCAACAAAATTTTTATTGAACATTTAATATTGGTAAAATATTTGGTAAAAATAATTATTGATTTGATGTAATCTGATTTATTTAATTCTGAATTGATATTACTGAGAATTTGGGCGAATTTTAAAGAATATAAATAAATATAACCAAATATTATTAGAATCAATTTTAAATAAATATATAACTAAAAAATAGTAAAATGGCGATAACTAGCAAGACAATCATGAAAATATTAATAACTAGCCGTTACCCGCGGTTTCACCCGCGTACGGAATGTTCAAGCTTTCGCAAAAAGAAATAACTTATGAGACATATGGATTACCGTAAATAAAAAATTTTCTAACTTGTTTAAACCACCCTACTTAACTATAAATCCACCAATCCCGAATATATTTCACCCAAACTGCAAGTTTATTCGACATTTTTTTAATCTCCTTGAATAACTGTAACCCTACTTCACCCTATATTGCTATCCTGTATATGCTGCTGTTTATTTGTCACCCAATATAACTTTTTGAACACCTGACTATAACTCTTTTCTACCCTATATTTCAGCTATGCAACCGCTTATGGTCTACGCTGTATAACAAATATTTCTGATATTTTGTGAACCAACTTTTAAAGTACAATTTCTCTTTACCCTGTAATTTAATCACCATTTATATGCAGCTTTTTCTAACATTATGTTAAACACACTCGAATACAATCTTGCTTCTCCCCATATTTCAGATATTCCATACAACTGTTCATAGTCTACCCTATATAACAATTATTTTTTAACTTTTTTACATACAACTTGATGTAAATACCCTTGGTGTGTCAGAAATTTAAAAACACAGTTTTCCACCCTAACACCAAACTTTTATTTAAGCACTCACCTAAACTGCAACTGCTTATCAGCCACCCTATATACTAATTTTATTCAACATTTTTGTTAACCGCTTTGTATAACTAAGTCTACTTCCATCTACATTAAAACCATCCTATATACACTGCTGCCAATTTTTCAAACATTACAACTTATTTTTGAACCACCCTGCATAACCATAAATTTACTCTACAAAATATTTCAACCACCCTGTTGTGCATCTGCTTAGGGGCTACCAAATATAACATTTTTTTAAACACTTAACTACAACTCTGGTCCACTCACTATTTAATATTTACAACTGCGTATGGAATACTATTTTTGAACCACCTTTTGAAAGTATAATTTGTCTCCACCCTGTATTTCAACCACCCTTTATATGCAGCTTTTTCTAATATTGTTTTAATCACACTGTATGAGGTATAATTTTAATTCGATCCGTGTTTCAGATATATATATGCAACAGCTCATGTTCTATCCTACAAAAAAATATATCCAACCTGTTTAACTATAATTCTAGTCCACCCGCTATTTCAACAACCTTGTATATGCAACTACTTATCGGGCACCCAATATAACTCTCTTTATAACTATAAACCCACTCTTTATAAATATAGCCTCATCAATGCCCCATATATGTCACCAACTGCTTATTGGGCACCGTATATAACAATATTTTTCAGCATGTTTTTGAATCACCTTCTATGTATTACAACTGCCCTGTAAACGCTACTGCATATTGGTTAACCAGCATAACATTTTTTAAATAATTAACCATAAGACTTCTCCACCCTATATTTCAATTATCCTATCTTTGCAACTTATTATGAACTACGCTATTTCACATTTTTTCCCTCATATTTTTTCAACGGCATTATAAAGTACAAACCTTTACCCGCTGTTTCACCCGCGTACAGAATGATTTCTTATTCGACATTTTTTTAAAACAGCTTGAATAACTGTAACCCTACTTCATGCTATATTGCAACCATCCTGTATATGCTGCTGTTTATTATAGTCACCCAATATAACTTTTTGAACACCCAACTATAACTCATCTGTACCCTATATTTCAGCTATGCAACTGCTTATGGTCTACGCTGTATACAATTATTTCTGATATGTTTTAACTACCGTATAAAGTAAAATTTCTCTTTACTCTATAATTTAATCAACCTTTATATGCAGATTTTTCTAACATTGTGTTAAACACACTCTAAAACTATAATCTTGCTTCTCCCCATATTTCAAATATTCCATATAGTAGAATGCAACTGTTTATGGTCTACCCTATATAACAATTTTTTGAATTTTTTTTATCCATCCTAATGAAAATGATGTGGAACCCTTCGTGAGTCAGAAATATAAAAACACAGTTTTGCACCCTAACACCAAACTTTTATTTAAACCCTCATCCAAACTGCAACTGCTTATTGGCCACCCTATATAACAATTTTATCCAAATTTTTTTTTAACCGATTTGTATAACTAACTGTACTTCTATCTACATTAAAACCACCCTGTATACACCGCTGCCAATGTGTCAAACATAACAACTTATTTTTGAACCACCCTGTATAACCATAATTTTACTCTACAAAATATTTCAACTCCCTATATGTGCATCTGCTTAGGGGCAACCAAATATATTTTTTTTAAATACTTCTAATCACACTGCATGAACTATATATATATATATATGTTTCAGATATTGCAGATATCCAATAGCTCATGTTCTATCCTACAAAAAAAATATATCCAACCTGTTTGACTATAAATCTACTCCACCCACTATTTCAACCACCTTGTATTTGCAACTACTTATCGGTCACCCAGTATAACATTTTTTCTACCACCCTGTATAACTATAAATCCATCAATCTCAAATATATTTTACTAAAACCGGAACTGCTTATGGGGCACCAAAAATAACAATTTCGTTCAACATGTTTTTGAATCAGCTTGTATGTCTTACAACTACCCTGTATACGCTGCTGCTTATTCGTCAACCAATATAACACTTTTTAAATAATTATCATAACACTTCTTCACCCTATGTTTCAACTATTTCTTTGCAACTTATTATGAACTACGCTATTTCACATTTTTTCCCTATATTTTTTCAAGATATATTAAACTATAATTTTTCTCCACACTTCATTTAAACCACCCTTCATTTACAACTATAACTTTACTGTGCACCATACTTCAGGTACTCTATATATGCAAATGCTATATAACAAAATGTTTCTAGCATTTTTTACCCACCCTGTATAATTCTAAGTGTAAGCCACCCTATATTTCAACAACCTTTTATATGCAACTACTTATTTGCCACCAAATATAACATTTTTGTACGACCCTGTATCCTTAGAACCCTACCCCACCCTATATTTCAACCATCCGGTAAATGGAACAGCTTGTAGATCATACCATTATTATAAAATATTTTTAAACCCACCTGTATAAGTGTAATTATACTCCGATACATATTTCAACCATCCTATATATGTAACTACTTCGATATAAAACAAGTTTTTAACCACAACATAAACTATAATTCCACTCCATCTTATATTTCAAACACCCTGTATAAACAACGGCTTCTAACATTTCTTTAACCCATTTCATAACTATAATATCTTATGAACATAATTCAAAGATCCTAACTGCTTACCTAACACATTTTTTAAGTTTTTTTATTCCCTGTATAAATATTCACCCTTTTTCAACCACATGGTATATGGAATTGTTTATGGCCCACTCAATATAACTTTTTTGGACCACCTCGTATAACTAATTCCACTCCCCCATATTTCCACCACATCGCATATATCCAGCTGCTTATAGGACATCTGATATATATATATAACCTAACCTAACCTAATATAACTTTTTTTAGATTTTTTAAATTCATGTAATTCTACTCCGCTCTAAGTTTCTTATATACAGAACACCCTGTAAAATTACGCTTGATATATGTTGATTTTTGTTAAATCGAAACATGTTAAATTTGCACATTCCGAATTTTGAATAAAAGCTAAGCTGATGCCAGTATTTAATATTTTGTGCGTGCAGTGGAACCAATTAAGTAATTGAATTACCCAACATGGTAGAAGTTTTTTCGCTATATCTACCGTTTCTGTTAATTTAGAGAGATAAAATGTCTACCAGATTTTAAGTCAAACTATAGGATTGGCAACAAAAAAAGATTCATCAAAATCAGTTAAGTAGTTCTTACGTGATGCCCGAACAAACAAATAAACAAACAAACAGACAAACTTACAATTTTATAATAGTATAGATAGATGAAGACCAAGAAGAAAAGCAAATGGGACCTGAAGAAATTATGGTGGAGAAGGAAAATGGAGACGAGAAAGTATATGAGAACCAGGAAGTGGAGGATGCAGAAGAAGATGGTGGAAGAGTTATAGAGACGGTGGCGCAAGTACCTCACCAAAGAGAACACCAGAAACAGCAGTGGATCTCAGCATGATTTTGACAGCCATTATGGAGTCCAACAATAGTATACGAAATTTAAGGGAAGAATTGGGTGAAACTACTGCTGATTTAAAAAAGGAGTTAGTGAACAAGATAGAAGAATCTAATGGGAATATAAAGAATTTAAGGGAAGATATGGAGCAATCCGCTGGAAATTTACGAAATTTAAGAGAAGAGTTAAGAGAATCAACCAGTAATTTAATGTCAAAAATAGAGGAGACAAAACAAGAATTGAATACAAAATTAGAATGCAAGATACAAAATTTAGAAAGAAATTTAAGAAAAGAAATGCAAGAAATTCAAGAAGAGATGCACCACGGACAAGAAAAGGCCAGAAATGAATTAGAAATCGAGCGAAGAAAACGTCAATACCAGGTCGAAATATCAATGGAATATTAAATCAAGTTTAGCAGAGATTTTTAGCAACAGTGGCAGGAAGAAATAAATCGAATGGAACAAGCAAGGATACCTGTGATGCTGGAAAGATCTATCGTAATGGATAACAGCATAAAATTCAATGGAAGGTTTGGAAAAATTCATCCATGCATTTTCATAAAAACCATAAAAACACAACTACAGGGAATACGAAATATTAAAGAAATTAAAATTAGAATGAGGCAAGAAATGGTTGAAAGTGCAGCATTATGGTTTGCGTCGATAGAAGGGGAAGTAACATCGTTTGAAGATATAGAAGAAAGATTTTTAAATTATTATTGGGAGAAATGGAACAAGCTGAATTTCGGGAAAAATTATTTGGAAAATTTGATGAGAAAGTATGAGTGATTATGCATTGAGATTAGTGAAATCAGTGAAACACCTGAATCCTCCAATGCGGTAAGAGGAGATTGTGTTAAATATTGCAAGACACTATGGAGGAGGAATTGCGGAAACCATAGTGGTCCAAAACATTAAGAAAGTAGACCAATTCATAAATTATTTAATAGAGTGCAAAGAGTGAAAAATAATAGTAGTCAAGGGAATAATCAAAAGCCAGTAAGAAGTAGAAGCCATGAAAACAGGACAAGGGGGAATGGGAACAAAAATCAATTTAATTATTGAGAAAATTCTGGAAATAATAGGGGATATCAAGAGAGAAATTTTGACAATCAGAGAAATAATAACCAATGCAATGGAAGGAGCTATTTTAGGAACAGTAATGAATTTCAAGATCAAAATTATTTTTCAAGGCAGAATGGAAATGGAAGGAATGCAAACTTGAATAATCAAAGAAGCTATGAAGGACTAAGGCAACAATATGACAAAAGCGAATGAATAACCTCCAGAGAAGAAACAGCCATGAAGAAGCTATACCAAGGAAAAGGAAAACCGATACAAATGAAGCAAATAGAGAATATGTTAGAAGAAGCAGAAGTTGTGAAGCACAACGAAGAAGTGCTGAACAACAAAAACAGATGAAACAGGATTTTTAAAGCAGCCGAATACCAAAAAGACTAACGCAAATCAATTTTTAAACAAAAGCTACTTTTCACCAAATAATGTATGTATTTATCAACATTTGAAAGATATAATTGAAGTTGAGGAACCAGAAGAAGAAGATAATGAAAATTTTGAATTAATTTATATTTATGGTAAAGTTGAAGATTAACAAAATCCCAAAATTCCTGGGTATAATGAAGTAACTAATTTAAATCAAGATAAACAAAATCCCAAAATTCCAGTGAATAATGATGTAACAGTTTCAAATAAAGATAAGATTAATAAGAATATAATCAAGAATGAAAATAATATAAAAATCTTAATAGATACTGGATCCGAAGGAAGTTTTATAGGTGAAGAGATGTTAAGAAAATCGAAAATTGAAGAAAATAATATAATGAAAATAAAACGGATTAATGTAGAAGCGGCAAACAACAAAAGGATATTTGAAGTAAATAGAATGGTCAATATAAAGGTTAGATTTGGTTAGATTAATAGACATGCTAAGAAAACTCGATGCGGATATTAATATTGAAGAAAAAATAATAGTTTTGCAGGACAAAGTTATAAGAATTGGTGTTGAGTCACATGCAGAGAGTCATGATGATAAAAATAGTATTGATGATGTTTATGAAAATAATAATTTAAGACTAAATAGTCAAATTAAGGTTGATGAATTGTTAATTGTCCTCGTGAATCAAGAAATGAAGTAATCAATTTTATAGAAAAATATAAGAAATTAAGTAATGAAAAAAATCGAGTTGCAAAAGAGTATGTGCATAAAATCCAGGTGAAAGATATAAAGAATTTTAAAGTATAAACCTACCCAATACCATGTAAATGCAGAAATTTATAAAATGTTAAAAACTGGTATAATCGAAAAATCAAATTCTAGTTATATTAATCCTATGGTGGTGGTAAAGAAAAAAAATGGAGAGATTAGGCTGTGCCAGGATGCAAGGAACATAAACAAGTACAGTATCCCACAGTACGAAGCATCATTGACCATCGATTCAATTTTCAGTAGGATAACACATGCAAATTTTTTTTCAAAGATAGATTTGAAACATAGTTTTTAGCTGATTCCTTTAGATGAAAATTCAAGAGATTATACTGGTTTCCAAATTGATAGAGTAGTATATCCTTTCAAAGTAGTACCATTTGGTATTCAGTCGGCTTGCGCAGCTTAAGTGAAAACATTACATAATATTTTAGACAAATTTGAATTTGTATTACATTATCTGGACGATATTTTAATATTTTCGGAAGAACGGGCAAAAATTTGGATCATATAGAAAAAGTATTACAGTAATTAGACAGGGCAGGTTTAAAAATAAACATAGAAAAATGCCAATTCTTTCAAGAAAAAATTATTTATTTGGGATTCAAAATTAAAGACAAGGAATTGAAATGGATGAAGACAGAATAAAAGTAATACAGGAGTATCCTAGACCGAAGAATTTAAAACAATTAAGAGGATTATTAGGAGTCATAGGATATTACAAAAGAATAATTCCTGATTTGTCCCAGAAAGAAATAAAATTAATGCAATTATTGAAGAAAAATGTAAAATGGATTTGGACTGAAGAACATGAAGAAGAGATAAAAAATTTACAGTTATGTTTTATAAAAGGTTTAAAAATATTCCACCCAAAGTATGAAAAAAAGTTTATTTTACAAACGGATGCATCAAAGAGTGTTAATAAAAAGATATGAGGGAAATCAATATCCAATATATTTTTTATCAAGGGTTACGAATAAATACGAAAGAAATTATTCAATATCGGAGTTACAATTGCTTAGCATAATATTTTGTGTCACAAAATTAAGGTTTATACTATTAGGAAACAAATTTGAAATTGAAACAGATAACTCAGCTTTAGCCTATATATTGAATAACAAGTATGGAAACAGTAGGATTCACAGATGGTCGTTACTAATGCAAGAGTATGATTTCAATATCAAACATATTCCGGGGAAGAAAAATATTTTTGCAGAGGCTCTATGTAGGGTAGATGGTAATAGAGAAGAAGAATATATTAAAATGGGAGTAAACATACTTATAGACCAGGAAGGAGAATTGTCGGAGAAGGAAGTGAGAAGAGATCAATTTGAAAATGAGGAAGAAATGGTTAGGAAAAAGTTGGAGAAAAAAGAAGATGGTATTTATTATAAAAATATAGATGGAGTGGAACTGTATGCAGTATTAAAAATGTTGGCTATGAGGATGTTAATAAAGTTGCATGTTTTGTCGGACATATTGGAGTAAAGAAGCTATTGAAGATGTTTAGAGAAAGTTATTATGCCAGAAATGATTTGAAATTGTGCAAGAATGTAACCTGTGATATGTGTCAAAAAGTTAAAGCTAAAAGTTTTCAGAATGCTAATATACCAAGGTCAATAAAAGCAAAAGAAATTCTACAAGTAGTGGCAATAGATTATGTGAGTAATTTGACAAAAACAGAAGATGGATATAAACATATTTTAGTGGTAGTAGATATATTTTCCAAATTTGTAAAACTATTTCCTAGTAAAAGAACCAATATAACACAGATAAAGAAAACATTAAAGCAATATTATGAAGAAATAGGAAGACCACAATCAATCATTTTGGATAACGCAACTTATTTTCAAAATTCTAGATTTCAATTTTTTTAAAAAAATAATCACAAACAACCAAATTATATTGCTATTAGACATCCAAATGCAAATCCAGCAGAAAGGTACATAGGTGAAGTGATTAAATATCTCAGAATATATTGTGGACAACACAAAAAGTGGAAACAAAAATTGAAACAAGTTGAATAGGTCATAAACAACACACATAACAACGTCCCTGAAGAGACACCAGAAGTTGTTATGAATGGAAGACATCCACAGAGACCATGGATTTTTGTTGAGTCAGTGGAACATCAGAAAATTCTGGAAAAGGTCAACAAGAACATGGAGAAAACAGCTAGAAAATATGTCAAGAGGATGAATAATAAAAAGAAGACCAAATTCAAAAAGGGAGATCTGGTAGTAGTCAGAAACCTTAGACAGACAAACTGGAGGCATCAACAATGTGCAAAGTTGATGAACTTATGAAGGCCCATATGAGATTGACACTGAAGATGGATTGAACAGTTACAGATTGAAAGAAATAGATACAGGAAGATATAAAAGAGTTTACAACATTTGTTGCATTTATAGATATTATTTTTAGAAAAGAAAATACGAGATTGGAAAATCAAACAAGAATGTAATGATGTAAATAGTGATGAATAGAAAATTTAAAATTAAAATTAATAACTAAACAGAGACAAATTAAATAAAATAATTTATTATACCATTTGTACATAGTTATATAATACATTTCATAATTTAAAATAATTTGTTAAGTCTGATTTCCAGATCAGCAGTATCTGAAAAAAATAATAAAAGGCTCTGTATATTAAAATGAAATGGGCATTAAAAGAATACACAGAACCTACAAAAATTGTTTATTTCAGAAAATCATTTTGAACAATATCTGACATTTTAAAAAATGCAGATATTCGCCAAAAATGTTTTTGGGAAATTGAAATGGAAATAAACATAGACCAAAAATAAAAATCAAATCAATAATTATATTTAGATGAATGAAATAGTATATTAACAGATAGTAAATAATCCATTGTAACATATAAATCAATATTGGAGGCAATAGAAATTTTGTACTAGTGATTCAAGTAATGTAAAAGAACGATGATAAATCAAATGCAATTTAAAGATCACTACATGAATATAAATGATTAAATTATAAAACCATAAACTGGTAATTTGGAAATGATTTATACAACTAAAACCGCACAGCAAATACATTTTTTGAAAATAACAAATGTGACAGTATAAAATAAATTTCTTAAAAAAGCAATTAGGATTGGAAATGAACAGACAAAAACAATCTATAGGTTTGATATATTACAATAAAAACATCTAACGAAAAGAAAATATAAAATTCGAGATGGAACCTACCCATCTGACAGGAGCAGAATGCTATCGTCCAGATTTATAGTAATTTCATATTTTACACACAATAGGGATAATTATTCAAAATCTTAGGACCTTACCAAAGTATTTTGGGGTAAATAAACTATAAAAACACACTATTTCCACATAAAATAACCAAATCAAAATTAGGTGTCATGATAAAAGTTTGGAGCAAGATTCTGACTGTTCTACCGATCGAAATACATTGAAATTCATAGGACAAAGCAAATACAGAAGGGGGATTCAGGTGATAATATGTTTCGTGCCAACAATGAAAATTTTATTAAAATAGCAGGTGCGCAAAGATGGCCACGAAATACTAAGTAAAAATTGCAATTTTAAAGAAAAGTTAAAGGTATTTTAGGGATCTGTTTAGATAGGAAATTAAATATAAAAAAATGAAAATTATATATAAAAAGGGGATTTCAAAATTGCTGATTTAAAAAGCTTAAAATGTGCAGTTCTATGTCAAAATTAGAAACTATAAAAGCAAGAACTGACAGCATGTAGAGGGAGTCTAAATTTGTAAGTGTAACAGAAAACATTGTTAGCGAATTCAAAGTCAAAGTCAAATATCAAAAAGTTTATTAATTTCAAAAGCTTCATAAAAAGTGATTGAAATTTGAACAAAAATAATTGTATCCAAAAATAGTGGAGGTATAACAGTACAAGTAAATGATAATGTACTAAAATCCAGCAGCAGTAATTGACATCAAGTAAAAAAATCCAGTTTTGGGAAGTTGCAAGCAAATACAACTTTTACATTGGGAACAAATATAATTTGGCAGTAAAAGTATAATTGGCAGCAGATATAATTGGCAGTAAATAACAGTAAAAGTTAAATTGGTAACAGGGACCATTAGCACTTGATAACAAGATGAGCAGCAGTCGTCAAAAAAGGCAATTTGAGGGAGTAAAGTGAATGCACTTTGATAAAAGTTTGAAAGTCAATAAGGTATTTACATTTGCAATTTTAAAACCATTTATTATTTTGATTTTCGTTTATATTAACAATTAGAAATTTAAAACAAATTTGGGAAATAATCATTTTAGTAACGGTATAAATTTTGGCTATTTTAAATAACAAATTGCATTTGAATCATCATTGACCTTGAAATTTAATTGTTACAAATAACAACCATTTCGAAACGCAAATCTTTTTAGATTAATTAAAATTTAATTATAAGGTGTTTTGGTATTTATATTTTGAAAGTTATTTGTTGATTTGATTTACTCGTTTATGTTTCATTTTGTTTAATGTTTATATCGATGGTAAAATGACGACGTTTCGGCAGAGTCACATCTGCCCTCTTCAGGTCGGTTCGCATAATTCTCGTAGCCTTCTGCTTTTGCTTCTAGTTACTCGAATACTAAGATTTTCTGAAGCGAGCGCGCTGTTATATAGTCGCGGCTCGGCGCCTATCGGTTGACACCGTGAACGGCTGCGTGTGATTGGCCCTTGGCGCTCAGTGGGCACGGCTCCATCCTGTTGATTTGTTATTTCCGGTTGAGTTGTTATTGGACGGGTACGGGTCGGTACGGTGTTTAATAGGATTTTCCAACAATTCGATAAGTTCTGAATTTCATTGCGTGCATTTAGACTGTGAGGTCGCTTCGCTATTTCAATTGCCTCTCTTACGAGTCTTGATTTCGGGTGTTCTATATTTGCCAGTACTCTGGTGTTCTCAAAGTCTATTCGGTGTAACATCGTGGTGGCGTGTTCCGCAATGGATGTTGTTTTTTCCTGCTTTCTTAAAGCGTTCTGGTGTTCATCACGTCTAGCTTGAATTCTTCTATTAGTTTGCCCCACATAGGTTTTATGACAGTCTGCACATGGAATCTCGTACACTCCCTGTTGTTCTAAAGGGATCCTCGTCTTCGGAGTCCTCAACACCGTGCTTATTTTTCTGTCTGTATTGAAAATAGTATCGATATTGTGTCTCCGTAGAATTCTTGCAATACTGTCCGTGGTCCCCTTGATATACGGTAACTAAGCTTTGGTTATTGGTGTCTCATGCTCCTCGTCTGTTTGTCTCGGTTTTGACTTTAGGGCTCTTTGTATATTTTGGTCTGTAAATCCGTTTTGTCTCAGAGCTGTTTTTAAACTGTCCATTTCCTGTTTGATGTTATCCTGGTCAGCTAGCCTTTGTGATCTGGTTACTAAAGTCTTGACGACGGCTTGTAGTTGGGCTGGGTGGTGATGAGAATTAGCATGAAGGTATCTGTTGGTGTGAGTTGCTTTCCTATATACTGTATGGCCAAGGGTTCCATCTTGCTTCCTATTTATGAGAACATCAAGGAATAGCAGTTGATTGTTGGCTTCAACCTCCATGGTAAATTTTATTTTGTGGTGGATGCCATTAAGGTGATCTAAAAAAGTATTGAGGTGTTCCCTCCCATGAGGCCAAATCACAAATGTATCATCCACATATCGCAACCACAAACTGGGTTTAAGAGTTGTTGTTCTTAGTGCCAACTCCTCAAAGTTCTCCATAAAAAGGTTCGCTATAACTGGTGAGAGTGGCGATCCCATTGGAGCTCCTTCCACTTGTTTGTATCGTTGGTTCTCGTAAACAAAATATGTGTTCATCATCATGTGTTTGAATAATCCGCTGTATCTAAAATTACAGTCGCATTTCCTTTATCAGCAGGTAGAATGACAATGTCCTTGTTGAGGCGCAGTTGTTTCAAGGCCTCATTTTCTTCTATAGATAGGTTCCTTTTGGGAGGTTTAGACTTTCTTAGAACATGTGACACATCTTGTCTAATTATTTCAGCGGTGTTCGCATCTAATTTTGAAACTGCTGTTTCCACGCCACATATTATGCTCTCTGTTGGTATGTGAGAGGGAGCAATAGCATAATTGAAACCCTTAGCTAACACGCCAATCGAGGAAGTGCTCAATTGGACCGAAAATAAGTTATAAACGGTTTTATTCGTTTCCAATTGCCGTGAGGTTAGACTGTGACGGTTATTTTCCGAGACAAATTCGTTATTGGGCTTCTGTTGGAGCTTCAATTTGTTAAATTTTGCCTGTTGTTGCATTGTTGTTAACTCTGAATTCGTTTCGGCCCTAAATGCGCTAATCTCATCGAATTTATCCCATATTATCGGATAGAGTGTATTGCTTACCTGTAGGTGTATATCTAGGAGTTTAATATTAAGAACATTCAAATCTCTTCTGACATCACGTATGGCTTCCCTAAGTAGGGCACAACTAGCTTTCCATAAGATATTCTGTGTCTTTCTGTTTGTTTTAGATACAGCGGATGATTCAAACAAAATTCAAATATTGCTACAAGATCCAGCATATAAACAAATTACTACTGACCCAACAACTTATCTAGAGAAAACAACCAACGCCAAAATCCAAGCTAGTAGGATCGACAAAAATCTCCAACTGCCAGTCATTCCGCGTGAAAAGTCATCGAAATGTCCGAAATTCTATGGGTTGCCAAAAGTACATAAAGAAGGTGCACCTTTGAGGCCAATATTAGCTCAATTGGATCCCCAACACAACACCTAGCCAAATACCTAGCTCAACAACTTCAACCGTTTGCAGAGGGGGCAGACTCATATGTAAAAAATTTGACACATTTCATCGAAATTCTGAGAAAAACGGTCTTACAACCAGAGTGTCTTCTTGTAAGTTTTGACGTAGTGTCCCTTTTCACCAACATCCCTATCGACGAAGCCTTGGATATCATAATAGAAAATTACAAACCACCTCAACACCTTGTAGACTTAACAAGGCACTGTCTGATGAACACCTAATGGGATCGCCACTCTCACCAGTTATAGCGAACCTTTTTATGGAGAACTTTGAGGAGTTGGCACTAAGAACAACAACTCTTAAACCCAGTTTGTGGTTGCGATATGTGGATGATACATTTGTGATTTAGCCTCATGGGAGGGAACACCTCAATACTTTTTTAGGTCACCTTAATGGCATCCACCACAAAATAAAATTTACCATGGAGGTTGAAACCAACAATCAACTGCCATTCCTTGATGTTCTCATAAATAGGAAGCAAGATGGAACCCTTAGCCATACAGTATATAGGAAAGCAACTCACACCAACAGATACCTTCATGCTAATTCTCATCACCACCCAGCCCAACTACAAGCCGTCGTCAAGACTTTAGTAACCAGATCACAAAGGCTAGCTGACCAGGATAACATCAAACAGGAAATGGACAGTTTAAAAACAGCTCTGAGACAAAACGGATTTACAGACCGAAATATACAAAGAGTCCTAGAGGCAAAACCGAGACAAACAGACGAGGAGCATGAGACACCAATAACCAAAGCTTATTTACCGTATATCAAGGGGACCACGGACAGTATTGCAAGAATTCTACGGAGACACAATATCGATACTATTTTCAATACAGACAGAAAAATAAGCACGGTGTTGAGGACTCCGAAGACGAGGATCCCTTTAGAACAACAGGGAGTGTACGAGATTCCATGTGAAGACTGTCATAAAACTATATGGGGCAAACTAATAGAAGAATTCAAGCTAGACGTGATGAACACCAGAACGCTTTAAGAAAGCAGGAAAAAACAACATCCATTGCGGAACACGCCACCACGATGTCACACCGAATAGACATTGAGAACACCAGAGTACTGGCAAATATAGAACACCCGAAATCAAGACTCGTAAGAGAGGCAATTGAAATAGCGAAGAGACCTCACAGTCTAAAGGCACGCCATGAAATTCAGAATTTATCAAATTGTTGGAAAATCCTATTAAACACCGTACCGGCCCGTACCCGTCCAATAACAACTCAACCGGAAATAACAAATCAACAGGATGGAGCCGTGCCCACTGAGTGCCAAGGGCCAATCACACGCAGCCGTTCACGGTGTCAACCGATAGGCGCCGAGCTGCGACTATATAACAGAGCGCTCGTTTCAGAAAATGCGACTATATAACAGAGCGCTCGTTTCAGAAAATCTTAGTATTCGAGTAACTAGAAGCGAAAGCAGAAGGCTACGAGAATTATGCGAACCGACCTGAAGAGGGCAGATGTGACTCTGCCGAAACGTCGTCATTTTGCCATCGTCCCGGCAGGGATTAGTTATCAACTACGCGGATGAATTCCCGGAAACCACCTAAAATATTTAGTGCCCGCGAAAACTTAAAAACAAATATATATATATATATATATATATATATATATATATAGTTATATAGTCCGTGGGTTCAATTAAAATTATAAAACTAATATTCACTTTCACTTTTCTAGAACTTTTATTTACATCAAATTATACAGAACAGTTGATTCAAATCACAATAACAATTCTACATATAAGCTGTACTAACTAACTTGCGATGGTGGGCTGCTTCCTTTTTAAAACCAACATCGAAAATTCTCGTATAATCAATCATCAATTCTACAGCTGCCGAGCCATTTCGAGAACCATTTTTTTCGTAAAAGCGATCGGTGTCGAGCTGGAATGAAACCAGGGCCGGCTTAAGGAAATTTCGTTACACCGCCCCCCTTTAATCTAAATGGACCACCTTCAACTTAGCCCAGGGGTTTAGAGGGATCCGGTAGACGACGTCATTAAGCCTCTTGACCACCTTGTATGGACCATCCCAGGCGGGTGTAAGCTTTGGGGATTTACCCTTGCTCCGTTGGGGGTTGTGCAGCCAGACTTTGTCCCTCTCTTGGAACCCGACTGAATTGGCCTTGAGGTCGTATCGCGTCTTCATTCGGTCACTGGTGGCCAACATCTGCGTTCGGGCTTATTCGTGTGTTGCCAGCATGTTATGTCGAAGCTGGTCGGCATAATCGTGGATGTCTTGGGAAGGTTCTCCGGGGAAGCCAAAAGCCAAATAGCAGGGTAATCGCAGCTCCTTTCCGAATAGGACCCTGGATGGAGTCAGGCCTGTACTATTATGTACGGCAGAGCGATATGCCAACAGGAATAGGAATATGCTCATCCCAATAACGCTGGTTATTGCTAACGACCTTGGATAGGTGTTGTTCCAAGGTCCTGTTGAATCTTTCCACCATTCCGTCTGACTGTGGGTGTAATGGTGTTGTTCTCGTTTTCCTGATCCCCAACATCGTGTGGACCTTCTGGAATACATTCGATTAGAAGTTACGCCCCTGGTCTGAATGTAGTTCCATTGGGACGCCAAACCTGCTGAATAGTTGACCTACTAGCACCGTCGCTACCGTGGTTGATTCTTGGTTAGGTATCGCATATGCCTCTGACCATTTGCTGAAGTAATCCATTCCGACCAGAATGTATTTGTTCCCCCTCTCAGACTCGGGAAACGGACCGGCGACATCGATGGCAATTCTCTCAAATGGGACGCCCACATTGTACTGCTACATTCTGTCCTTGGTCCCGGTCTTCGGACCCTTACTGGCTGCACAGATGTCACATTTCCGGCACCAAGCTCTGACGTCTTCAAAGTAATTTACCCAGTAGTATCGCTGGCGAACTTTGTCTAGGGTTTTGTTCATGTCCAGATGGCCCCCGGTAATCCCATTATGTACTTCGGTCAGGATGGCTGGTACCTTTTTCTTAGGAACTACCAGTTGGGACTTGGTTTCTCGGCCATCAGTGCTTTCAAACACTCGCTTGAGCATTCCATTCTCTACTCTTAGAGAGTCCCATTAGGCCCATAAAGATTTCAGCACGCCCGAGTATCTAGCTACCTCGTCCCATCGTGGCCTGGGTACCCCTCTCGTTTTGGAGATACCCTCTCGCTGTTCCGTCTTCAGACAATGTCCGCATTCTGCTCTACAGGGTCTTCTGGATAGGGCATCGGCATTATTGTGCAAACTGCCGGCACGGTGTTCCACCTTGAAATCGTACTGCTGTAATCTCTCCATCCACCTGGCCAGTTGTCCTTCCGTGTCTTCATGTCCAGCAGCCATTTGAGGGCGGCATGATCTGTTCGGATTAAGAAATGACGACCATAGAGGTATTTGTGGAAATGGTCTACCGCCCTTATTATTGCAAAAAGTTCTTTTCTGGTTACGCGTTAATTTATTTCCGGATTCGAGAATCCACGGCTGTAGTACTCGATCACCCTCTCTTCACCATCTTGCACCTGGGATAGGACGGCCCCCAAACCTGTGTTGCTGGCGTCGGTGTCTAAAATGAACTTGCTGGACTGTATAGGAAAGGCTAGGATTGGGCTGGAACATACTGCTGCCTTAAGTCGTCTGAATGATGTATCGCAATCCTGATTCCAACGGAAGGTCTCTTTCTCAGTGGTCTGCCGATGTAGAGGCGCGGCAATGGTGGCAAATCCCTCAACAAATCGCCTGTAATAGGAACAGAGGCCCAAGAAGCTTCGGAGTTCATGCTTGTCTCTTGGGACTGGCCAATCACGGATGGGTTATATCTTGTCCTCGTTGGTGCGAATTTCTGACTCGGAAACGACGTGGCCCAAAAACTCTACTTCTTTTTGGAACAAGGAACACTTCTTCGGGTTGAGTCTCACGTTGGCGTTATTAATTCTGGAGAATACTTCGTCCAGGTTTTTCAGATGGTAGTCGAATGTCTGACCCATGACTAAAATGTCGTCGAGGTATACTAAACACGTCCTACATGTTAACCCGCTCAGTACATACTCCATTAGCCTCTCAAATGTAGCATTACATAACCCAAAGGGCATGACCGTGAACTGAAACAGCACTTTACTGGTGGAGAACGCTGTCTTCTCTTTGTAGTTTGCGTGTAGACCAACCTGCCAATATCCACTTTTTAGGTCTAGTGTGGAGAACCAACGGGAGCCTGCTAGTGTGGTCAGAGTGTCATCGATTCGGAGTAGTGGATAGCTGTCTTTCTTCGTGACATTATTCAGCTTTCTGTAATCCACTCAAAATCGGGTGGTTCCATCCTTCTTTTTAACTAGCACGACGGGGGCAGACCATGGGCTGATAAATGGCTCAATAACTCCATTTTGTAACATGGACTCGATGTTTTCCTCGACTGCCTGTTGTTGCCCCAATGGTAGTTCTCTAGGTGGTATTCTGATGGGCTGAGCCTTTCCGGTATCTATGGGACGATGTTGGTGCGACCGGTGGTTCCATTTTGACTGTTAAAAATTTGCCAGTGCTTTGTGATAAATTGCTTGGCTTTCTTCTGATTCTCTGGTGTCAGGTGTGTCAAATGGTCAGCAAACTGTTGTAGGAACTCTTTACTGGGCCCTGTCTCCTTCACTGACGTCTGTTACTCTTCTTCGCAATTGATGATGGTGTCTACTGGCTCGAAACAAGCTATCTCTTGACCATTGGTAATTCTGATGTCGTGGTTGGACAAATTTTTAACTATAGCCCGTCCAACTAAGTAGTCATGAGCTGAGTGTACGGGCTCCACCATTCCAACGCAGCTCCCAGGATGGCTGTCAAGCTGCCCCTGAATAATAATCTGTTCCGTTCGACAGGGAATTCTGGCTGAGGATGTTGCTACAATTTTTATGGAGGTCGATGAGATGTTAACGGGCCGTGTCAATACAAATTCCTCATTTAGGAATCGAAGGACATCATATCTCGGATCGAACATAAATCCATGCTGGCTAATTAGGTCCATACCCAGTATAAAATCGTCCTCAATATTCGCTACCAGGACCCTATGCCGGATCATGTTGTCCACTATCTGTAGCACGACATCTGCCTCATCCTGTATTGACATGGACTCGCCGGTGACTGTCCTGAGCTGGATGTTGTTGTTAGTTGGCCGGATCTCCGAAGCCCTCAAGACCCTGGACCTGGCGATGGACACAGCGGCGCCGGTGTCGATAGTGATGGTAACTGCTCTTCCATTGATGGGGCCCCTGATTGGGGTTTGTTGACTACCCCTGGTTGGTGATCGTTCCGGTAGCCTTACTCTGCAGTCACGTTGAAAGTGTCCTGTCTGTCCACAGCGGTAACATGCCCCTCTGGTGCCAGTTCTTTGTGACCGTTCTAATAGCTTGTTCAGACCAGCTAGCAGGGCTTGACATGGTGACTCTGGCTCTTCCTGGTTAAAGGAAACTGCTCGGACCCTCAGCTTGGACATATTTATGAAGGCCTCTACTTCTAACGCCCGAAGTAAAGCTTCATTACTTTTCTTGAAGCTACTTAGTCTTAGATTTCGTTGTACTTCTACATCTCTGATACCGTTTATTAAACTCTGTGTGGCCAACTGGTCTGGGTAGGACAAGTGTACTAACCTTCTAATTTCTGCTTCGAATTCTTGGATTTTTGCACTGAGTTGGACTTGGTATACCTGGCTCAAGGATTGATTGTTGTACCTCTTGTCCAGAATGGCGATGATCTTCTCGAAATTGCCTTGTTCATCGACTGGAATGCTTTGGAGGAGTTCTAGGGCCGGACCTCTTAACGAAATTACCAGAAAAGTATATTTTTCATGATTATCCCATCCATTAGCTGTAGCCACGGCCTCAAATTGCCGTTTATACATGGGCCAAGATGAACTGCCATCAAATGTGGGTGGTTTACTAAAGGAACCTTTGGTACTCACGGTGTGCTGGTATTTCCCTCTCTGCAAATCTTGTTGCAATTTTTTAATTGCTGTTTCCACTTTATCTTGTACTTTACTGTGTACTGCTTCTTTAATTGAACTGATTTCGACTTTTACCTGGCTTTGGATAGCACTTATTTCAAATTTAACCTGGTTCTGGATGGAATCGATGTCATCTACTTTAGTTTCAAGAGTATCCACAGTATTTTTTTGGACCTTTATGTCGTCGTTTATTTCTCTTATGTCTGATTCCACTATTTGCATTCGTTCATTAACTGTGTCATTAACTTGTTATACTATTTGCATTAATTGTGCAAATTGCAGTTGTCTTTTCTCTTCAGTTACTTTAAAATCATTTTAAAAGCGATCGGTGTGATGCTGGAATGAAACCAGGGCCGGCTTAAGAAAATTTCGTTACAATATATATAGTTAATCACAACTGCCCGCTTCAGGTCTGTTCGCATAATTCTCGTAGCCGTCTGCTTTAGCGTTAGTTTAGACTGTGAGGCCTCTTCGTGGTTTCAATTACTCCTCTTACGAATCTCGAGTTCGGGTGTTCTATATTTGCCAGTACTCTGGTATACTCAAAGTCTATTCGGTGTGACGTCCTGGTGACAAATGGATGTTGTTTTTTCTTGATTTCTTATGGCGTTCTGGTGTTCATCTTCTGTTAGTTTGCCCCCACATAGGTTTTATGACAGTCTGTACATGGAATCTCATACACTCCCTTTTGTTCTAAAGGTAACCCCGTCTGATTTTTCTGTCGGTATTGAAAATATTGTCGATATTGTATCTCCGTATGATTCTCGCGATACTGTCCGTGGTACCCTTGACATACGGTAAATAAGCCTTGTTTATTGGTGTCTCATGCGTCTGTTTGTCTCGGTTTTCACTCTAGGGTTCTTTGTATATTTTGGTCTGTAAATCCGTTTTATCACATATCGTAACATAAACTGGTTTAAGACTTGCTCTTTTTGGTGGCAACTCCTCAAGGTTCCCCATAAACAGGTTTGCTATTACTGGCGAGAGTGGTGATCCCATTGGAGCTCCTTCCACTTGTTTGGATCGTATCCATGTTTGAATTTTTCTATTATGATATCTAAGACTTCGGCGATAGGGATGTTGGTGAAAAGGGACACTACTTCAAAGCTTACAAGAAGACAATCGGTTGTAAGAATGTTTTGCTAACTCACGAGAATTCCATGGAGACACAATATCGACAGTATTTTCAATACAGAAAAATCAGCACGGTGTTGAGGAATCCGAAGACGAGGGAGTGTACGATATTCCATGTGCAGACTGTCACACAACCTATGTGGGGCAAACTAACAGAAGAATTCAAGCCAGACGTGATGAACACCATAACGCCATAAGAAAGGAAGAACAGAACAACATCCATTGCGGAACACGCCACCACGACGGCACACTGACTAGTCTTTGAGAACACCAGGGTACTGGCAAATATAGAACACCCGAAATCGAGACTCGTAAGAGAGGCAATGGAAATCCCGAAGAGGCCTCACAGTCTAAACTCACGCTGAAGTAGAAAGCTACGAGAACGCACGCAATGAAATCCAGAACTTATGGAATTCTTGAAAAATTCTATGAAACACCGTACCGGTTCCGCCCCACCCCACAACAACTCAACCAGAAATAACCAATCAGCAAGCGGGAGGCGGGGCCACTGAGAGAGCCAAGGGCCAATCACACGCACACGTTCACGGGACCAACCGATAATCGCCCACCGGCGACAATATAAAAGCGGGCGCTATGGAACATCTTAGTATTCGAGTAACTAGAAGCGTAAGCCAAAGGATATGAGAATTATGTGAACCGACCTGAAGAGGGCAGATGTGACTCTTGACTCCGCCGAAATGTCGTCATTTCAGCATCTATCCCGAATAGGAAACAGCTATCAACTATGCATGCCAAGAAGAGACTATTTGATATTTTTTAACATATAAAAACAGAATGAAAGGTTTTTCATGAGTAATTAAAATAATTTTACATAAAGAGAAAATATTGATAACCTGAGATTTTATTTTGTTGTAACTAGAGGCCTGTATTTTTTTATATTTCCCGCATTTTCCAAGAATTTATTGTAGATAAGTTTAGATACAAAAATCTGTTTTTTAATGTCAATATTTTTTTCTGTAAACTATGTAAACAGATCTTTTATTTTTGTTTATGTAAGCCTAAAAATCGCCGGAGATACAGCTTTTAATTTTAGTTAAATTACAAAAATTGCGTTTTTGGTAATTTTCGCATGCATTCTCCGGTACAGTCTTTGTACACCCAAATAAGCTGGTTCAGAGTGTCTCTTATTTTTTGTTTACCTAAACGAGGCCTTCAAACCTAGTGTATATTTTGAAAATAATTCGTCCTTTAGGAGCTAACGTAAGTGCTTATTCTGTCTCATTTAGATAGCTGAATATATCAGTAAAATAGAGTAAAAAAGCTTCAGTTCAAGATGTTGTAGAGGTTTGGAGGAGTTTAGGCACCAAAGTTATGGTATTAAATGAAAAATGGAAGTATCAAAAACTGTGATAGTTTCGTGTTCATGGAAATTATTATTTTCCGGTTTCTTTTCATGTCGGCAAGCCATCTAAAACAAATACATTCATAATTCTCTTTGTATAAACGCTAAAAGAAAATGCAACTTTTCTCCAGATATTTTTTGTATAATCTAGTTCATTTTTTGGTAAAATATGAAATTTCTTATAACGTAATACAATGCTGGGTTCTTTATTGTATTAATTATTCAATACATTTTACACTTTTATTTGAAAATAAAAACAACATTTTTTCATATTATTTCTATTGAACTGTAGCAGAGCAGACCGTAACAGTTTTATAAAAGTACTAAAATTCATTTGGGGAAATTGCATAACAAGTGAACATGGTATGTTTTCCTGGTCTTAGGAAGGATTAATATTAGCCGATTTCTAGCGATCTACCGGTTATAATTGTTCCTAAGTGGTTTGAACCAAACACATTCTAGCGGTCTTGGTTAAAACCAATGACATCACGAAAACGTCACAAATGAGCCCTTTGTTACGTCATTGTTTGAAATGTCTTCAACCGGTAATAACCCAAAGCAGTAGTTGTTTTTGATTGTCTGTCTCTTTCTTAAATGACATTTTAGGTTATGTATTTATTTTTATTTCTAATACATATAATATTTCAATACAAGGAAATTAATATTAATTTATATACAATGTTTGGATAGCTATGACAATTCTAATCGATGTTTTACATTTTTATTTGTTTATATTTAAGGGAAATCTACTACATATAAGTTTCATCTTATGCTTATTAAACTATCTTGAGTAGCCATGTACCACAAGAATATCAAAATTTGAATACTAATATCAATGGGATGATGTCCTCCACTATATTTTTTATACAACACCTTATTTTTGTCAGTTCTAATAACAGCTCCAATTAATTGTTCAAAAGTTTTTCTCTGTATTCTAAATAACTTGAAAAAATGATAGTCATTATGCCTGAGCAGCCAGCTCTCTGGATACAGTTGTTTTGGAACCATAGAATGTTCTCTTGTAAAAAGGCAGGCTATATATTTATTTAAATTATATGTAAACAAAAAACTATACCGGTAAAAATTTTAATCTTCATAAACAAAAAATAAGTCACCACAAATATTTAATAACAAACTTCTGTACATTTTATCAAAATTATCACTTAAACGATTAAATAACCACAGGAGCTACAAAGTTATTCACATACGTGTATATACTTAAACAAAAATAATTAAACATATGATTTTGACATTTTCTGGTTGAACCAAATTGCATTCTAGCGAATCAGTTTCGGTTCTACTTTCAGTGTTCAAAAGGGTTATGTCAAAGTACAACCACTGTCAACCAAGGGCATAACCAACGTTATAACCGGTAGATCGCTAGAAATCAGCTATTGTCTGTTATCCTCCATTTTGCTTATAGATCGTCAGCTGGTGACAGATTTTCATCCATCTTATTCTCGCTTCTTCCTCGAAGGGGGTTGAAAATTGTGTTATTGTTGAATACAATGAATTGAAATTTGTGGTGGAACAATGAAAAAGCTCGTTTTTCATTTTCCGAAAACAATATGTTTTGTTTCTATTTTGTCACCACTACCATGCTGAGCAAATGAATTCTATGATGTATTAAAATACGATAACATATGCCCCAATTTTCTTGCTTCTATCAGATGGAAGAAGGAAAGTTGATGTCGAAAGTAGTCCACACCAAAAATTGTTATAGGTTTTCAAATGGCCAAGTAATATTAACGAAAGGAATCGTTATTTAACCTGGGCCATTTGTAAACCTTATCCCAGTTTTTTTGTGGCCTAATTTCGATATCAACTTTTATTCTTCCGCTTGGCTGATGCGAGAAAATGTGGGGATATTGTTACGTTTCCTTACGGAGTCACTCTTTTACTACATGCGACACTTATGTCTATCGTATTTTAATACTTGTGGAATGTCTTCGATGACACATAACATATAATATCCAAAAAATGTATGAATTAGATGTTGCGGTTTTAGTTCAATGCAAGTATATAATTGACGAAGGACCTTTAGCGGAACAATCAATAAAACACGTGCCGTCGCATAAATTAATTCACCAAATAAAGTTAATCACTAACCTTTTACGTCGAAGCTCTGCAGGTGGTGTTTTCTTGGTTCTTTCTTCAGAGGCTAGCCCCGCAGCGGCAGGAACTGTTTTTTAGGGCTTCGTCTGGACAACACGTTACACGAAAAATAGCGACGTAATGTTCATTGATTGAGCAAACAAAAATGCGGGTTTAACAACAAATAATGCGCTTTTGTAAACACAAAAGAAAAGCGGCCGTCTTAAGACGGTATCAAAAGCGTCCAAATAGCTTGAAAGTCAATACTCGAAAAACGAATACTGTCTATATTTTACACGCAAAAAACACTTAAAATTAGCATTAGCGCGACGGAAGGTTTTGGAAAAGGTGCAGAAGTTTAAAAATCGATGAAGTAATTCAGTCAAATTTGAAACAATACACTAAACAAACTGCGGGAACGCACCAACTTGGCTGGCAATTGGTCAACAGGGAAGGAACATGGCATGGGAGAGAAAATCGGAGCAAAACATCTTGTTTTCCTAAAATGAAACTGAGTTTTTTCATTGTTAGCCACGCGGGTCCCTGGCAAATTTCGCTTCATTGCATTCAACAATAACACAATTTTCAACCCCCTTCGAGGAAGAAGCGATAAAAAGGTAGACCAAAATCTGTCACCAGCTGACGGTCTATAAGCATAACGAGACTAACAGACAATAATAATCCTTACTAAAACCTGGAAAACACACCATCTTTACCTGCTCTGCTACAGTTCACTAGGAAAAATATGAAAAATTGTTTTTATTTTCAAATAAAAGTGTCAAAGATATTTAATAATTAATACAATAAAGAAATAAGAACTAGATTGTCCAAAAAATCTCTAGAGAAGAAAAGTTACATTTTCTTTTTGCGTTTATACAAAGAGAATTAACACTTTTTTTTATAACATATGTGACATTTTAGTGACTAGTATTCATTATTAGTAGGTTATAAATAATAAAAACATCATAAATAAAATAAATAATAGTGGGATTCATACGTCCCAATGGAATTTTTGACCGCGAGATATTTGTCCCAGAGGGATGATAAAAAGATTAGTTCAACTTCAAAAAAAAGTTTTATTTAGAGATAAAAAATAAAAAACAAAGATTATAGATAAAACGAATAGGTTTTGTCAACTTAGGATGTATGATACAGGGTGAAATAATATTTGCACAATCCTATATCGCACATTTGACATACAGTTGTCGTTCTTATTTCTTTACCCATTCCTGAACAGCGCGCACCTCGCCGTCTTTTTGGTGTCTCCATTGCCATATGTTCATCTACATCATTTTTCAACATCTTCGCCTTCTTCGATGGAGCAATTTCATCAGAACTATCGGAAGGCTGAGACTACTGATCTGACATATCACTGTTATGAAAGGGTCTTGTTCTGGTAGCAAATCTTCTGACTCTGATTCTGTTATTTCTTCTGAAGATATTTCGTCCAAATTGTCAGCCAAGTATTGCAACTCATCAGGGACAAATATTTTCTTGCCACGCTAAAAATACCAGTAAGATATTACCTATTAAACCACTCAAAAACCCTCTGGGAGATATACATCCCCCATTCAAAGTAACATCGTAATATTGTGCAAAAAATACTATGCTCACTAAAATATGAGTTTATAACAAATGTAATTGCTAAACAAAAAACTTACCCCGAAAAAAACACATGAAAATCCTTATTTTTATTGCAAAAAGTGTAAACATTATTTTGGAATGTCGGACACGTGCCGTATAGTGTCAGTTTATGAACAGCTGATAGCGATGTCATCTTTATCAAAAAAGCTGCGGTATAACACGTTTTCTTCAAAAAACCCACTACAGCCTATTTTCACTGTAAAACGGGGCATATAAGGCACAGTAAGACAACTTCAATTAGTCCCTGGGTTCTATGTGTCCCATTAGGGCCGAAAGGGTTAAGAATGTATTTGTTTCAAATTGATTGTGGACATAAATAGACACAAAAATGATAATTTTCATGAACACGAGACTATCACAGTTTTTGGTACTGCCATTTTTCAATTAACATCATAAATTTGGTGACTAAACTCCTCCAAACCTCTACAACATCTTAAACTGTAGCTTCTTTGCTTTAAAGAAAAGAGTTATTCCAGCGTGTCAGATATTCAGAGGAAATGTTAAGTAAACTCAAAAAGTGTCGTATTCAAATGACTCATGATTTGGACGCGACTAAAAGTCATGGCCGATGTTTGAAAATATGACCTTAAAATACCCGAGCGAGTCAAATTTTTATACACATGGTTCAACTTGATGTCCTAGTCGTCCTCAGTGATAATCTGACAATTAAATGGAGGAATATTGTTAATCTGACAATTTGATTAAAAAAATTCAATTACTGGATGTAATAAAAACAATATAAATATATTTGTAATTCTATCATGTATTTGTATGGAAGTACATAGAAATAAAATTAAAAATAACTATCTTAATCTTAATATAAATATATTTGTAATTCTATCATGTAATTATATGGAAGTACATAAAAATAAATTTAAAAATAACTATCTTAATCTTCATCATCACTGGATTCTTGGTCGAAGTTGGTTTCCATTTGGTCAATTTCCTCGCCATCTTGTGTTTCTGTAAGCATAAATGGTTATGATACTTTACAATCTTTTATTTATAATATGATATTATAGTATTCAAAAGAAAACGTACCTAAATCTAAAGTATCTCCTAGAATATCAGGTGTTATGATGATATCTTCGTATGCTCCTGGACGCTGGTTACTAACGAACCAAGTCGGCTCTAATTTCGCATCCATAGTCAGTTGGTGACATCTCAGTAAAGATACGATTGTGCGCATTTTTGCACAAGCATGCGATGTATCTAGTACGCAATAAATGTTGTAGCTCTGATAAAAGATGCCATGGTAACTGATAATTCTTCAATATCATAAGCTTCAGATCCCAAGTTTGCAAATGCTTTTTGAAAAGTTGTAGATCCTATTAAAATGTCTAAAGGCTTTTTTAAAAAGCGGGGTTGTAATCGCATCCCGTTAGCGCATGCAGAACTGGTAGTGCTTGCGGAACAAGTAACCCTAATTTAGCAGAAAAAGCAGAAATGGTCACATATCGGCTTGCATTACCTACTCCGAGATCAATCCAAATTTTTACCGATGCTTTAATCTATTCCATGTTGGCTAACATAATTACAACGATATCTAAATCAGAAGTTCTGATGGCAACAGTGGAATCTTCCTTAATTTGACAAGAAAAAAAAAAACAGCTTTTGTACCCACTTCTTCATGACATTTCATGATCAATATTTCTATACAGAATATACGTAACATGAATCGTGATTAAAAAATATTGTTTTGTTACCAATTATCGATTTCATCCCCTTGTCAGCCCAATGCTGAATAAGAAATTTAACCAAAGCTTCTTTAAACTTAATGTTTTTTAAATCTTTTAAAAAGTCAGAAGATCGGGTTTGTTGATGTCCGACGATATAGAAATCTTTGTCATTTGTATTGCCTCAAAGAGTATGTTCACAATCTTTTATGGAAGGTGTGAAGTAACGGTCAAATATAATGGCTACACGATCTGCTGAAGTATTTACAAAAGATTGCAAAATCTTCTTCGATAAATCTCCAATATTCAAAAACAAGAAGCCATCTACAATAAGCCAATCTAACTGGTGTGGCGGTTGTTCCATTTCTTAAATTTTTTTTTTTCTAATTCTTGAACCAGCACCGATTTTGCCGTCTTATTAATCGAACCAGCTATATGGCATAGAGATAGTGGAACTGGTGTTATTGGAAATCAGTACTTTTTCAAGATTTACGTTAGTATCCAGAGATAGAGCTAATAATCTACCGAATAAATTTCGCTGTAGTTTGACTTCATGTACTTTTTGTCAAATCTAAATTGCTTTTTTCTTTTTTAAACTTGCAAAAGTCTGTATTGAATTTTTCTTCAGCGGTTTGTGAAATCTATTCGGATTCACATTACATTCTGATATGAACTGATCGCGGAGAAACATCTCAGACGAAACAGTATTTAGAAAGCAATTTGCTACTTCTGGGGTAGTAGCTTTGCCCAGTACAGATATTATAGAGGTGGTCTTTATCGATGGAAGAAGAGAATGGATTAGTAGTGTGTTCGATGCTATATACGAAAGCTTCAATTTGCTTCTGATGCTTTTTGAGCTTATCTGGATATAAGTCTGAGGCGACATCTTGATGACTGTGACTCATCCTTGCAAGATTTAAAACGTGTGAAATTTCGCGCCCAACGTTGTCTGGCACAAATAGAGCTCGTCATATTCACGATTCCCGTGAGCCGACCTGCTACTTCACCATTGATGGGTTGCCCCAAAGTTAAATCAACTGGGATCCGCCAGAAAGGTTTATTGGTTCTTATAACACCAAACGGACCTTTTGCAATTTACGCTCGGAGGCTTGGATGTGTGTCGTTTATTTGTAGCAGTTGGTTTAAATAAAACACTAGCCACCGGCTGTAATTTTGTTGATTGAAGTAAAAAAATAAACACACAATTTTTCCCAGGACATAAATGTATAAATCTAAATCACCAATTCTTATACTTCTAATAAGTAAATAAAAGATTTATAAAATCAATATGTGGTATAAAATTGTGCCGTTTTACCACACTGACCTTCTAAAGTCTTTGTTGTATATTGATCATATAATTGGAGTAGTGTGTCTATTCGTGCTGTACTTGAGGTGAGTTCGCTTTGTGTTGCGAAAAAGCAGTGAGATATTCAATGACAGATTCTTGGACTGTCAAATTTTCAATTTCCAGAAAAGATTGGAAATGAAACTGCTGCAGTGATAATGCCATGATTGAATGTAATCTTGTACACCTATTATAATTTTTTTCCGGTAATAAAACCGGAAATTGAACCTTCAGCAATTAGATCTGATTCTGTCATAATATTAGTGAGTCCGCATTCTTCAATAAACGTCCAGACTGCTTTAAAAAAGCCATTTCAATGTGGAAGGCCCCTCATATGAATGAAAATGTTGTCGCATTTTGGAGATTCTTGCGTTTGAATGCAATAACTCGTTCGAGCTATTGCTAAATCATATGTTAACTGAGTGTATCGAGTTTAAGTTCATTAGCAACTGCTTGACTCATTTCAATTTTTTTCAAAACTGTAGAATGATTAGTGGGAGATTCGTTTCGGCGTTTTCGGCTTGTTGGTGTCTTAAGCGTAGATTCTGAAGTATTGTCTCCATTATCTTACTTTCTGAGTGACGATCTGAAAATGAAGTGGCATTCATTTTTCTTGACAACGTAATTCCTCCAAAATTTCAAATTTCAAAGTAAATCAAAAGCTATTTCTTTTTTTAACAAAATCACTTTCTTTTTTATTTAATTCACGCAAGTATAGATCTTTGCAACATTTATGATAGGGAATTTTAGAGCTACCAGTAAAGGAACTGATTTTTTCCAACATTTCGATATCATTATGCTCGGTTGCTGAACTTTTTAACAATTCAATTGTTCGCAATTTATTAATTGCTAATGGCACATTGCGGCCATGACGTCGTTTCCGTGATTTTTTGAAAATGAAACACTCCCTGAGTAACAAATCTTCATTAATGACTGGTTTATTGGTTTATCAGCTTCAAGCCGATCATCACAATCTTCCAAGTTTGGTTCAGGGTTAATTGTTGGAGCCGCTCTGAAAATATTTTACACATAACTAGGGCCACGATTTTTGCAAGTTTCAAAATAATTATTGATGTCAAATATTTGGTATTACGGTGCAAATATTGGTCAAATAAATAAGGTTTGAAATCAAAGTTATTCAAAATTTATTAAAAATTAAATTTGTTTAAAAGCAAATATCAAATATAATCTATAATAAATAGTATATTAAATACATTAATACTTATTCGTCTATTGTTGTTCCAGCAGCCTGACTTGTCGTGAAAGTACCAGGAATAGATAACTCGAGACTCTCCTCAGCAAGTTCTGGTGCATCATCACATTTGTGCACTTTCCTGTGTATATTCATTTTGCCTTCGAAAATCAGGAGGTATTTTTATAACTGTAAAAAGTTTATAACATTGGGCGTGATAGCCATCGTTAAGAAATGTTTCACCCGAAATTTCGATTGTACCAACGCTTAGTTGCTAGATTTTCTTCGAACCTGTTTCATTTTAGGATACTCAAAAATAGTCATACATTTTTTTAATGTTTCGGGTGTAAATTTTTAAATTTTTTCACAAGATTCGTGTGCACAAAATACACATTTCACATTTGCTTCACTCATTATAGTTGTATACATGAAACTAAATTCACTACATTAAACACAACAAATAAACTAAAGCGTCTTACTTTTACTGAAACGAACACGTCTTTGTAGTGGTGGATTGCGATTTCACAAAATGTGATTTTGTAGCAGTTCCGGCGCTGTCACAGGAGCAGACTGCTCAGTTAGCGAACCTGTGATTATGCGGAGCAGTTTAAAATTTCGACATTAGTCGATCGAAATCGCAAATGAAATTTCTTCTGCGACCTGCACCTGACTAATTAAAATATATCGTCCAGTTATTAGTGATTATAGCCTAAGGGAAAGCATTGCATATTGCCACACCTACGCTCAATGTGAAAGCGACTTCTCCAAAAGGAGCAGATATTTATAACTGCTACTTTTCCGAAGCAGTCGCATTCTGCGGACAGCAGCTGTACCCTCCACGCTTGTTTATGATTTTAGCTACATCGCCCCATTAAAAACTTCAGATCATTTTTTTTCCGTAACCCTTTCCTTCAAAATAAAAAAAAATCAATCACGCTCAAGTATTTCGAGGTGACGTTTTTTTTACAACTTTGTGATTCGACCATTTCCTTATGCCACGCTCAAATCGTCAGATTATTGAAATATACACTTTTCTCCATGTACTTAACTTAGTTTATATCGTTAATTTTCATTTGTATTTAAAAGTTATTATTTTGTTTGTTATTAATAAAATCTTTTTTAAAAAATACTTGGTAATTGACATTAAAAATAAATTAAGGGGAAAAGCGGCGCAGTTAACCAATTTCGACCGTCTCAAATACAGACAAACCCAAATATCCGTCCAGAAAGGGCCCACCATTTTAATCACCATCAAAATGGCAACTATCACGAATATTCTGCAGACGAGTATGATTATTATATTAACAATAATTCACCATCAAAATGGCAACTATCACGAATATTCTGCAGACGAGTATGATTATTATATTAACAATAATCAGCAATGAATATCAGGATTTTCTAGCGCTTCCAAGCCTAGATCAGCCCCCCGATTCGACAACTACCCTTTCAGAAGACCAAACTCAACTACAGAACTTGAATTTGGAAGACTTCAATCCCGATCTGAACTTCCCAGAACAAATATAACTTTAGGTCCCTTTCTGACAGTAAATTCCAAGAACCTTTATTATATCAATGACACTTCTGGAAAATTCACACTTATAATTGATACCGGAGCTGGTATCTCCATTTTCAAAGAAAACACTGTCAAAAACTTCTCACAAAGATCTCCCCAAAAGAGTAACAATTCAAGGCATTACTCATGAGAAAATTCCGATTTCACAGTCCAACCTCATTCCGTTCGCTCTAGGTAATCCACACAAGGTTTTTATCTACTATCTTGATATTGAGTTTGATGGAATATTAAGTCTTGTTTTTCTTGAGCATTATGAATGTATTACTAACTTTAAAACTATCTCCCTACATAAAGTATCCGATCAAGACCAGTCGAATACACAACCAACAGATACTTCTAGTACTAACATACAAACTCAAACTCATAAAAATCAAATAACAATACAAGCAAGGACTCTTCTTCTCCTTGGTCCTCGCCCGTATGGGTCATCCCTAAGAAACTCGATACTTCTGGTAAGCAAAAGTGGAGTTGTTAGTGAGTATAGGAAGTTAAACGAACTAACTGTAGACGATAAATATTTTCTGCCCAACATTTCTGATCTCCTTGACCAATTTGGTAAGTGTCAATACTTTTCGACACTGGATCTCGCTTACGGGTTTCACGAGTTGGAAAACCTTGAGGAAGACACTCCCAAGACCGGTTTCTCTGTTGACAATTTCCATTACGAATTCGTTCGTATGCTTTTTGGTTTGAAAAATGCACCTTCTACGTTTCAGAGGGTCATGGACAACATTCTTTTGGGTATCCAAAATAAACGTTGCCTTGTTTACATGGATGCATGATAGTCTATTCACCAACCATCCATGAGCATATGTCCCGTTTGACAGAAGTCTTTAAGCGCCTTAGACAGTCAAACTTGAAAATTCAACCTGAAAAGTGTGAGTTTCTCCATAAGGAAGTTGCTTACCTAGGTCATCTTATCACCCAAGAAGGAATGAAAGCAAACTCTTCAAAGGTTGAATGCATCCAGAATTTTCCTCAGCCTCAAATTCCTAAAGAAGTTAAATCTTTTCTAGGTCTCGCCGGATATTACCGACGTTTTATACCCAATTTCGCTGAGATCTCGAAACCTCTAACGAAACTCTTGCAGAAAGACGTCAAATTCATCTTCGACGCAGATTGCAAGTCTTCCTTCAATGAACTGAAGCAAGCGCTATCTTAATCTACCTAAATTTCGAAGAACCATTCCTGCTCACTACTGATGCTAATGCTTTTGCAATCGGAGCGGTTCTTTCACAAGGCCCTGTAGGAAAAAATCTTCCTATAGCATATGCTTCCCGTACTCTCTGCGCTGCAGAAAATCGATACTCTACCATCGAAAGGGAACTGCTAGCCATTGTTTGAGCAGTCAAGCACTACAGGCCGTATCTTCTTGGAAGAAAGCTTACTTTCCTCTGCGACCACCGTCCGCCTGCTTTTCGATCAAAGATCCTGGCAGTTGTCTAGCCAGCTGGCGCCTTAAGCTAGAAGATTATAATTATAAGATAGAATACAAACCTGGCAAGGTAAATCAGAACGCTGACGCTCTTTCCCGAATCAAAATTAATCATTTTAAACAATGTGCAGATACAATGTTCTTTCTCAAATCCAAATTTTCGCAAATAACGAAACCGACCCAGAACAACCAGATCAAGAACGCGATAATCATGACGAACGAATGACAACAGAATTTAATCGATTTGTTCAACTATACAAAACGATTACCGACTCAATCGATTATTCAAAAATTGAAATTTCTAACGCCCAAATTTTAGACAAAACTCACAAACGAATAGTCAGTTTCTTCTGACAAAATAAACTCAATGACTAGCATGACAAAATCATCGAAGACATTTTCGTAGAAGACCCAAATTTCACTACCGACACACTAAACATTCTAGCCAGCAAATGTGTCCGGCATAGAAAGTATTTAATTGTCCCTTTACCATTCGATCCCGAAACTGTTGTCTCGCATCTTTTTAACATCCTCTATAACAACCAATATCAGTTCGACGAATTAGACACCTTCTGTATTGAAAACAACGTTGAACTACCCATTCTCGAAACGTTATTATTTATACTCGCAGACAAAGACAGAAAACTAAAAAATTGTCAAAACATTGTGACAACCCCTTCCGAAGACGAAATTCCCATTATACTGCAGTATCACTGCGGCAAAAATAACCTACATCGTGGAATTAATGAGACCATTCGACGTATTAGGGAAAGTATAATTTGACTGGACTAATCAAAAATGTAGAGCAAGTTATTAAGTCCTGCGAAACTTGCCAAACGGTAAAGTTCTATAGGAAACCTTTTGGCCGTTTTCCAATTACGACGCACGGAGAGGCACAGTGCGTACTCTGTGCCTACACAGCATAACACACTGTTTGGTGGCCACGTGGTGGCTTCGCTTTGTATGATCTGTGGTGGTTGCTTTCAATTACACACACAGGCGCACTGTGTGACACAGTGCGCCAGTCTTCACTGTTCCATTAGTACTCCAGCATGACACCGTATGCGCACACAGACGCACAGAAAAAAATTATGTGCTGCTTTTGTCATAACCTCAATAATATAGTGAATTAATATTATAGACTTATTGCCCGTGCTAAAACCGATCAACAAAAACAAAAATCAAAAGTCCGATTCGATCAACATGTTTCAACTAACCAACGGGAATACAAACTGGGCGACAAAGTTTATGTGAAGGAATCTCAGATTAAAAACAAATTCAATGGACCATTTGAAATTACCGCAATACGCAAAAATTCTGCAAGTTATAAACTTACAGACTAACCAAATAAGTGAAATTAACTTTGACAGATTAAAACGTTATTTTGAACAAATCCCTTTTTTTTTCAGATTCTTTGGACTGTTTTCAGTCTTCAACCTTCAACAATACTCTCTTAAACCCGTTAACAATACCTTCAACAATACTCTCTTAAACCCGTTAACAATACAAAAAGGAGTTTTCTTCCATGAAGAAGGCACACTTAAAATTTCTAACGACAAATGGACACCTCTTGTCTTCAAAGACAAACCTTTCAGAGATGCTATTTCAACTAATGACGCTATACTAAACCGAATTCTAGAAACTATTAATGAAAACACAACTAACACAAAATCATTTAAACCAAAAGTACAGACAAATGTGAGCCTCTTGAAACAAATTTCAAAATCCGTTAACTCTAAATATACAGACATTTTCGCAGCCACTCAAACTTATACTACGAATAGAAGAAAACGCGGATTTATTAACGGACTGGGCTCAGTTTGGAAAGCCATTTCAGGAAACTTAGATGCGGCAGATGCTGAATATATAAATGACTATAACCAAAATTACTAAAGACCAATAATAAATTCAAGAATTAGTGAAGAACCAAATATCCGTAACTATTTCAGTCATTACAAGCCTTAACAACACCTTACAAAAATTCCAATCGGAAGAGAAAATATTCTCAAATAATATCGAGAAAATAAGAGTCACTTCTATACATTTCGAATGATCTTGACTTTCATGAATTCCAAATCAATATCTTGGATCTTTGTGAAAGCCTAATGGAGAGTTATATTATCGAAAACACTCTAAACCACGTTTTAACTGCAGTCTCTTTCACCCGCTTAAAAATTGCACATAGCTCGATTATATGCCCAGTAGATTTGGTGGATTCCCTTCAAAAAATTTCTGTCACGCCATGAAAATAATTTACCACTTCCCATTTACAGTTCAAATGTTGCTCAGTAACATCGATTTGATAGAATTGGAAGCATTTCAAATAAACACTAAAATCATTTTTGTACTAAAAATTCCTTTAGTTCACCCTGAGATTTACACTCTTTATCACATATCTTTCATCACATACTTTCAATAAAAACAAAATTTATCGCGAGAGATGACGATTCGTTATTATATACATCCTTCGAAGATGCCATCTGCGAAGGACAACTTCTCAGACAGTCAATCACACTTCTCGCAACTTGCAAAACTTCGATATTATATGCAGATTATAATATGCACGAGATCAACATAAACCTCTGGTTGATCTCCATCTCTAGACCTCTGCCCATCGCCATCAAATGTAAGGGACAAGATGTTGTTAACACTAACTTTACCGACGAATTCATTAATGGAAATTGAGCCTCACTGCACCGCCTTCATTGGCAATACCAGGGACCATGCCAGACGGACCACCAAAAATAGCATCACACTCAAATATCATCCAGTAAATATCCCCTACAAGTGCTGCGACGACATGCCTACCGTCAGTCAACTTGCCAGTATTTAACCCCTAAAACTTCAAGAACTAGATGTCCGAGACCCTAACATTGCCAATCATAAACTCAGCCAGTACTCCAGAGGATTGGAAGAACCGATGAACCAACCACTCCTGGCATACCTCCTTATTCACAATTAGTGCAATCACGTTGGCAGTAATTGTTGTTGTCCTGCGCACCGCCACACTAATCCGGAAAAAGTTGAGTAAGTTTACTAAGTCTAACCCTACTAGCGAGCCAGCATCATTACTATCCCCCGCAAACATCAATTCCAGAGGAAAGCTTCACAGTCTACTACCAAAGACATAGAACTTCAGAACTTTCCCTAAAAGTTAATGATACAGCATCAAGTTTATAACATGAACTTTGTATGAACTTATGTAGCAACTATATTTCGTCGTTTCCAGCTGAGTCAGCAACACGTGCCGTATCGTATTACGATACGAAGAACATCCGTGAGAATTGTCGTGTGTGCCGTGCTGATTCATAATTGTAAATGTTATATATTGTAAGATTTCCTTTATTCTGCATTCATTATTACTCGGTAACCTGTCATTTTATATCGTTATTTTTCATTTGAGAAGTGTGACATAACATATATATATATATATATATATATATATATATATATATATATATATATATATATATATACACTAATTGTCTTCTACATGTTATTTGTGGCATATTCTTGATTCTTTTTATGTGTTCTTGGGGAAGAACACCACAATCGAAACAAAAATCTGTATATTCAAGGAAGAACCAAACATTTCCAGGTCTATTTTGACCTCGTTTTCAATGGCTTTAAACATGTATAGAAAATATAAAATGCAAAATGAAAGTTTGATATTTGACATTTAAGTTGACATAAGAAAAATTATTTTCTTGTTTCTAATATATAGGTAGCACAAAAAAAAAACAGCTTTCTGGTTGGAAGAACTTATATCAAAGTCGTACCGAGGAACGCCACTTATAAATTCTAAAGACAACTCTTTCAAGCTCTTTCAACTTGAAAGCTGTTTAACTTTAATAAATGATCTTTACAATTTTTCTTGTCAACTTAAATGTCAAATATCAAACTTTCATTTTGCATTTTATATTTTCAATACGTATTTAAAGCCATTTAAAACGAGGTCAGAATAGACTTAGAAACGTTTGGTTCTTCCTTGAATATATTGACTAAATTTAAATATTTTCGGTCCAGTAGTTTCGGAATGAATAGACTGTGAAAGACGGGCAGTCTGATTCTATAAGAGTTTCCATTCAGTAAATTACTGAATCCTAAAAATGAACCTTTGAAAACGAAGCCTTTTTGTGAGAAAGGCAAACCAATTGCTTCATGAAGCTTATTCATGACATCTAATTACGTTAAATGGTTTGTTGGGTAAATAACTCTACACTATATATATATAGTCCGTATATCTCAAAAAATCCAACTGTTTCAAAGTTTTCAAATAAAATGTTCAAAACAATGAAGCTTTTAATTTCAAATTTATATTTTATTAATTGAATATACAAGAATTTTACCTTTCTAGTGTAGTGCTATTTACCCAACAGACCATTAAAAGAAAGGCCAACTACTTATTTCTTATTTTGAAAACGACAAGATATATAAATCTGAAATTCAAATTTTCTAGTCTAAGCGATATGTTCTTTTAGAAAATTATGACTGAATTACTAAGCCAATTTTCAATTAAATATGATATTTTTTTCGAAAACCTTAATTATAGTTGTTTGCATCTTGGTTTTCTACAAATCTCTTCTAAGAGATTTTGTCAAAAATTATTTTGGTGATTTCTGCCCAAGACACCGTATAATGTTCAAAACAAATTCAAATTTTCAGTTTTTCCTATTTTTTTTGTCTTAGTTTTGGAATGTGCAATCCTTACTGGAAGTATCAGGAATACGCATCTTGAGTTTCATTTTACATTTCTATTCCATAGCAAAAACTTCTTAAACATCGTTTTGTCCAACATAAAATAGAATTTTTTGTTCTTTCTGTGGTTTCTGAACCGAAATAATGTACTGAATATTGATGATAACTATGATGAAAAATTAATAGACTGTTGTTTTAAAGGGGAAATCAAAAACATTATCTAGAGCATTCTTTATATTACAAATGTGTAATTTATTTAAACAGTAAATTGTATACAGATATCAAATTTAATTTTCATTTCAGTAAATAGGGAATTATACCAAAAATAAGTGATCTATTTACCATTCATTTGAGGAGCCTCATCAGAAACATCAACACACAGCTAGTTGTTCTTCAGACTAGAAAATTCAGTTGATATGGCTGATACTTGTAGATCCATGTTACTAAACATATAAGCTATTTATTTTATTCAATGACAAGTGTTTTAGTTCACAGTACCTCATCAAGTTATAAATATATACCTATAGTATAATTGTAAGTGTTTTTTCATTTTTGTTTTCAGACTAGAAGAATAATTTAAATTTCAAAAATTAATCAAAATATGTACAACAATAAAAGCCTTTGCTAATAATAATAAAAATATAATGCAATAAATTACAATAAAAACAAACATTTTCTATATAGAGTGGAACAAAAGTCATTTAATATTTTATATGTAAATCTATTTTCATAATTTTCACTTATTCTATTTTTTATAAACTTTACAAGTTTCAGTTAAGAAAAGTAACTTTATTAAACATAATTAAATCAAGACAAATTATTACATTTCAGAAGCTTTCACAATGTGGTATTCTAAACTTAGCTTCCCCCACTTACAGCTTCCAATTTCACATTCTCAGCATATTTTAGTTGTAAGAATAAAACTAAACCATATGAAATATAAATGATGTATTTAAAAAAATGGTCATTTAACAATATATTAATGAAATATGTGGCACACTACCAAATTATTGCACTATCTATTGGAAACAAATTATTTGATGTTTGTGAATAAATAAAAAACATCGAAACACCAAATATTCATTTAATATAATGTTCCCATATTGCAACCACAATTATTCGTTTGGAATTATTATATTTACAAATATTTTTATAACATAAATTCTTAATTAATCAACGAATGAGTAAATGTACTAGTTTACGAACAAAAACTTTTCGAATAGCCAGTTAACCAATAAAAAGTACTGTACAAATATTGTAAATAATTCTCAATGGCTACTTAGTGATACTGTAAATATCATACCATTATACCAAACTTACGTAATTTGGAATTGACTGTTAAAGAGGTGCGCGATATTCTGCTAACTCACTGAGAATTTCTTTCCTCACTTCGTTCCTGTATTTAAAATTTCTAATTTTAGTACGGTAATTTCAAAAATTGTTCAGATTAGGGATTGTTCTTTACAAAACGTTTTCCACACATATGTGCTGAGAGAAAGAAATTAATAACATCATCCAGTCTTCTTGTGTATAAATAATTAAATACTTTTTATGAACTCTGTGCCAAAGCTAAAGTGAAAATATATTGGAAAGTACATTTATAAGTTGTAAGTCGAAACTTTGCTGTTCAAAACAGCACCGACTTCAGAAAAATATATAATTGTAGCAAAAAAATTATTTCATACTTTTAATTAAGTTTTTTTTTTAAATGTATTTATTTCACAATTTTTAGTGACCCAATGGCTTATAATTGGATGCAGTTTTCAAATCTAATTAACTTTTTCGGTATGGCCTAAAATAAGGTATTGTACTTTAAGCATCATTTATTAGTTTGACCAACCTCGTTTACTGTTGATAGAATAACTTGTTTTCTAAATATGTATATGTATTATGAAAATTTTGTATATGATTCTAACTTAGGTGGATCCACTATATTGTAGACGATCTGAGAGTATCATCATTCTTTGGGTCTGTTAATTATGCTGACATTCATTTAATGGTCTCCTCTCCGCGGAATCTTATAATAAATCGTTATAAAGTATTAATTGATATAGCAAATAGGGAGTAGTTTTCAATTCTAATAAACTTTGTCTGATAATAATTTGAGATGGTATTAACAATAAAGGTACTTAACTCAAACAAAATTTATATTCTTTATCAAACGTAGTACACAATTTTTAAGTGACATGAAGATGAAGATTATACAATTTTTAGTGATGTGGCACAATAGATGCATTTTATAATTCTTATTACGCCTGTTTGAAAAGAATTTTATATATTATGAAAAATAAAGGTATTCTACTTTTAAACAAAATTCATATTTGCTGACAAATCTCTTATACAGTTGAAAAAGTGTTATCATTTCATTTTCATTATATTATTTCTGACCATGCAAATATTTTTATGAAGTATAACCTTTTCTCTAAATAATATTCATACAAACTTTTTCTGTTTGAATCCAATTTATAAACACACACTGTATATACAAACCAACTGAGAACGTCCATCTTGAAGTTAATTAACTGACATTTATTTTGATTTATTTCCAATCAACTTTCAATTTATTACAATTTTTAATAATACAGTATAATTGGATACAGTTTGCAATTGTAATAAACTTTGATTACAATTTCAGTTATTATGAAAAAAGAAAGCTACCTCAGTTTTAAACAAAATTGATATAGTTTTTGTAAACTAGTATATAATTGCAAAAGTTACATATATACTTATTTTATAATTTTTAGTGCAACAGCATATGTAGATGCAGTTTGAAATTCTAATTACTTCTATTTAATGACAAACCTCGTCTACAGTTAAAAAAGTGACACGGAATGATTACAGTGTACGTTTTAGACCATGCAAATCTGTTTAGGGCGAATACTTTTTCTCTTAAAATTATTAATAAAAATAAATCGTTTGGTTTATGAATACATACTGTATATACAGACTAGTCGAAAATCTTTACTTTGAAGTAGGTTAATTGAAATTTATTTTGATTAATTCAATTTATTTACAATTTACGCCAAGTTCCGAACAGAAACATTTTCATTTTTTTATTACTAGTAACTCCACCAAAGCTTACTATATAAGGTCTTTAAAAAAGTTTATCCCGATTTTCCAAAAAACGGTACAAGCTGTTCTTGAAAAAAATATGGTCCCACTTCAGGATCCCCGGAACTAATTTAATTTCTTTTTAATTTATTTATTTATTTATTTCGAACAGAAATTTAAAAATGTATTGTATATTGTGTATACTTTATGGCGTGTGGACATTTCAACTCCAAGTCTGAAGTCATTGTCAATTACTATTCGTAAATATAAGTATATTTTCCGAAATGTCAACACAGCGAAAATTAAAAAAAATACAGCATATATTATACATAGTAGATTTTGAGTTGAAACGGCAAGTATACAAATATCCAATACACATTTTTGTATACAGGAAGACGGATTGATCATGTGATTCCTTCCTATCAGAATATCTGAAAGGCAGATATTCTGTAAAGAAAACACTTTGGATTCATTACAAATTTTTAAATACTTATTTATCCGATATGGAAAAGGGAGAAGAGAAAATTCTAATGTGAAAGCAGAATTATCCAAACTTAGTACAAATGTTGATAGGCTATAAATCAATAATACAGAAATTACTAAATTCACATAATGGTCTTATTTGACCACAGTTGAATTAATAACTTAATTCAATCTCTTATTCGTGAATTAGTATATATTTAAGCAAAAAAAATTTAAGATCAGTTGAATTTTAATTTAGTTTTAATATAAAGTACTTTAATCAATGAATTATATTGTGAAAATAATTACAGTGCCACACTTTAAATATTAATTCACATAATATTCACAGATATCAATAAAAATGAAATAGTTTGGAAAACCCAAAAGTACACCCCTCACAGGCTTATTATATTAAAAATTAAAATAAAGCGAGAGGATAGACATGCAAGGATAGATAAATAAAAATTGCTTGAGCCTGCTGATAGTGGGTTTTAGCAATATAACTATTAAGAAAGTATACATCTCAGTTGGTTTTGGGGACAGGGGTATGAATCCCTTAGTCTCCCCTGGATCCGAACAAAAAATATCAAACAATATTAAGACTAAAAACAACTATAAAGTTTGTCATTCCTCTATTGATAATAGCCAGTTAAGTATGTTAAAATATAAAAAACACGGCAGGACAAATTATATGATATGAATTATTATTTTATATTATCAGAGAAATGTTAATTAAAATTTTAAAATAAAAAGTTGATTTAAGATGTAGAAAACTTGTGTTAAATAAGAAAATAAGAAGTGAATGCAATATATAATTTAAATATTTTGGAAAAGAAATCAATAGAACCCAGTAAAATATTGCTTAACGGAAATTACAAGTATTTATTGGCTGTTCTAAGAAATATTTTACCAGTTATATCCTGACATTGGTTACAATAATTTTCCAAAATTTTTTACAGAAAACAAAATTGTATACATTATATTAATATTTAAAGCCTAAATATATTTAAAAACAATGAATTTCTAATAGCCTGATAAAAAATATAAATTAGGTAGTCATGGAATTTGGTGAAAAAGAGATTCTTCTTTTGCAACAGTATTAAAATCAATATTGAAGGTAGCTGTGAATTACAAATCTCCTGTATGTTTAAAAAAGTAGTCAGTTGATGGGTATAATTTTGCAAGACAGTTCCTTTCATTCAGACATGCAAAAAGCATTACTGACAAACAAAACTCTACATTAAAATGTATTATAAAACCCAATCAAAAATAATGTACATGTTGTAACTGTGTATTGACCTAGCGAATTACCTATAACAATAAATAAATATAAAATAAAAAATGACCTAAGGGTTTTGCAAATCGTGATGCATTTCTATTAAGGACAATTACTAGTAAGGATAAATATTAACATTTTGTTTCACTTCAAATTAAAAACAAGGAAAAGATATTAAAGCACAACTTATTTTTATAGCATACTGAGTACAAACTCAATTAGTCCTTGTTGTAATTAACTAGCAATAATTTCAAAAGATACTTCCTCTAATAACTTCAAAACTTGTTAATGTAAATTTCCATAAATTACAACCCATTTTAATGTACATTTCCATACATTCAAGCCCGTAGCCAGCGGGGGGATAGGTTCCATAATCAAGAGACAAAATGAAAAAGAAAATTATAATTTCGAAAATCAGGTTCTAGATCGAACTTGGGATCTCAATTTTTCTTTCTCCTCAAGTTTTACTATTAAGACTGATTTAGAAGTATATGTTTTCAACAACCATCGAGTATATGAACACTCTGTCAGTTCCTAAAAATGATCCGACTCGCACATCATCATAACCAAACAGGACTCTCTATCAACTTCGAGGCCAGAAGGACTATCATATCCCTGAATTCAATTAGAGCATCCATTCACGAAGCTATATAAATAGAGAAACGACCCCTATGTCTCAACCGAAGCGATGATATTACCCGTCTTCCTACAGAAAGAGTTCCGTAACAGCCTGACTAAACAAATTAGACACACCCACCAATACCCTCACATCCCCCTCATCACGTAAAATCCCTTTCTTATCGACAAGACGTGAGGAGTAGGCAGATTGAGACCCCGAGTTCGATCTAAAACCTGTACTTCTAAATGCCTATTTTAGTGAGACTTATGGAGTAGGCAAATTGAGATTTCAAGTTCGATTTAGAACCTGATTTCCGTAATTATTATTTTCGTTTTTATTTTGTCTCTTGATACTAGCTCACCCGGAACCTATCCATATATATTGTGGTACCAAGCGTTCCAAATCAAGTTGCGCTTTCTGGCAGTGAAATTGTGTCTGAAAATGACCACAAATAACAATGATGATGTATTTTTCAGGTATGGGGATGAATTCTCATAATTCTATATATTGCAATTAATTAATTTTAAAGTTCTTGAAAATGATTAGTCTAATAGAGATTTGAACAAAAATGTTAAATAAATTGACTATTTACAATCTATATTCAGAGAGCTCATTTTTTAAATCATACTGAGAGGAATACTTATAGAGGACATCAGTAGATGTAAAAACACAGTTTTGTAATACACCAAAGGTTCCATAGCATTTCCATTATCAGAAGTGTAGAAGTAATAAAAAGATGGAACAGAATGGAGAAGTGAAAATATCCCTTGAAATTATTTATTTCATTACAAATAATTGTGATTAACGAAGATATACTTACAAAATGCTGTGTTCACGATTTGCTCAAATAAATACAATATAAATATAATTAAATTTACGGTATATACAATATCACAAAAAAATGTATAATTGGTATGCTAATTCATGAAAATGATACATTCAATACAAATTATACAACATAGGTGCAACTTTAATAATTTAGGTCCTGGATATTAAACCGTTGACAATTTAACATAAATAGAGATTTTGAATTAGGAAATTAGTTAGAGAATGCATTTTAAATTATTCCTTTACTCTTAATAACTATATACAATGTATCAAATTCATCAGAAATTAAATATCAGCGTAAGACATTTATAAATTTATTTTTTTGGGATAATCAACATTAATTCATTTCAAATAATATCACAATTTATAGAGTACTATTTGGTCTTTTATAAAGCAAAACAAAAGAAACTATTGGAGATAGGGACAATTCTGAACAAAGTACAATAATATCAATACAAGTACACTTAAAGTACAGTAATAAACAAACACTTGATCAGAACTTCAAAAATTTAACCTAAGTCGCCCAGAAGCATTTAAAGCATTTTGCTATATATATATATATATATATATATATATATATATATATATATATAATTCTGTTCATTAGGTAAAAGATATTGACTGAAACATTTGTAGGTAAAATCTCGTTTAATTCATTTATCTAGCTTTCAGAAATATTTCTTTCCTTCTTCAGGGTTTCGAATAATCGGGGTTATATCACGTCCTTGAACTTAATATGTACATTGCAAACAGACATTGAAATAAACAATTCCACGAGTTAAAAACAATTAAAATGTGCCAAGGAAACCAAGCGCCATTCTAAGGCATATTGACTGAAAAATTTATAGGTAAAATCTCGTTTAGTTCATTTATCTAGCTTTTGGAAATATTTCTTTCCTTCTTCAGGGTTTCGAATAATCGGGGTTATATCACGTCCTTGAACTTAATATGTACATCACAAACAGACATTGAAACAAACAATTCCACAAGTTAAAAACAATTAAAATGTGCCAAGGAAATCAAGCACCATTCAAATTCAATTTTTAAGATTTTTTACAGAATATGTCTATTCTTTTAAAAATCTTCATTTTTCCACACATATACACCAGTCAATAGAGATACCGCATACGCCATGACGTAAATAATAGTTTATAATTACGAGATAATCTAACAGCAAACTAGTAGAAGTAAATTATTTGAGCCTTAAAAACCCCCAAAAACATGTGGTATTTTTGTTTTTGCTTATAGTGTAAAAAGTAACGATCTGTTCATAATGAAGTCAATAGAAAAATTGTACAGAATCAAAAAATATTCAAAATAAGTGTTTATAAATTTTGATCGGAGCATTTTTCATTAAAAATCCGATAGAAGGTGGGTGTTTTTAAAAAATTCATAACTTGGTTGCGACTCCTAATGATATTATATAACGTTGGGATTAACAACGCTGAAGATCGATATTGTACGCTAATAATAACAGTAAACTGTATACAGGTAACCAATTAACTTAACAAACCAATAAAAAAATAGAGCAATATGAACAGGAAATAGTTATGTAAGTAAAAACCTAATACACTGCTGACAAAAAACATATAATAATACAATTTACCATAATTTTCATCTCAAGAAAATTCTAGACCCGTCCATGTGCCTTGAAAGCTACTGTCAATGCACCGCTGGCTGGCTGTCGCATATTCATACATTCAATACAATACGGAGTATTATTTTAAACCAATTTCCCGGCAAGATAGACAAATTGAGGTGGAATTTATGAAATTTTTAAATATCTTTAGTATATCCCGATCGGACTAGTGTTGTTAATACGGAGGGACGTACAAAATATATCTCTAAATTATTTAAATTCCAATTCTTCGATAACTACTTATTCAATAGAATCCATCATGATCCGATATAAATTTAACACCATAAAACTATCGTTTTGCCGATGATTAATATTCCAGTGTTAGTTATCAGAAAGTCAGAAATTTTTGGAAAAAAAATCTACTTTTCACCAGTTTTTCTGAATATCCGATAAAATATGATCCAATCAGGATGTATAAACGCTCATTAAGAAGAATTTCTAATTTTCTACAGTATACCCCATTGTGATTCCTTCATTACTGTTCATTACATAAGCAAAAAACAAAAGAAATTCGTATTTTTAAGGTTTACATTATTTAAATAGTTTACTTCTACGAGTGTTTGCTGTTAAAATCTTAGCAATTACTCTCTATAAACTGTTACTGACGAGTTCAATTTTGCCCTAGAAACTGGTGTAATATATTTGGCTAAAAAACGAATGACACACATTTGTGACGATTTATTATATTTAGCTACAAATATGCAAAGTAAATAATTCTCGCATGAATTCAGGAAAAAGACGTGAGAATTAATAACTAATCAATAAACCACATAAATAATTCGATATCTATGTACTAAAGTGTTTAAAAACAAAATTTATCATCGTCGCCAAATCCCCAAAATTCTATAGTGTCATTCCACGTCAAAATTAAACTCAGAAAATTGCAAGAAATGAGGCATTAGTTAATAGTAATGCAAAGTTAAAAAAAATCGTTGTTTTCTTAATACTGTCCTTTATAAAAAATTTATGCTATTTTTGATGTGTGTACTCAGATTCCTAGCTCAACAAGATACGGGTTGCAGATGTTTACGATATGTATACAAACTTGTTATAAAAACTCCAGGAGACGTTTTGCCTAGGTCTCACTTTGCATTCTCAACGCGTTGTCACTGTGAAGTTTCCGACCGGTAATGTACAAAGTATTCACTACGTTCCCACATAGTACAATACAAACTAGATAAGACATTTTAGACAAATTCGGAAAGCTAGCAACAATGCATATAATTATTTTGTCATTTTTTACTTGTAAATATAAATGTAAAATGTTCATTTTACATATTTGTTTTAACAAAGATAGTAAAATAGCATAAATCACGGTGTAAGATTAGACGCTGCGTAGCGTGTACTATTCAAGGTCATTACCAGTCTGCTGGTACTATTTTTCATCATCAAACCACATTGTCACCCATCCTTTTAGCAAATAGAGAGCAATTAATGCATACAAAAAAAATCCTGATTTTATTTTTCTTTATTGCAGTTTGAATTTAGTTAGTTAGTTTTTTTGATGGTCAGTATGGGGATCTCGGAAACTAGCGGATATAGAGCAATGGTTACAATGGGAAAGATTTGCAGTTTTACTGGCCCAATGATTTAATGACACTTTCGGATTTTTGTAAAAAGTCATGGCTTACTAGACATTTTGAATAAACGAAATTTAGTCAAATCCCTATAGCTCCTTTGTTTTTGATTTTATAAAAAAATGTAAATATCAAAATTGAAGGGAATTGTATCCCGAATATGATTGTCATGTCCTTGTTTGCGTGACAGCTCTCGTTTTCGAGATATGACACAAACTTATCCTTTTTTGAATGGAAACCATAGTTGGCTATGACCTTAAAAAATTGGACATTTTTAGAGCTTTTCAACGATATAATACTCGATATAGTTATTCATAAAAATAACAGAGTTTTGTTTGCATGCTTTTCTCTCTTATTTTCACTTTTAACGTAGGTAGCCATGAAAAAGATTGTTTTCAATTTGACGTTTCCTCATTTGAGAGTAATTCCATTAGTAGTGCTGTGAACTGACAGTCGATATTGACAAGTTTTCGTGAGAAAATGGAATATTCTCACGAAGAAAGACTGAATACGGTGAAATGTTATATCATGTGCCATAAAAATTCAGTTCGTGCAGCTGAGGAATACTGTCATAGATCTTGTAATCGTCGTCAACCTGCTCTATGTACATTTAAGAGGCTTGACGATAGTTTACGCAGATATGGATCTTTTACTAAACCACCAAAGGAACGTAATCAAATTAACGAAGCAGCACAAATAAATGTTTTGGCAATGGTAAATCAAAATCCATCTACATCAACTTGTGAGATTGCGGCAGAAGCTGGCACATCTCAACGAACTGTAGTTAAGGTACTGAAAGCGCACAAGTTCCACCAGTACAAACTTTCAGTTTCTCAAACTTTGCATGCTGGTGACGAACATAGACGTATTTTGTTTTGTACATGGTTTAGAGACATGTGCCTTGACAATCCACAGTTTCCATTAAAGGTGTTATGGTCAGATGAAACTAGATTTACTAACTACGGTATGTTCAATAAACACAATGAGCATATCTGGGCTAAAGAAAACCCTTTCCATGTAGAACAAAGACGACCCCAGATAAAATTTGGTTTTAATGTTTAGTGTGGTATCATAGGGTCTACTATTCTGGGGCCTTTTATCAATGACGAATCACTACTGGGGGGTGCTACTTGCATTTTAAGCAATACACTTTTCAAGACATGTTGCATAATTTGAATTTGAGAACTCGTTTAGAAATTGAGTGGTTCCAACATGATCGAGCACCTGCTCATAACTCGTTATTAGTAAGACAACACTTAGATAATATCTATCCAAACTCTTGGATAGGAAGAAATGGCCCACGCGAATGGCCACCCCGGTCTCCCGATTTGGCAGTTATAGACTTCTATTTATGGGGTGTGCTAAAAAACAAAGTATACAAAAGAAAGTAGGAGACAGTTGGTGACCTAAGGGAGGCAGAATTACAAGCAGTTGAAGAAATTGATAGGCGGTCTGTGAAGAAAGCAGTAATGTCAATCTTAAAAAGATGCAATTTTTGTCTAAATAACAATAGTGAACTTTTCGAACATAAATTGTAACCATTATTATGTACTTTAATAATTTCTTAAGTTTTTAGTAAGTACCTACTTATTTAGTTTTTTCGTTATATCTGATATACCTAATAAAAAAAACGTTCAATGTTTTTTGGAATAGTTATTAATAAATCAATCTATTCCATGGCTAACTACGTTAAAAGTGAAAATAAGAGAGAAAAGCATCCATAACTCCGTTATTTTTAAGAATAACTATATAGAGTATTATATCGTTGAAAAGCTCTAAAAATGTCCGATTTTTTGAGGTCATAGCCAACTATGGTTTCCATTCAAAAAAAGATAAGTTTGTGTCATATCTCGGAAACGAGAGCTGTCGCGCAAACGAGGACATGGCAATCATATTCGGGATACAATTCCCTTCAATTTTGATATTTACACTTTTTTTATAAAATCCAAAACAAAGGAGCTAGAGGGATTTGACTAAATCGACAGAATTTCGTTTTTTCAAAATATCTAGTAAGGTATGACTTTTTACAAAAATCCGAAAGTGTCATTAAATTGGGCCAGTAAAACTGCAAATCTTTCCTAATTTAACCATTGCTCTATCTTCGCTAGTTTCCGAGAACCCCATACGGATCATCAAAAAAACTCACCTTGTATATATATATATATATATATATATATATATATATATATATGTCAACCACAATAGTCTTTATCTAGTTCTTGTAGCCCAATTAAACTATTTAAGTTGTTTTACTATATTAAAATGAATAAATATTACGTTTCTTATTATTTTTTTAAAACTTGTTACCAATAAAAAATTGAAAGAGAGTACTTAGTGGAAATTCAGCTAGTAGGGTTACATTCCGTTTAGAATGAAGTTTTAACCTGTTAGATCTGAAACACAATGCCAGTACTTAGGTTATTATTAATAGTTTCTTGCGTTCAATGGATTGAAAAATCTCGAAAAGTTAGTATTATTTTTAGTACTTGTTCATGATTCAAAATTTCCTTTACTTAACGAAATTGACAAAATCTCGGTTCTGTGTAAAGAATGTGTAAACAATATTTTGGAATAGCTGAACAACGGTTGTTCCCATTTACACCTTATAGGTCTGATTAAGGTTTGAAACAAAAATGCATTACTATTTAGCTAGAATTCAAAATTCCTGAACATGCTCAATAAATAGATATGTAGACAAAATGCTTTATATGCAATGGGGAAATTATGTCTTGAACATAAGCAAACTATGCAACAAACAGTTAACTTTATGTTGCAGCCTGTTGCCTATTGTAGCCTGTACTAGGATGGAATACCTTGTAATAAAGTAGCATGAACAATATACCAAAAAGAAATGGTATAACATTCAACAAAATTATAGGTATATAATACAAAGTATTTCTGACTGCTTCATCAGCATTAAAAATCCAGACAACATTAGCTACAGTATTCTCTGCAAACAGAATTATATAAAACACAACGTACTTAATACATGTAGGTCCTTCCACAAGCACCACATGTGTAAAAATATACACTGCTCCAAAAATACAATAAAAAAGGAAATCATAGAGAGTATTATGATCACAAAAATTACTTTTCGAACTGGTACAGGAGAGCCAAATTGTCATAACAAACCAGTGGGCAATAAGAACTAAGATGGTTTCAGTTGGAAAAATGGACGCTATTACGCTAATACACAGTATTCTGGACACTGAAAACAAAAAATATATATAAGTCATTACGGGTACATCATAAACATACACACCGTTGTTTTATAACAAAAAAATCCCAATACGTAGATCAAATGATTTTCCAATAAAATAGACAGTAATGACCCTCCAATGCAATTTACACAAGATTAATAAAAAGGCGCAAGTGAATAAATCGCGAATAAACATGTACATAATAATAATAAATAAATGATCTCAGTTTAACAAAGTACAGGACTTTAATATTATTGTTTTCTAGTAAAGTGTTTAGTGAATACCTGTTAGATATTGGCGACAATCGTCTTAATGAATAAATGAACAACATTTTTATATTAGATACCATTTCGAATATTTTACAAAGCACAAAAGCTAATATCAAAATAAATATACTTTTTCAACAACTACACTATTCAACGTACTATGGCCATTTTCTTGCAATTTTATGGCAAATCTTTTTCTTCAATTACTGAAAAAGATATTAGATGTCAATTATATTTAGTTAGTTTTATGCATTTAGCTGGCGCGAAGCATCCCTTCGTATATTGAATGGTGTAATTTTGGAGAGCGATTTATAAACACAGGCAAAACTTTAAGTGTGTGTACGGGAATTATTGCGATATTTACAGGTTCCTAATCGATTTAGACAACTATGAGTTATAAACTAACTGACCCGTCCCACCTTCGCACTGGCTAGACAAATCGGCATATTTGACGTATTTAACTGAACTTTTTTTTTCATTTGGTAATTTTCACAAAATCCCTACTTTTTTGAGTTTTTTGTAAAAACCATTTTAACATCATCATTAATGAGCGAAATTTACATGGAACAGCGGCTTCTAATAGTATATATTTCGGGATTTAATAAGAAAGCTAACATATCTGACGTGTTTGAGATATTCGATATTGTGGTTTTCCAGTTTTTCATTTTTTTAGGCATATTGTCATTGCCATTTTTTTGGGTTTGTGGCATCTTTGATGTTTTTAACATACACTTAATACTAATAGTCTACGATGCGGTATTAAGAAAATATACCGTCATCTGTTAATTAGATAAAATAATGTTTATAGGCTTATTTCAATGTTATGAATCTATAAAAACAACCTCTGCCACCATAGGTCTGCTACAATTAATATTAATTCATTAATTAATTAATAATTAATTTATTTATAATTTTTACCTATTCATGTAAATTGCAGGAAGCGCCCATAAACGTTTAATATTTTATAATGTAAGCCTTGTTGTAATAGGCACCCGTCTCTATGACTGCTACAGGTATCTGCAGCCAGGTAAGACCAGGTATAAAAATGTGAATTATTTCCCTCACCTGTTAATTAAAAATTTCCAGTGCTGAATTAAATCGCCTCAAATTCTAAACACAATAATGCTTCGCAGTAATATAAAAATCTGATGCAGCCAGAGATAAAAAATTAAAAAGAAAATTTATGGTAACTATGGGAGCTCGATTCGAAGAGAGAGACAGAACAGTATTAATTACTTCTATGAAGGATAGTGTAAAATTAATGCGCGCGCATCATAGATCTGTTTACATGTACTTAATTTTTTTTTAATTTACAGAATACTGTGCAATATTAAGTTTCTGGAAGAATAATTTAAATATGATTGTTTTTTCGGTTGAGAGATTAAAAAAATATAGCTTAAAAAAACAGCAATTATTTACACTTACTGGGAAGTTTTCGTTGTGCTTAAATAATTAAATTTTTGTTTATAAAATGTTTTAATTACAATCCTTATACGCTGAAATAAATTATTTAAAAAATTTCAAAAGATCTCAGTATAAATGATTGTTTTAAAATATTCGTTGTATTTATTTTTAGAGTGTTGTTATACAAAACATATCAAATACAAAATTAGTACAATAATATTATGCTTAAAATATTTTGTGCCATCTAATTCTTGGTTGTAGCGCGGTGAACTTTCTCCATCGTCATCTGAGTCGTTTACTCCGTTTTCATTATTCTTGTAATGTTTCTATTTTCACACTCGGGTTCAGTTCAGTTCTTGGATTTATTTAAAAAAAGTCCAATTCACCGTGAATTGATAAGTCCTGAGCCGATGGTAAAAGCAGTCTTTTCTCGGTCTCCTTTAGCAAGTTCCACCTGCCAATAACCGCTCCAGGGTGGAAAACATCTTCGATCCAGTCAAGGTATCTAGGGTACCGTCTATTCTTGGAAGGGGATAGCTGTCTTTCTTTGTATCGTGGTTTAATTGCCGATAGTCCACGTAAAATCGAGTCGAACCATCTTTCTTTTTAACCAAGACAACTGGAGAAGCCCAAGGGCTATTGGATGGTTTAATAACACTTTCTTCCTCCATCTCGCGGACTATCCTGTCGGCTTCTTCTCTTTTAGCTAGGGGTAGTCTTCTCGCCGACTGTCGAATAGGTTGAGCGTCCCCAGTATTAATTTTATGTTTCACCAGATCATTTCGTCCTCTTTTGCCATTCCCTACATCGAAGATATCCTGGTAGTTTCTAACGATGTCCCTCAATTTTGCTTTCTGGTTTGGTTTCAAATTCTTAGATGAATCGGTGATGAGTCTTTCCAGTTCCTCAGATAGTTTACCAGGTGGCATTTCTGCATGTTGTATGCTTCTGACTACAGAGGAAACTGTTGAACAATGGCCCAAAGTTGTTCCTTTCTTAAGCACAACCGAATAATGATTCAGGTTCATTACTCTTACTGGAACAATCTCCCTGGCACGAAACAGAGTCTTCCCCAGTGCGACTCCTCTGCCTACATTTCCGTCGTTAAGTTCGGGATCAAACATCATTACTGTTCCAGCTTGAGCTTTCCCATCTAAGCAAGCATCTATAATGATTTCAGCTCTTTCCAGAACATTGATATCCTCTGCTAAGATGGCTCGAAGCTTTATGTCATCTTTTCCATGAAGCACCACTTCTTCGTCATTCACTCGCAGAATTCCATCTTTGAACTGGAATCCCTTGGAGCTCATGACATCCATTCCAAAGATTACTTCGCTTCGATGTCTGTCACAAATGCCCGATGTAGGAAGGTTGTGTTTCCCAAGGTCATTTCAACCTCTATTTCACCTTGGACTTTCGCTGCTTTTCTTGTCGCTGTTCGCAGTTGCCATTTTGTTGGTTTTATCATAGTCTCTAAAACAATGTTGGGCCTTATTACTGTTTTCGTCGCACCAGTATCCAGCAACATTGTAAATTGCTTCCTATTAATAAGACCATCTACAAAGACACTGTTAATGTGGTTGCGTAGCGAAGCGACATATGCGTTGGTAGTTGGGACTTGTTGGTTATAGGTCGACGATGGTCCCTTTATATTGACTTTCTTTAGTTTCCCCGACGAGGAAGTCTGTACTCCGTTGCTCTCCTTGCAACGACTCTGGACATGTCCTACCTTACGACACTTCCGACATCTAACTAGTCTTTTTTCGGTAAGGACTTCTTCTATTATCTTTCTTACAGAGGCTTCATCGTTTTCGCCATCTTCGGACTCTCCGTCAACGATTCGGACTCTGGCTTAACCTCTGCAGGTAGTTTTGCAGCCTCAAATTCCAGAGCTCGAGCCAGTACATCCACTAATTGAGTCGGTCGAGCTAACGTCAATGCTTGCCTGGCTTCGTTGTCCCGAAGTCCATCCACAAACGCTTGCACTGTTAACCTTTCTATCATATTTTCCGGTGTGGCTGGCTAGGCAAGGCCAACCAGACGGCCAATATCAGCTTCAAACTCTTGTAGCGATTCATTAGATTTCTGATGGCGATTTTTTAGTTGGGAGTGGTACACGTGCTCCAAAAGGGTCTGTCCATACCTCAGCTCTACGTGTTTAACCAGTTGTTCGTAGTCTTCTTGCTCCAAGGTATTCAATGTTTGTAAAATATCTGTAGCATCCCCTCTTAGGGCGAGGGTTAATGCTATTGCTTTTTCCTCTGCTGACCATCCGTTTAACTTAGCTGCAGGGTCGAATTGGCGCCTTTAGTTAGTCCATGACGATTTCCCATCAAATTCTGGAGGTTTCATTTTGTGTCTTGCTCCTTCGAGGGCAATTTTCGAATCCACTACTTCTGGACTGTTTCTGCTTTCGGTCTTTGGTGGAGTCTCTCCCCTTTTGTATTGTGACTACCTGTTCTCTTATTTTGCTGATCTCACCCTCCATTATTTGTTTTAGGTCTTCTATCCGCGTTTCATTTTCGACTATTGTCTGCTTTAGCTCTTCTACCCGCGTTTCATTTTTCACTGACTTCGACTATTGTTTGCTTTCGCTCCGCCATTTGAGCCTCATTCTCGGATATTTTCTCTTCCAAGCATTGCTGAATTTTTCTGAACCATGCTTTTCAAATTTTCTTCTAGGGATTTAGAATTTTCCAGTAATTTGTCTTTCAGGGTTTTAGAATTTTCTGCTAATTTATCTTCTAACGCCTCTTTCAAGTTTACAGAATTTTTCCAGCAATTTATCTTCTAGGGTTTTAGAATTTTCTAGCAATTTCTGTTCTAGAGTTTTAGAATTTACCAGCAATTTGTCTTCTATGGTTTTAGAGTTTTCTTGTAACATTTGTAGCTTATATTCTAAGGATTTAGAATGTTCTAGTAATTTGTATTCTAGAGTTTTAGAATTATCTTGTAATGTTTGCACTTTATCCTCTAAAGTCTTTGAATTCTGTTCCATTTTCTTTAAAAGCATACTCATGTCCCCATTACCAGAAACTTCAAACAAATATGTATCGGGATCGTTACCTTAATTTATTAGGGCATCTCCTAGCCGTTGTATTAATTCACTTTTCTTCCCACAAATTTCTAAATCCCTTTCCTCAAGTTCTTTTTGTAAGTCAATTGGTCCAAACTCACTGTTTTAAACATTGTTAGTTTATTTATTTTCCACTTCTAACAGTTCCACAAATTCACTTCACATCTGTCATCACTGTAATGTTTTTATTTTCACACTCGGGTTCAGTCCAGTTTTTGGATTTATTTAAAAACACTCCAGCTCACTCTAATTATTTCCACTACTTTAACACAATTTATATTCACAAGAAACTATTTACATTTTATCTTAACTATACAATACGACCGACGAAAACTGAATGCCTCCTATCGCCAGCTGTTCATATTTATATATTTCTCGGCGAATTGTCTGGTAAGTCCACGAACCATCGGGAAACTCTTTCATGATCTGGAAGCTTTAAGGGAATTCCCGGTAACGGCAGCGGTCGGCTTGTTGAGAGACAAACATTTCGGATTCCCAGAATTTATCGGAATAATGTCCCTTCCACGAATTGGTTGATGGCCGATTGCACCAGCTGTCGGATGAATTCTCGTAACATTATCTTCAGAATTGTTTGTCTCTTGAAAAATATCAATTTGAAACTGTGTTGCATCTCCAATAAACCATCGGGGCTTCAAATTACCTTCTTTAAACCAACCGCACTGTTCCGGATTTAGTTTAATACAGTCCGCATTTGTAGCATTCAACCACATGAAATTAACAAAATATCGTTCTCAGAACTTTTTGTTTCAAAGATTTCCAGCAAGGTGGAATCAGCATCGAATCAAAACTTTTAATTTTTTTTTAAATTGTTCATTGTTATTAGCAGACGCATACGCTTTTTGGAAAATTCTGTTTCTAGCGTCATTAACGCAAATACAGTACTTTACTCCGTATATTAAACGTGTAAATTCTTAAACAGCTTGCATATTTGATATTTTTTTGTATAACAACACTAAATACAACGAATATTTTAAAACAATCATTTATACTGAGATCTTTTGAAATTTCTTAAATAATTTATTTCAGCGTTATAAGGATTATAATTAATACATCTTATAAACAAAAATTTAATTATTTAAGCACAACGAAAACTTCCCGATAAGTTGCTGTTTTTTAAGCTATATTTTTTAATCTCTCAACCGAAAACCAATCATTTTTTAATTCTTCTTCCAGACACTTAATATTGCACAGTATTCTGTAAATTAAAAAATTTTTTAATTTAAACAGATCTATGATGCGCGCGCCTTAATTTTACACTATCCTTTTTCATAGAAGGAATTAATACTGTTCTGTCTCTCTCTTTGAATCGAGCTCCCATAGTTACCGTAAATTTTCTTTTTAAATCTTTATCTCTGGCTGCATCAGATTTTTATACAACTGCCAAGCATTATTGTGTTTAGAATTTGAGGTGATTTAATTCAGCACTGGAAATTTTTAATGAACAGGTGAGGGAAATAATTTACATTTTTATACCTGCTCTTACCTGGCTGCAGATACCTGTAGCAGTTATAGAGACGTGTGCCTATCACAACAAGGCTTACATTATAAAATATTAAAAGTTTATGGTCGCTTCCTGCAATTTACATTAATAGGTAAAAATTATAAATAAATTAATTATTAATTAATATTAATTGTAGCAGACCTATGGTGGCACAGGTTGTTTTTATAGGTTCATAACATTGAAATAAGCGTATAAAACATTATTTTATCTAATTAACAGATGACGGTATATTTTCTTAATACCGGATCCTAGACTATAATATACTGCTAACCGAGTCTAGAGAAGCGCAAACATAAAGGTGCAATCATATATATATATATATATATATATATATATATATATATATATATATATATATATATAAATAGATGATAACGGCTGAATTAATATAAAAATTCAATTAATTGGGAAGCAGCCAGTTCACTAGGGTGTTAAAAAGAAATACTCTTTATTACTTTGAAAAGCTTTCAGAATATGTTTATTCGTTCGTCAGTTCAACTAAAAATTACATATAAAATGACAGTAAGAATTGTTAAAATTTTTTTGAATATAAACTTACGAAAAGCGAGGTTCTTATTCACACTAACATTACTAGAGGAAAAAAAGGCCATACTAATATAAAACTATAAAATATTTCATGATTGACTGACATTAGTTTGTTTTGAAGTTATTTGTAAGGAATATGATTCGAGAAAAATCTAACTGAAATATATATTTATATCGTTTTACTGAACTTCGTATCTTATACGCATGTTCGAAAATGCGTCATTACAAGCTTTTATTTAGTTTCACCTGTCCCGATGTTTGTGTGTAATCAAATCTTGCAAGATAAATTTGATTCACTTCCCGGTTACCAATTGAGCTGAAATTTGTATGTGTAAATCCGGTGACAATGAAAAATTGTTATGACGTGGATGATCTGAAAATCGACACGGAAGGTGTCCATAGGAACGCGAGTTTGGACTCATTTGATCCATCTTAACTAGTACTTTGGTGCTAAATGGTAACCAGGGTCTGATGATGAAGCTGAAAGATGCCATAGGAACTTAGTAATTAAACGAGTTTGGGCTCGTTTGATTAGACTTAATGAGTTTTTTGGTGTTGGATGGTAACCAGGGTCTGATGATGGAGTTGGCAGGTTTGATTCGTTTTGAAGGTTGAACCGTTTTTGATGGGTGGTGAGTGGGGGTGGTTCGGTGGACGTTTGTTTTGATAGTGGAATCTGTCTGTTGATTAGATGGTTGATCCAATGACAAACTAAGCAGGTGTCGAGGGCTGAATGATATGAGGGTCTATAAACATGTCATATCGCTATCGTTGCGCCTCAGGATACCAGGGTGAAGCCTGTTGTACTGAAGCCCTCATCCCCCTACAACGGACCTCTGGAGGGATCGACTGTTTTTGTCCTATACTCCTAGGAACGACATAAACAAAAAAGAACTAGTACACAAAGAATGAAATGTTTAGAGAAGGCGAACTTGGAGTGACAAGAGAAGATTGTTAATGAAAACGATGTCCACAAGCGACAACGCTTGGGAAAAAATAGTTTAGCAGTAGCTAAACATAGAGAAAACGAATCGTTAGAACAACGCACTAATAGGCAAGATATCGATAGAATACAGACACAAGAGAGAAGGGAAAATGAATTACCTGAACAACGTGCTCTCAGGATATATAACGTTACAATACCTACACAAGAGAGAAGAAACAATGAATTATAAGTAGGACACTTGGTCAGACTTGAAAGAGTACTTTAATAACGTGATAATTACCTTTTGCGATAAATTGTGCAATATTTGCACCTGAGGTAATATTACGATTGTTGCAAACTGAAAAGCGCCTTCATTCTCGAATAATACCATTTTTTAAAACTGTAAAATTTAACAGCTTGAATGGACAATATGAATTTCGTAGCAAAGCAGTACTTTTTGCCCAAGATCTTTTCGTGTTAACTCAAAAACTACCACATATGTTTCCTAGAACTGTAGATTACTGTGGAATAGTGATTGTTACTGGCAACTGGAGAATTTAAATATTACTCGAGAGTTTTCAGTGTCTCGCAATAATGGTTCGGGGCTTTGAAACGGTAGGTGGCTAATAATCCCTTGTTGAAAACATAATGCAACCCTTCTCGAACATTTTAAGAAGAAAAAAAATACACAAATGTTTAAAATAACAGGCCAAGATCAGTTAATTGATGGAACAAAAAAGAATGAATAGATTGATATTAATAATATAATTCACTCGGACATTAACAAAACAGGAGGTCTTCCAAAACTAGAAATTTTTGTTGGTGCTAAAGTCATGTTGAAGTCTAAAGTTGATATTGCTAATGGACTTATGACTGAAGCGATAGGTCACATTGCTGAAATTAGTTGGACATATTACAGACGTGCTCAACTATACGATAGCGATATACCATCAGTTCACGTAGACTCTGGTAAGTCACGGCACAGCTGAAAGAAGAATGTTCCCGATTGTCTCATCTTGGACCTGAACTGTGCACAAAATGTAGGGAACTACTGTAGATCAAGCTGTTATTTATATTGGTTCCAAATTGTTTGCTGCAGGTCAAGCTTATGGGGCTTTAAGGCGAGTTCGGTCTTTAGCAGGTCTTCAAGTCGTAGAACTTGACTGCTCCAAGTTGACTTCGAGGAAATTGAAATGGATAGAATGAAAAAAGTTACAAACAACTAGGCAGTAATTACATAACTAATTGATATGTATAGTTATTAAAATATAAAATACATTCAGCATTAAGTGGTCGAAACTGCTACGGGCTCCGAACTACGCCGTAGTCAATTTCGAATAAAAAATTCCAAAAATTTAAAAATAAAATTAAAGAAAAAAACGTTTTTAAAAACAAGCTTTTATTACTTGTTAATAAAAAGAACTAGAAAGTTAAAAATAATTTTAACTTGATAAGAAAAATACCATTATATAGATACCTACATTGCAACCTTTAACGATAATTAACCTTCTTCGTCTACGTCACAATAATCCCATATCATACATACCTAATTATATATTTTTATTAAACCATAAAACTTTACATTTTGTATTAAATCTTTGCGTTTTTTTCACAGATCCAATTTTTTATAAAAGCGTGTTACATTGTGAAAGTAATGTTCCATCAAAATGTTTTATTTATAAAGAATTGGATCTGTGATAAAAACGTAAAGATTTAATACAAAGTGTAAAGTTTTAGGGTTTAATAAAAATAAGGTAAATTATTATGGTTAAAGGTTGCAATGTAGGTACGTATATAATGGTATTTTTCTAATCAGGTTTACATTATTTTTAGCTTTTTAGGTCTTTTTATTAAAAATTATTAAAAGCTTCTTTTTAAGAAGGTTTTTTTCTTTAATTTTATTTTACACTTCTGTCGTTGGGGTTATGATTTCTCTCTGTTTCATCTGTGGTTAGTGGTTTCCTATGATATTTAAATTCCCCCAACAGAGTCGCAACGCTTGCGCAAAACGGGTCAAGAACAGTGAAACGATATAATCTGGTGTCTTAGTCGGTGAATCTTTCACTTATGGGCGATAGCAGTATGTTAGATTTAAGTATATGGTTTTTAACATTTTTGGGGTTTTGACATTTGTCACATTTTTGATATTTTGGCATTGCGAAGTCTTGAGAAACGCGCAAACATCACGGTGTAGACATATATATGTCTATATCGTTTTACAGTACACGTGTCTTATGCGCATGTTCGAAAATGCGTGAGGTTATGTTTTCTCTGTTTGATCTGTGGTTAGTGCATTTAGTATTAAGTAATCCCATCACATTTATATTCTCTCAATAGAGTCGCAACGCTTGCGCATAATGGGTTAAGTACCGTAAAACGGTATAATTTGCTGTATCTCTTAGTCAAATTGTGAACATTATTGAGGTTCGTTTATCAAAAGTATATGTCTATCAGACAGTGGAGGAAAAACGGGAGAAGAAGACGTCATGAAATCCCCCCCTCCCCAATCGTTCATGTCATATTGACAAATCAATTGAAATAAAAAAAATATATGAGAATTTAATCAAATTAATTAATTTTTGGTGGGTTTGCACTTTGTAACTTAAAAGTTTTCGTCATTTCCAGTTTCAATCGAGTTAATAAAATAATATATATATATATATATATATATATATATATATATATATATATATATCTATATATATATATATATATATATATATATATATATCTATATATATATATCTATATATATATATATATCGAGTAACTAGAAGCGAAAGCAGAAGGCTACGAGAATTATGCGAACCGACCTGAAGAGGGCAGATGTGACTCTGCCGAAACGTCGTCATTTTACCATCGATCCCGGCAGGGATCAGTTATCAACTACGCGGATGAATTCCCGGAAACCACCTAAAACATATATATGTGGTTGATGATTTATTCCTGTGTACATCCGTTCGTCTGTATTCGTTTGAAAAATCACTTGACGTTTCGCCAAAATCATATTAGATACTAAGTAACTCTCTTTTGAGAAAGCCAAATATGATTTTGGCGAAACGTCAAGTGATTTTTCAAACGAATACAGATGAACGGATGTACACCGGAATAAATCATCAACCACATATTTCCATCCGTGAAACAGTATACACAAACATATATATATATATATATATATATATATATATATATATATATATATATATATATATATATGTTATATACGTCGTAAACAATACTTAGAATATTAAGTAATTTCGAAAAGATTGTTGAGGAGGTCTTGAATTATTTTGTCTATTCATTGGGTTTTCTCTCCTCCAAATTTTTTCCTGTAACAGATAAGTATTTAAAAATTGTATATGTAGAACAAAGTGTAGTAAGGCAATTTCGTAAAATTGCCCGGATTACTGGCTGTCTGTACAGAGATTCTTCCTCACAGTTTTTCTGAGAGAAAGAGATGTCTATAAAATGATCAACCAGTATTCCTGTATATAAGTAATGTAATACTTATCTGTGTATGGAGACGTTTCAACTCCGAGTCTGGAGTCGTTGTCAATCGTTTAGTGTTGTTTTCGAGGTTTTTTTCTAAAAAATTTCCGCTTTGATTTTGAATTTGTTGTTTGTCAAAAAATTTGACACTGACAATTTGTCGTTTGGCGATCACTTGACTCTGAGGTTACCGTTTTTTTGTTCTGTTAGCAGTAAATTCTTCCAGTCCAAATGAAGGTCGGCTGAAGGTGCTCCGATTTCAGTGTTGTTATCATCATACAGCTGGCTTCTTTAAGTTTTCTCTTTTTTAAATTTTCTTCTTTCAACAAAATCTTTGTTTTATCCCAGTCTATCCTATGGCTGCCAGTGCTCGTTAATACATGATTGGCCAAATTTGATTTGTCCACATGTCTTCTGGAAATGTTATATTGATGTTCTTTTTTCCTTACTTCTAAAGGTCTTGAAGTTTCACCGGTATAAGAATGGCCACAGTCACACAAAACACTGTACACACAATTTTTAGAACTCTGGGTTGCGTTAAACGGTTTGGTATGTGTGAGGATAGAGCGCAAGGTATTATTTGTTTTAAAACAGTTTTAACGCTGTATTTATTTCCTAACCGCTTAATTTTTTCCGATACACCTGGGATATATGGAATTATGTTCATAATTTGGTTGTCTGTTTGTGTTTGGTTGGTATTAGTGTGATGGTTATTTGTGCTGGTTTGTTGTTGCGATTTTCTTTCTAACTGATTTATAGTTTTATTTATAAAGTCTTGGGGATATTCGTTTTGAAGTAGATGTTCTTTGATAATATTGACTTCTTTGTTAAAGATTTGGGTGGATGAAGATATGTTTTTTGCTCTATCATATAAGCACTTTACCACACCTTTCTTTACATTTAAAGGATGTTTGGAGTGAAAATTCAAATATCTATTAGTATTTGTAGGTTTTCGATAAGTACTTGTACTTATTGTGTTGTTTGTTCTATCTATAAGTACATCAAGATAAGCAAGTTTATGCAAATTTTCCATCTCCATTGTAAATTTTATTGTGGGTTCTTGACTATTGATGTAATCTAGGAATGAGTGCAGTTCTTCAGCACCATACTCCCAAACCACAAAAATGTCATCAACGTATCTCCACCACACTTTTGGTTTCATTTTATATTTGCCTATGAATCTTTCTTCAAAATATGTCATGAATATATTACTGATTATAGGAGATAAAGAAGAACCCATGGCCATACCAAATTCTTGTTTATAGAAATCTCCTTCAAATTGAAAATATGTAGTGTTTAAGCAAAGTTCGGTTAGTTCCATAATTGTGTCAATGTTTAGTTTTGTTTTGTTGTGTAAGGTAATATCTTGTTGTAATTTATTTTTTATAATTTGTAATGATTTATCAACAGGTACATTTGTAAAAAGACTAACTATGTCGAAACTTACTAGTATATCATTTCTGTTGATAATAAGGCTTTTTAATTTTGTTAAAAAATCATTAGTGTTTTTTAAATTGTTTGGATTATTTTCGTAAGGTTTAATTATATTTAGTAAAAATTTTGATATGTTTTGTAATGGTGAATTTATTGAACTTACAATGGGTCTCATTGGTATTGTGTCTTTATGTATTTTTGGAGCGCCATATAAATGTGGAGGTTTACTATAGTGTGGTGTTAAGTGTTTTCGTTCTAATGGAGTGAATTCTTGTTTGTGTTTTGTTATAATGTCTCTAGCGGCTTTTTCTATATTTTGCGTAGAATCTTTTTTGAGCTTAGAATATGATCCTGTGTTAATAAGGTCCATCATTTTGGTGTTGTAATCATTTTTATCAAGTATAACCGTAGCGTTACCTTTATCGGCAGGTAGAATTTTAATTGTGTTGTCTTTTTTAAGTTTTTCTACGGCATATTTTTCTGTAGGAGTAAGATTGTATTTTATTTTGTGTTGCTTCTCTAGAAGTAATTTATTTCTTATTCGGTGTTCACTGGACACTTCTGGAGGCAGTTTTTGGGCTGTGTCTTCAATCGCAACTATCAGATCTAGTTTAGGTATATTTTGTGGAGTGATTGAATAATTTAATCCCTTAGAAAGTACGTATTGTTCTGTTGGTGTAATGTGTTTAGTTGATAAATTAATCACAGGTTTATTGATGAAATTTGTATTTGGTGTAAGTACAGATTTTTTGTGTTTTTCATTTAAGAGATGTTTAAATTTATTTATATTTCTGTTTTTACATATTTGAAATTCCAAGCTGTATGAATCCTTTAAACAATTAAAGATGCGGTTATAATCTGATGGAATGTGCGTTTCTTTGAATTTGTTTTCTAATATAATGATGTTATTTTTAAGGCCTACCTTCAATTTCCGATGGTGTTGTATTCTATTTCTAACTAAAGCATTACTTGTTTTCAACTGAATTCTAATACTACCTCTGTCTGTGAATGGCATTTTTGGTAACAACCCCTTTGGAATTATTCCTTCATTTAGGCATTTTATTAGGAACGTTAAGCTGTTCTGTGATCGTGCTAGTTTCTTATTTAGGTTTTCTAATTTTCTAAAATTTGTTGTTGAAATTGGCCCTTACCTCATTCGTAAGTAATTTCGAAAAGATTGTTGAGGAGGTCTTGCCTTACTACACTTTGTTCTACATATACAATTTTTAAATACTTATCTGTTACAGGAAAAAATTTGGAGGAGAGAAAACCCAATGAATAGACAAAATAACTTAGAATATTAATATGATAACACCGTGTAACCGGTCAAATGAGTCGTTCACATGGTGTCATATTACACGATATAGCAATTCCCAGGAAATATGCAAATGCCCATCGCACGTGTAAAACTGCTGACTGCTGACAAAGCAACACATAACTTATAAATGCACATGCGATGGCTGTTAGCGTCATTAAGTGTATCGCTTTCATTTATTTCATTTATATTGTTTAACGTAACTTTCAAGTAAAAATATTTAATTTGGGTTTTAAATAAAAATATATTTTTTAAAAACCATTTGTGTTTGTGAAGATATAAAATTGGCGCAGTCAGTAGGATTGTTCCAAAACGACTAGAACACGAGAATTCTAACTAGTCGTAGTGGTTTCCAAACCTCCGTGGGACAATCAACCTCTTTCTGGAGACACAACTGGAAGCGAGCTAGCACCAGGAACACGCAACGGCTAACCAGTGCAGTTAACTTACAGAACAGTCCATACCAGGAATTATATTGTAAGGATTACGTTATTATTATTTTATTATTTCCATTTATTGATACACTTAATCACCATTTCTATCATCAAAGATATACCCATTAATATTCCTTAAATATTTTAAACATATTACATCACTACCTTTAATATATTGTTCATTTATTTTGAGTAAAAGTGCAAGGTAAGAAATATTTTTGACATATTAAATTTATACTATTATTTTGAACTACCACTCATAATAAGCTGATCTAATTATTTTATTAATGATTTATTGACACATTTATTTATACGTTTTACCATTGTCAATTCGACAATATAATCTGATTTAAATTTTTAATATTGTGCAAATACTTTATTCTTAAACAATATGACTACTACAAGGCAAGGTGCAGCCACTCCAACTGTGGAGCCCTATAAAATTTCCGAGATTTTCGCGATAGTACCGGAGTACGACGGTAACTCCATCTTTTTAAATACTTTTATCACATCTTGTAACACCGCCCACAGTATGGCGACCGATAACCAACAGGTCCTACTTATACACCACATAAAAAATAAACTCCGTGGCAGGGCAGCAGAACTAGTAAATTCGCGAAACCCTACACAATTGACTGAAATCATTACTCTTCTCGAAAACCACTTCGGAGACCCTCGAGACCTATCGGCACTCATTCAGGATCTCCAACGAATGCAACAATTACCATACGAATCACCCTTAACTTTCTCGACTAGAATTCAGACCCACCAGGCAAAAATGTTGGCAGCAGTCACAAAACAAAATATAACTTCCAACGAAAAACAAGCTCAAATAGATTTAATTGAACCTATGGCACTAAATAGCCTGCTTACAGGCCTACAGCCAAAAATGGGACAATTAATTCGAGCAAGCGACCCAAAAGATATCTTAACCGCGATCTCTAGAATTAAAAGAGAAATTCAATTAAACCATTTCGAAACCCAAAAATTTTCTAACTTCAAAAATACAACTCCGTCCTTTACAAGACCGAATCAATTGCCACCTCCAAAACAATGTACATTCTGTAAGAGAATGGGCCATTCAGTTATTGAATGCATCACTAGATCGAGGCAATTCCAACAAAACCAAAGCTTTGGACAAAATCAAAGTTTTGGGCAACATTCCAACCAACAAAATTACCAGCAACCTCGCCAAACAAACTTTCCACCCAATAGATATTTTCAGCAACAACGCCCATCAATAAGTAATCAACCCCCAAATACGGACCAATTTAAACCGAACCCTAATTTTTACCGACAACAACGTACTCATCACCTAAATAATCATGAGTTCGAAAATCATAGATTTGAACAAACCTATTCGAACCCAACAAACAACCAGTACCAATACACAGATTACGACAATACCGACTATTTTTCCTACGACAATTCCCACAATGACTTTTACGATTACTGTAAAACAGACTTCGAGAGCGAAAATTACTCTGAAAACTACGACGACATTTCTCCTACAAATTTTCAGGACACTACTCCTCAAACAGAACCCCCGGACATATCAAACCTGCAAACCCACATTCAAACCTTGAATTTAGACAGCTTCGACCCCAATCTGAACATCCCCGAACAGAGATTTCTGTAAGACCCCTCTTGTCTGTAAACTCTAAGAACTTGTATTACATCACCGATGCATCCAACACCTACAAACTTCTTGTAGACACCGGTGCAGGACTCTCTATGTTTAAGCAAAAAACTTGCAAACGATTCAGGGAAAGGTTCCAAGAAAATGTTGTCATCCAGGGAATAACTAACGAGAAAATTCATATCAACGAATCGACTCTCGTCCCGTTTAATATCAATGATCCTCATAAGGATTACATTTGCAATATCGATACCGAGTTCGACGGATTGTTAGGCATCGTCGATTTCCATAAAAGGCAATTAGTAACCAACTTCAAAACACTTCCGTTGTATAAAGTATAAAGTAACAGACGATTTAATCAGTAAAGACATCCCCAAAAAATTTCATGTGACCCCGTCAACACAATTTCTATTCAACCACGTACAGAGCAAATCTGTAAACTTACTTGCAACCTTAGAGATACAGACGCCTTATTAACAGGCATATAAATTGAAAAAGTCCATCTTCCGAATGCTCTAGTAAAAGTCGATAGTAATGGCCCATTTCTGACATCCGTATTAAATGCAAATGCCATCCCTAAAACTATAAATTTCACTGACATTAAACTTGAACCTTTACAATAGTTTAGTGTGAATTCTATTTCACAAACCCAACCAACAAGACAACAACATACTAGAACGACAAGAGCAAATTTTCAATCAACTTCGACTTGACCACTTAAATGAAGAAGATTCCGACTTAATATCACAACTATGCCTTGACTACTCTGACATATTTTATCTTGAAGGAAACAATCTGTCATTCACCAACGAAATTAAACATACCATCGAAACTAACAACTCTAGACCAGTTTTCACGAAATCTTATCGCTACCCTCAGATACATAAAGAGGAAGTTAAATCCCAGGTATCGAAAATGCTAGACGAAGGTATTATACGCCATTCAAACTCACCCTGGTCCTCCTCTGTATGGGTAGTACCGAAAAAACTGGACGCTTCAGGAAAGCAAAAATGGAGCGTTGTAGTTGACTATCGAAAACACAACGAACTAACGGTCGATGACAAATATCCTCTCCCTAACATTTCTTATTAGATCAACTTGACAAATGCCAATATTTCACAACACTCGACCTCGCCTCAGGATTCCATCAGATTCAGATTGACCCAAAAGACATTTCCAAAACCGCGTTTACCGTTGAGAATGGGCACTACGAATTCGTAAGGATGCCCTTTGGTCTAAAGAATGCCCCTTCAACATTCCAGAGGGTTATGGACAACATTCATTTAGGAATTCAAAACGAACGTTGTCTCGTCTATATGGACGACATAATCGTATACTCTCCCACTGTCAACGAACATTTGTCTCCTCTTACTGATGTTTTTAAACGCCTACAAAAGGCAAACCTCAAAATCCAACCCGACAAGTGCGAATTTCTTCGGACATCTGATTACCAAAGATGGGGTTAAACCCAATCCATCAAAGGTGAATGTATATTGAAATTTCTTCAGCCCCAAAATCAAAAAGATATCAAATCCTTTCTGGGATTAGCCGGGTATTATCGTCGATTCATACTCAATTTTGCTAAAATTTCAAAACCACTAACAAAATTGCTGCAAAAAGATGTTTCATTCTATTTCAGTTCTGAATGCGTTAATTCTTTCAATGAATTAAAGCAAGCCCTCACTTCGACACCAATTTTAATTTATCCCGAGTTCAATGAGCCCTTTATTTTGACAACTGACGCTAGCGCATTGGCAATCGGCGCTGTGCTTTCACAGTGACCAATAGGCAAAGATCTGCCAATTAGATATGCATCTGGGACCCTCTGCAAAGCTGAGACTCGATACTCCACTATAGAGCGTGAACTTCTAGCTATTGTTTGGGCCGTTAAACACTGCAGGCCAATAATTTTTGGACGAAAGTTTAAACTTCTGACCGACCACCGCCCGTTAAACTGGCTCTTTTCTATTAAAGATCCAGGTAGTCGACTTGCCAGATGGCGCCTCAAACTCAAGGAGTACGATTATGAAATTATATACAAACCGGGAAAAGTAAATAAGAACACAGACGCCCTTTCTCGCATTCGAATCAACCATTTTGATGAATGTATGACTTTCCAATCAAACACCAAACTCCAACACTTCACGATAACTCCCTTAAACGAAAACGAAGACAGTGATACAGAACAACTTAAAACAGGCAACGAGGACAACTCAATTTTTTCAGAATTTCGGACATTCTTAGAACGGTATAAGACCGTCTCACTTATCGACTATAGTAAAATTCAGTAGTCCAACTGTCAACTCCTTAATAGAGGAAACAAAAATATCTTAGTTTTCTTTCAATCCGGCAATTTAAAAGATTTTCATAACCAAATTCTTGAGGATATCTTCGAAGAGAACGCCAACTTCGAGCAATTCAAAATCAATATTTTCAATAGTAAAGCGTTCGAAAAAGACGATATTACATTATTCCCTTACCAACTGATTTAGACACTGTGAACGAGGTATTATTTGCCTCAATTTACAAAAGCAAAGACCTTCTAACTGACTCTGAACTATACTGCGTTGAAAATAACTTAGACCTATCTATACTTGAAATGCTTTCGTTTATATTCGCAGAAACAGACATAAACTGGAAAGTCTGTCAGAACATAACAAAAACAGTAGGAAGAGATCAAGTGCCAATAATACTAGATTAATTCCATAACGGTAAAAACAACATACACATAGGGATCAACGAAACTATTAGACGAATTAAAGAAAAGTATAACTGGCAAGGTATTACAAAAGACGTAGAAAACTACATTAGAAACTGTCAAATCTGTCAGACAACTAAAGCTTTCCGAAAAAACCTTGACAACCCCTTAGTAGTAACTGAAACTCCAAGAACCCCTTTTGAAAGGATAAACATCGACATTCTCGAAGTTCCTAGCAAAAATTATGCCCTCACTATCCGAGACGAATTAACTAAATATTCCCAGGTCTACCCGATTAGCGACAAGTCCGCTAAAACTGTCGTTAGTACACTCTTGGTGTTTTTCCAACACTTCGGAACGCCTTTGAGAATACACTGCGACTACGGTCGTGAATTCGATAATGCACTCCTCAAAGACCTTTGCAAATTGTTCGATATTAAACTTTCCTACTCTAGTGTAGGACACCCCCAATCTAACGGCTCATAGACGTTTTCATTCAACTTTGTTAGATATGATCCGTATTCATAAAGCCGAGCACCTTGACGAACACCCCTTCAATATTCTGCCATACGCAATTATTACTTACAACAACTCCACTAACAAAACTCATGGGTTCACACCCTAAGAACTCCTTTTCGGGCACACGTCTAGCCGACCACCTGAAACCCTCTATAACGAAAAGGACTTGATTTCTAAATACATCAGAGACTTAAACAATCGTATCTCACAGTACTACAAAATAGCACGCGAAAGAACCGATATTCAAAAACAGAAAGACAAAATTCGATTCGATAAACATGTTTCGGACAAAACCCCACATTATCAAGTAGGTGACAAGGTTTACGTACGCGAATCGCAGTTCAAAGATAAACTACAAAACAAATTTAATGGACCCTTTCAAATAGTAGAACTACATACAAACTCAGCTACTTTATTAAATTCTTGTACTAACCAAAAAACCAAAGTAAACTTTGACCGTATGAAACCTTTCACAAAAGACTGATTTCTTTACAGGGTCATCCTGCTGTTCGGATCGGCAGCATCCCAATTTGAAATAAAGCAATCAATAACACCATAGGGATTTATTATCATGAAGAATCACGTATAGCCGTGTCAAATCACAAATGGACTCTTCTAGTTCATAGAAATCTCTCCGCCCTAGAACAAGCTTTTACTACCAACGACAGAATTCTCGATGCACTAACTTTATCACTAAAAACTAACGTCCACCAAACCAATATATTCCGTGCTGACGTTCAATCACACATCAACTTACTTAACCAAATCTCAAACTCTGTCAAAAACAAATAACTGGTAAATTAGACGCCGCCGACGGCGAGTTCTTCACCAACAGTATAAATAGTTTAAACAAAGAACAACTGCAGATCGAAAAACTTTTGAAAAACCAAATCAGTGTAACCACCTCAGTTAAAAAGAACTTTAACGAGACTATTCAACACATTCAGGTCGAAGAGAAAATATTTAACGAAAATATTCGAAAAATGGAAAATATGATTCGTAAAGTAAACGACAAAATGGCGTACGTGGAAACAAAACTTTCATTTCTAGAAATGACGGAAAAACTAATGGAAAAGTATCTCTTTCTAGAAGACAACTTAAATGATGTTCTTAATTCCATAACTTTTGCCCGTCTAAAAATTATCCACACTTCAATTTTAACTCCAGAACATTTCATTGCCGCCTTATCACAAATATCACAAAATGTCGTGAAAAATAATTTACCTTTGCATGTCAAATATTCAAGTATTGCACGATACTTAGAAATTACAGAATTAGAAGCTTTTCAAACAGATTCCGACCTTGTACTTATACTCAGAATTCCTCTTATTGAACAGCAATCATTCACTGCACTCCGCTTATACCCAATCCCAATCTATGATGATAGAACTGGGTTATACCATGCACTTTCATTCACTCATAAATATATAGCAAAATCGACGATTCCTTACTGTATATACCGATAAAAGATCTTAGTGCGTGCAAACCGTTGAACAATCAAAATAAATTGTGTTCCGAACTCTATGCCTATCCGATAGACTCAAATGCTTTGTGCAAGGCCCAACTTTTAAAAAAGTGCCGGACAATTGTGCCGTGATTTCTGCTCAAGGGTACGACGTTCAAAAACTCGAAACCAACGTGTGGTTAATTATGGTTACCGAGCCTCTCAGTATTACCATCACCTGTACCGACATCAATACAAAACCCTTAACACTCATTATTAACTCTTTATTAAAACTTCAGAAAGATTTCAGTGCCTTCATTGGGATAAACAAAATCGAAGCAGAAGCCACAAAAAGCAGCAACACCCTTGATAACTATCAACCAGTTCTTATCCCTTTTAACTGCTGCGATGCCATACCAGAAAAAATTGTCGTTCCCAAACCTTTGAATTGAATTTCGAGGAGTTAAACGTCGCAAACCACAAATTCAACGACTATTCAAAGGACCTAGACGAATTAATAAATCAGCCATTCGTCAAAAAGAACATTTCTTGGTTCACCTACGTGACAATATTTTCCATTATAATAATTGTCGCCGTATTTGTCCTACAAACGCTTTGGAGTAAACACAATACAACCAGTGAAAGTCCATCACCCACAACCAGAATTTCAAAATTGTTCGAGCTAAATACCCCAAAATAATGTTACGAAATTTACCCAAAGCCGACCCTGTTTCATTTCAGTACGACAATAAACGCTTTAAGATAAAAAACGGTTCTCGAAAAGACTCAGCAGCGGAAGGAGTGATGATTGATTTTACTGGACAATTCGACGCTGGTTTTCTAAAGGAAGCACGCCACGATTGCGAGTTAGTTGATGGAGCGAAGAGCTTATATGAAAGATTGTTATTGTGATATTAGAATCAGCTGTTGTATATTCGATGTAAATAAAAGTTTCTAGAAAAGTGAAAGTGAATATTAGTTTTAGAATTTTAAATTGAACCCACAGACTTTACAACAAATTTGGTGATCAGAAGTAGAGGATTAAGTGCAGTTAAAATCGTAATTTGATTTATGGAAACTCGTAGTATGGAAAAAACCGACGAAACTACCAAAAAAATTATCAAACAGGTTACGGAGGGACTGGATGAAAAAATAGTCCAGATTCTAGAAAAACGTGACAAGAAGGAAAAACAACATCAAGAAGAAATTCAACAAAGGTTAGTAAAATCTTTTGATGAAAAACGTAAAATAGAATTAGAAAATCTTGTCACTACCATGGAAGAAAAACAACATAATTTAATTGAAGGATTGTTCTCGAAATGTAAATTATTAGATGAACAGAGACAAGAAAAACAAGATCAAACTGAATTAAAACGGAAGAAAAAAGACAATTGCAATTTGAACAATTAATGCAAATAGTATCGCAAGTTAATGAAACAGTTAATGAAAGAATGCAAATAGTTGAATCAGATATAACAGAAATAAACGACGACATAAAGATCCTAAAAGGTAATGTGGAGACTCTTGAAATCAAAGTAGATGACATCGATTCCGTCCAGAACCAGGTGAAATTTGAAATAAGTGCTATCCAAAGCCAGGTAAAAGCTGAAATCAGTTCAATTAAAGACGCCGTACACAGTGAATGAAGTACAAGATAAAGTGGAAACAGCAATTAAAAAATTGCAACAAGATTTGCAGAGACGGAAATACCAGCACACCGTGAGTACCAAAGGTTCCTTTAGTAAACCACCCACATTTGATGGCAGCTAATGGATGGGATAACCAAGAAAAATCCACGTCTCTGGTAATTTCGTTAAGAGGTCCGGCCCTAGAACTCCTCCAAAGTATTCCAGTCGATGAACAAGGTAATTTCGACAAGATCATCGCTATCCTAGACAAACGATACGACAATCAATCCTTGAGCCAGGTATACCAAGTCCAACTGAGTGGAAAAACGCAAAAATCCGGTGAAAGCCTCCAAGAATTGGAAGCAAAGATTAGACGATTAGTACACTTGTCCTACCCAGACCTGCCAGAGGAAACGAAAGACCAGTTGGCCATACAGAGTTTCATAAACGGCATAAGAGATGTGGAAGTACAAAAAAAAAATTAAGACTGAGTGGCGTCAAGAGAGAAATGAAGTTCTACTTCGGGCTTTGGAAGTAGAAGCCGTCCATGAACATGTCCAAGCCGAGGGTCCGAGCAGTTTCCTTTAACCAGGAAGAGTCAGAGTCACCATTTCAAGCGCTGCTGGCTGGTCTGAATAAAATATTAGAAACGGTCACAAAGAACTGGCACCAGAGGGGCATGTTACAGGTGCGGACGGACAGGGCACTTCCAATGTGATTGTCGAGTGAGGCTACCTGAACGGTCACCGACCAGGAGTAACCAACAGAACAGCCACATGTCCAGGGACCGTCAGCCAGTCAGCATAAGGGGGCGAATGCTGGCTGACCCTCCATCAGCCCCCAAAACGTTATCCATCCGGGGATTTTGCCAAGATAGCGGCAGCCTAGTCATCAGAGGCACCATCAATGGGCGAGCAGTTATCATAACCATTGACACCGGCGCCGCTGTGTCCATTGCCAAGTCCAGAGTTTTGAGAGCATCAGAAATTCGGCCAGTTACCAATAACATTCAGCTCAGAACAGTCACCGGCGAGTCCATGTCAATACAGGGTGAGGCAGATGTCGTGCTACAGATAGGGGACAACATGATCCCGCATAGGGTCCTGGTAGCGAATATTGAGGACTATTTTATACTGGGAATGGACCTAATTAGCCAGCATTGGATTTATGTTCGACCCGAGATATGATGTTCTTCGGTTCCTAAATGAGGAATTTGTATTGACACGGCCCGTCAACACATCAGTCACCCCCATAAAAATTGTGGCAAAGTCTTCAGCTAGAATTCCCGGTCGAACGGAACAGATTATTCATGGGCAGCTAGACAGCAATCCTGGGAGCTGCGTTGGAATGGTGGAGCCCGTACACTCAGCTCATGACTACTTATAGTTAAAACCGGAGGAGATATACCAATCAGAGTCCTGAATTTGTCCAACAACGACATCAGAATTGCCAATGGTCAAGAGATAGCTTGTTTCGAGCCAGTAGAGACCATCATCAATTGCGAAGAGTACCAGACGTCGGTGAAGGAGACAGGGCCCAGTAAAGAGTTCCTACAACAGTTTGCTGACCATTTGACATACTTGACACCAGAGAACCAGAAGAAAGCCAAGCAATTTATTACAAAACACTGGCAAATTTTTAACAGTAAAAATGGAACCACCGGTCGCACCAACATCATCCAGCATCGAATAAATACCGGAAAGGCTCAACCCATCAGTTTGGGGGCCGTCCTATCCCAGGTGCAAGATGGTGAAGAGAGAGTGATCGAGTATTACAGCCGTGGATTCTCGAAACCGGAAAGAAATTATTGCGTCACCAGAAAAGAACTTCTTTCAATAATAAGGACTGTAGACCATTTCCACAAATACCTCTATGGTCGTCATTTCTTAATCCGAACAGATCATGCCGCACTCAAATGGCTGCTGGACATGAAGACACCGGAAGGACAACTGGCCAGATGGATGGAGAAATTACAGCAATATGACTTCAAGGTGGAACACCGTGCCGGCCGTTTGCACAATAATGCCGATGCCCTATCCAGAAGACCCTGTAGAGCGGAATGCGGACATTGTCTGAAGACGAAACAGCGAGAGGGTATCTCCATCAGGCAGATCCGAGTGCAGACCAATGAAGACTGGACAACGGAACAGTGCATCCAGGACCAAATGGCTGATCCAGACATCGAACCAATATTGTCACTCAAAACGAGAGGGGCACCCAGGCCACGATGGGACGAGGTAGCTAGATACTCCGGCGTGCTGAAATCGTTATGGGCTCAATGGGACTCTATAAGAGTAGACAATGGAATGCTCAAGCGAGTTTGGGAAAGCGCTGATGGACAAGAAACCAAGTCCCAACTGGTAGTTCCGAAGAAAAACGTACCAGCCATCCTGACCGAAGTACATGATGGAATTACCGGAGGCCACCTGGGCATGAATAAAACCCTTGACAAAGTTCGCCAGCGGTACTACTGGGTGAATTACTTCGAAGACGTCAGAGCTTGGTGCCGCAAATGTGCCATCTGAACAGACAGTAATGGCCCGAAGACCCGGACCAAGGACAGAATGCAGCAGTACAATGTGAGCGTCCCATTTGAAAGAATTGCCATCGATGTCGCGGGTCCGTTTCCCGAGTCTAAGAGGGGGAACAAATACATTCTGGTCGCAATGGATTACTTCAGCAAATGGCCTGAGGCGTATGCGATACCCAACCAAGAGGCAACCACGGTAGCGACGGTGCTAGTAGAACAACTATTAGCAGGTTTGGCGTCCCGATGGAATTACATTCAGACCAGGGGCGTAACTTTGAATCGAATGTATTCCAGAAGGTCTGCACGATGTTGGGGATCAGGAAAACGAGAACAACACCATTACACCCACAGTCAGACGGAATGGTGGAAAGATTCAACAGGACCTTGGAACAACACCTATCCAAGGTCGTCAGCAATAACCAGCGTGATTGAGATGAGCATATTCCCCTATTCTTGTTGGTCTGTCGTTCAACCGTACATAACAGTACAGGTCTGACTCCAGCCAGGGTCCTATTCGGAAAGGGACTGAGATTACCCTGCGATCTAGCCTTTGGCTCCCCCGAAGAACCTCCCCAAGACATCGATGATTATGCCGACCAGCTCCGACATAACATGCTGGCAATACACGAATTAGCCCGAACGCAGTTGTTGGCCACCAGTGACCGGATGAAGACGCGATACGACCTCAAGGCCAATTCAGTCGGGTTCCAGGAGAGGGACAAAGTCTGGCTGTACAACCCCCAACGGGGCAAGGGTAAATCCCCAAAGTTTACACCCGCCTGGGATGGTCCATACGAGGTGGTCAAGAGGCTGAATGACGTCGTCTACCGGATGCGTCGAAACTCCAAGGCTAAATTGAAGGCGGTTCATTTAGATCGACTCGCTCCCTACCATGGAGAGGATGTTTCTGATCGGGACGATCAGAATTAAAGGGGGGGCAGTGTTACGAAATTTACCCAAAACCGACCCGGTTTTATTTCAGTACGACAACAAACGCTTTGAGATAAAAAACGGTTCTCGAAAAGACTCGGCAGCGGAAGGAGTGATGATTGATTTTACTGGAGAAATCGACGCTGGTTTTATAAAGGAAGGACGCCACGATCGCGAGTTAGTTGATGGAGCGAAGAGCTTATATGAAAGATTGTTATTGTGATATTAGAATCAGCTGTTGTATATTCGATGTAAATAAAAGTTTCTAGAAAAGTGAAAGTGAATATTAGTTTTATAATTTTAAATTGAACCCACAGACTTTAGAAAAATTATTAAAAAAAATTGTTTTGTAAAACTTATTTATCGCTAAAAACCGCATTGTTTTAGGTTTTATTATTATTGACCTTAATGTTAATTATATATTTATTTTATAGAATTTACGCTATTTTATTGATTTTTGCTTTTTACAAATGTCATATTTATACAACCCTTATACTTTATTATATTTACAAATTCTGTTTTCAGAAAAGTTCCTGTAAAACAGCAACTTTTTCTTTGTGAGGGGAGTTGTTATATACGTCCTAAAAAATACTTAGAATATTAATATGATAACACCGTGTAACCGGTCAAATGAGTCGTTCACATGGTGTCATATTACACGATATAGCAATTCCCAGGAAATACGCAAATGCCCATCGCACGTGTACAACTGCTGACTGCTGAGAAAGCAACACATAGCTTATAAATGCACATGCGATGGCTGTTAGCGTCATTGAGTGAATCGCTTTCATTTATTTCATTTATATTGTTTAACATAACTTTCAAGTAAAAATATTTAATTTGTGTTTTAAATAAAATATATTTTTTTAAAGCATTTGTGTTTGTGAAGATATAATATATATATATATATATATATATATATATATATATATATATTTAGGTTTTCGCGGGCACTAAATGTTTTAGGTGGTTTCCGGGAATTCATCCGCGTAGTTGATAACTGATCCCTGTCGGGATCGATGGTAAAATGACGACGTTTCGGCAGAGTCACATCTGCCCTCTTCAGGTCGGTTCGCATAATTCTCGTCGCCTTCTGCTTTCGCTTCTAGTTACTCGAATACTAAGATTTTCAGAAGCGTTCGCGCTGTTATATAGTCGCGGCTCGACGCCTATTGGTTGGCACCGTGAACGGCTGCGTGTGATTGGCCCTGGGCGCTCAGTGGGCACGCCTCCCGCCTGTTGATTTTGTATCTCCGGTTGAGTTGTTATTGGACGGGTCCGAGCCGGTACGGTGTTTAATAGAATTTTCCAACAATTCGATAAGTTCTGAATTTCATTGCGTGCGTTTAGACTGTGAGGTCTCTTCGCTATTTCAATTGCCTCTCTTACGAGTCTTGATTTCGGGTGTTCTATATTTGCCAGTACTCTGGTGTTCTCAAAGTCTATGTGTGACATCGTGGTGGCGTGTTCCGCAATGGATGTTGTTTTTTCCTGCTTTCTTACAGCGTTCTGGTGTTCATCACGTCTAGCTTGAATTCTTCTATTAGTTTGCCCCACATAGGTTTTATGACAGTCTGCACATGGAATCTCGTACACTCCCTGTTGTTCTAAAGAGATCCTCGTCTTTGGAGTCCTCAACACCGTGCTTATTTTTCTGTCTGTATTGAAAATAGTATCGATATTGTGTCGCGGTAGAATTCTTGCAATACTGTCCGTGGTCCTCTTGACATACGGTAAATAAGCCTTGGTTATTGGTATCTCATGCTCCTCGTCTGTTTGTCTCGGTTTTGACTTTAGGGCTCTTTGTATATTTCGGTCTGTAAATCCGTTTTGTCTCAGAGCTGTTTTTAAACTGTCCATTTCCTGTTTGATGTTATCCTGGTCAGCTAGCCTTTGTGATCTGGTTACTAAAGTCTTGACGACGGCTTGTAGTTGGGCTGGGTGGTGATGAGAATTAGCATGAAGGTATCTGTTGGTGTGAGTTGCTTTCCTATATACTGTATGGCCAAGGGTTCCATCTTCCTTCCTATTTATGAGAACGTCAAGGAATGGCAGTTGATTGTTGGCTTCAATCTCCATGGTAAATTTTATTTTGTGATGGATGCCATTAAGGTGGTCTAAAAAAGTATTGTGGTGTTCCCTCTCATGAGCCCAAGTCACAAATGTATCATCCACATATCGCAACCATAAACAGGGTTTAAGAGTTGTTGTTCTTAGTGCCAACTCCTCAAAGCTCTCCATAAAAAGGTTCGCTATAACTGGTGAGAGTGGCGATCCCATTGGAGCTCCTTCCACTTGTTTGTATCGTTGGTTCTCGTAAACAAAATAGGTGTTCATCAGACAGTGCCTTGTTAAGTCTACAAGGTGTTGAGGTGGTTTGTATTTTTCTATTATGATATCCAAGGCTTCGTCGATAGGGATGTTGGTGAAAAGGGACACTACGTCAAAACTTACAAGAAGACACTCTGGTTGAAAGACCGTTTTAAGTATTTCGATGAAATGTGTCGAATTTTTCACATATGAGTCTGCCCCCTCTGCAAACGGTTGAAGTTTATTAGACAAGATGTGTCACATGTTCTAAGTATGTCTAAACCACCTAAAAGGAACCTATCTATAGAAGAGAATGAGGCCTTGAAACAACTTCGCCTCAACAAGGGCATCGTCATTCTACCTGCTGATAAAGGAAATGCGACTGTAATTTTAGATACAGCGGATTATTCAAACAAAATTCAAACATTGCTACAAGATCCAGCATATAAACAAATTACTACTGACCCAACAACTTATCTGGAGAAAACAACCAAGGCCAAAATCCAAGCAAGTAGGATCGACAAAAATCTCCAACTGCAACTCATTCCGCGTGAAAAGTCATCAAGATGTCCGAAATTCTATGGGTTGCCAAAAGTACATAAAGAAAGTGCACCTTTGAGGCCAATAGTAAGCTCAGTTGGATCCCCAACACAACACCTAGCCAAATACCTAGCCCAACAACTTCAACCGTTTGCAGAGGAGACAGACACATATGTGAAAAATTCGACACATTTCATCGAAATACTTAGAAAAACGGTCTTACAACCAGAGTGTCTTCTTGTAAGTTTTGACGTAGTGTCCCTTTTCACCAACATCCCTATCGACGAAGCCTTGGATATCATAATAGAAAAATACAAACCACCTCAACACCTTGTAGACTTAACAAGGCACTGTCTGATGAACACCTATTTTGTTTACGAGAACCAACGATACAAACAAGTGGAAGGAGCTCCAATGGGATCGCCACTCTCACCAGTTATAGCGAACTTTTTTATGGAGAGCTTTGAGGAGTTGGCACTAAGAACAACAACTCTTAAACCCAGTTTATGGTTGCGATATGTGGATGATACATTTGTGATTTGGCCTCATGGGAGGGAACACCTCAATACTTTTTTAGACCACCTTAATGGCATCCATCCCAAAATAAAATTTACCATGGAGGTTGAAGCCAACAATCAACTGCCATTCCTTGACGTTCTCATAAATAGGAAGGAAGATGGAACCCTTGGCCATACAGTATATAGGAAAGCAACTCACACTAACAGATACCGTCATGCTAATTCTCATCACCACCCAGCCCAACTACAAGCCGTCGTCAAGACTTTAGTAACCAGATCACAAACACTAGCTGACCAGGATAACATCAAACAGGAAATGGGCAGTTTAAAAACAGCTCTGAGACAAAACGGATTTACAGACCGAAATATACAAAGAGCCCTAAAGTCAAAACCGAGACAAACAGAAGAGGAGCATGAGACACCAATAACCAAGGCTTATTTACCGTATGCCAAGGGGGCCACGGACAGTATTGCAAGAATTCTACGGAGACACAATATCGATATTATTTTCAATACAGACAGAAAAATAAGGACGGTGTTGAGGACTCCGAAGACGAGGATCCCTTTAGAACAACAGGGAGTGTACGAGATTCCATGTGAAGACTGTCATAAAACCTATGTGGGGCAAACTAACAGAATAATTCAAGCTAGACATGATGAACACCAGAACGCCATAAGAAAGCAGGAAAAAACAACACCCATTTGCGGAACACGCCACCACGATGTCACACCGAATAGACTTCGAGAACACCAGAGTACTGGCAAATATAGAACACCCGAAATCAAGACTCGTAAGAGAGGCAATTGAAAGAGCGAAGAGGCCTCACAGTCTAAACGCACGCAATGAAATTCAGAACTTATCGAATTGTTGGAAAATTCTATTAAACACCGTACCGGCCCGGACCCGTCCAATAACAACTCAACCGGAGATAAAAAATCAGCAGGCGGGAGGCGTGCCCACTGAGCGCCCAGGGCCAATCACACGCAGCCGTTCACGGTGCCAACCAATATGCGCCGAGCCGCGACTATATAACAGCGCGAACGCTTCTGAAAATCTTAGTATTCGAGTAACTAGAAGCGAAAGTAGAAGGCTACGAGAATTATGCGAACCGACCTGAAGAGGGCAGATGTGACTCTGTCGAAACGTCGTCATTTTACCATCGATCCCGGCAAGGATCAGTTATCAACTACGCGGATGAATTTCCGGAAACCACCTAAAAAAAAACCTTGTAATAAAATAATTAAATTAACAACACAAACTTACAGAATAATTAAAACGAAAGTTACTGCTACTTGTCCGAAAAATCAATACTGATCTATTACATTGACTATTTCACTACTGAACAATAAACAACGCTTGATGCTGAACTATCAAAGATGGTCTTCACATGATTTAACAGCAGGTAACGCTTCTTCAATATATAATTACTCAATAGTTTGACCGTTTCCAAGGAAAAATATGTTCAATAAAAATATATTTTTTTGTAGAATAGACGTATGTAGCTAACTTACCATAACAAATCAGTAAATGCATTGAATTTCTTTACATTTTAAATGCAGATCATTAAAATGTCAAATAACATGTTTATTTTAAGTAAAACCAGGAAAATGCATGAACACAAAACAGTAACTAACTGATTCCCTACCTAAAAATAATTGAAAGATTCGGTCTTTAAATATATTCAAATAAGTAGTTATAATTTTTAACATAAAAAAATAAATCTCATTAAAAATATTAACATTATTATATTAAATTATATATTAATATGAAATGTAATATTTAAAACATTAGGTAATACCTACATTTTTCAAAAATATGTTTTGATTTGAGATTGAAAAATTTCAACAGTCTTAAAGTAAAAAATATAAGGGGATAGAACCAATATTCTGGCATTTCACAGTTAACGATTTCAGCTCTTAAGCAGAAAATGAAATCAACCAACTCAAAAGTTAGTATGAAGGTGTTATACCTGGTATTGCATGCCAAATAACTACAAAACATAAGTACATATTAATAAACCTTCAACCAAAATCTTAAGGTTCAATATAATTTCATTTTCTTAAATGAAACACTTAGTAATCAATGAATATTTCTGTTTTGTATGCACAATATAAAGAAATATAAGCACCTGCTGTTAATTAATCATAAATAAGTAATACTCACATTTGTTAACAACTTTTCGCAGGGAATGAATCTAAAATATTGAACTTTACACATTGAAGTTACAACTTATCTTTACCATCCTGCTATAATAATCTTACACCAAACAATATTCTGAAATGTCATAATTCAAATCAAGGCGCCATATCAAAGATAGTCATGAGTTCAGCGCTGCCAGATGTAACTATTTGTCTTGAATATTACAATTAGTGTATTAGTTCCCATTTTGGGCATCTTATTCAAATTATATGAAATTTATACAGTAAAAATTACAAGAATCTTTAAATTGAAAGAATAACACTAAAATTAATAAAATATTATCAGAAATAAATTCAATCATTGTAACATCATTCTTATTTTAGTTGACAAACCATATTTACAAAGCAATGAAAGTTGCAAACTTGCGAGAGTCCAATGAATGGCCATTATTATCTAATATAAATTTTCCTTGGTTCTATTTCAATAGCATGACGATAACTTTAGAAACAGGTCAAAATTTGTTACGTTTTAGTTTACTTTAATTCGTCTTTCACATTCAAGTCAATCCATCTTGCGATTTTCTCTCTAAGCAATCTGGCGACACTGTTACTGTTTGGCATTGACAGTATGGGCATAAATAATGTTTTTTTTAATTATATTTTATTTAATGACAGAACCAATATTATAAATAGATTTTATCATTCTGCACTGAAGATCGTCAGTTGCTACTAAAAAAAACAAAAACAAAGAACATCGGTTAAGAAACAGATAAGAAAATGGTACCTAACCGTTTTGTCTTTGCCTATTTATATATAGACTAGTGGTCGGCTAGTGGTCGAAATTCGACCCTATTTCATGAAATTGTAAAAAGTATAATTTTATAAGAAACAGAGTTGTGGAGGAATCGGAGAAGTAGATGTAATGACCAAAATTGTTCACTCATATTGACAAATCTATTGCAATAAAAAATAAAAATGTAATCAAAAATCGGTATTCGAAATATTTTTGACAAATGAATGACCCCTTAAATTTTTGGCTGAAACCGCTCCTGACGAAATATTCGATATAATAATTGGAAGATTGTTCTTTGCAATCTAAAAGTTTTTGTCATTTACGGTTTCAATCAAGTTCAGGAATATTAAAGAAAAGAGAGGACCAACAACCCTAGGAGAACTTAAATATTTAATACATTCTCTATTGTCCGCTGTCTGACAATTTTTTACACATCACCTTCGGGAAGGTTGTGATAATAATATATTAATCAATTAATTAAATTCATATTAAAAACAGAATATTTAATATGAAAGTTACCGCAAGGCGTCCGAAAAATCAATACTGATCTACTACATTGACTATTTTACCACTAAACACTAAAACGCTTGTATGCCACTTCCAGAAGTACATGATCTAAGAATATAAAAGCGTCTAACGATCGCTCCCTCCAAATATAATTACACAATGCTTTGAGTTTTGACCGTCTGGTGGCGGCGGCACTGTCAGTTGTTTGGCGTTGACAGTATGGATATGAATAATGAATTTTTATTACATTTTATTTAATGAATGAACCAATATTATAAATTAATATCAGAATTCTGCACTCAAGGTCGTCAGTAGCTACTTAACAAAACAAAAATGAAGAAAACCGGTTGAGAGACAGAGGAGAAAATGGTACCTAATCGTTTTGTCTTTGCCTATTTATATATAGATTCTTGCTCTGGTACGTCTATGATCGCGTCCTGCCCTGAATGTATGTAACTAGATTCGTTTGTTAGTTAGATCACATCCAAAGTGACCCATTGATACTTCCTGATTTTGTCTTTTTCCCCAGTTTGGTATTACCGGTGCCAGTTATGTATTTGAAATGGCCTTTGTTAGTATCTATGGGAATTTTTGATTTCGTTGTATAGTTCTGTCACGTCGAGAATCCTGGAGGAAGACAGGTTTCATGCTGTGTTCCCACATGAGGTACAACTCCCTGAGTTATGTGATTCGACATATTTGGGGTTGTGAGACGTACCTTACGCCTCAATGAGGGTGGGTAAGAAGCAATGGATCTCTTTTTCATGAACACAGGCTGCTGACCCTGCGCAACTTTGTCTGCAGACGGAGTTCTTGTTCTGACGTTTGTTGTAAAATCTATATATATATATATATATATATATATATATATAGATTTTATATTTATATATATATATATATATATATATATATATATATATATATATAGATAGATAGATTTTAGTATATAAAAATTTAATAGTGTTAAACGATATTTTTATTTTTGTAAAAAAACAAGCTGCTCAATAATCTAGTTGAACACTAAATATGTGGGGCTACAAAGACATAAACGTTACTGAGATTCACTTGTTTGAATTAGATATTGTATTTTCTCTATTAACATTTAAAAGATCAGGAATTAAGAGTTATTAATTAAGACTTTCCGTGGTTTAGTAACGTTGCCTTTGATAAAGAATTTAAAACTTATTAAACTATGACTGAATAACATCAATACAAAGTATATGAAGAACATTTACATAATTAGGCATTAAATAAACATGATCTTACTTTTCTTAGTTTAAATACTTAAGATATATATGATCAATCAAAATCACATAAAAGGGATATATAAACTATTTTATCGTTAATAGGGATTAATCAAATAACTAAACAATATCGAATGTAATAAATGTAAGTAAACAGCATGTCTAGCATTATCTACTTGAAAAAACAATGACCCGTTGTTTTGATAAAATTGATAACTAACACGCAGATCTCCTCTGATTAGTTAGGAACGTCTATTTATGTTAAATATATATAAATATGGTGAAATAATTTATATCCCTTACAATAAAATCTTATAAAAACCTAATAGAGATTTAAAGCTGCACTCTTCTAAACTGGATAATACAACAATAATACCGATAATAAATTATCAAGACATAATCTGTGGCAATGTGTTACTTATTAGGAAAATTACATATAAAAAGATAAGCTTAATAAAACAACTAAAAGTTGAAAATAATTTTAACAAAATACAAACCTAGACAATAAATAACACATTCACTATTGTTAGGTACCTACACACAAAGTAAAAAATGTAAACAGTGAAAGGTGCTCATTCTGTACAAATTATATCTAGTATATTTTTGAAGTCGGTGCCAAGCAAATCTGAAATCCTGCATTGCGCACTTATCTACGACTTGATCAAACTTGATTGTTGCTTGGTACTGACTTCAAAAATATACTAGCTAGGTAGGTAATTAATTTGTATAGAATGGGCACCATTTACTGTTTACATTTTTTACTTTGTCTGTAGGTACCTAACAACATTGATGGTATTATTTATTGTCTAGGTTTGTATTTTGTTATTATTATTTTCAACTTTTTAGTTATACTTGGAAGTCGGTTATATATTTTTTAAATATTTTATTTACAACTCTTTAGTTTTTTTCAACTCGGGTAGTTTTTATTCTTTATTTTGTATGTATAACCTTAATAGACCAGCAAACATCGAAAACCCCAACATTTCAGAATGATACATTTTCATTTAAATTGAGAGGTAACCGTTTACGAATAAAATGAACTGTTACGCGTTAACTGAATAAGCCAAATATATGTTTACCTCACTGATCAGGCAGACGTTGTCCTGTCCAAACGTTTTATAAAGATTGTAATTATTTAGACCGTTTTAACACGTTCGCTACCGCTCGTCTCATATATGAGTCGTCTTGGTTTATTATATAGACCACCGGCTCCTATATGAGCCGATGCAGCACTTCTACTTTAAGTTAATTTTTTCTGTCTGGTCTATCGCTAGAGACTCTATACTTTGAAGAGGTCTGTACGAATATATGACACACATACGAGTCGAATGGTCTCGGGATATTTTTTAAGGTTTCCAGTGTATGTGTAAGTAAATATTAGTGCGATATGTCTTCGTCATAGAAAATACGTTTAACTGAAGGTGAGCTGTTAGAAGAAGCAAACATTGTTGTCGATTACAACAAAAGTATGTCTGGGATTGACCGCACAGATCAAATGATTTCGTATTACACTACACCAAGAAAAACCATTAGATGGTATCTAAAATTATTCTTTCATTTATTGGACGTTTGCTTATGGAATAGTAATTGGCTGTATCAGAAAGCTACAGGGAAGAAAAAGACTTAACTGAACTTCAGGGACGAGATAATACAATCACTCATCGACTCCACGACAGCTGACAAGGAGACAAATAAGAACTATGTTGTCCAAAGTTCCAGAATTCCTCATTTTCCAAAAAAAAAAAAAAAAAATCGAAAAAGACTAAGATGTCGCGTTTGTTCACAAAATAAAAAAAGAAAGCAAACATCTTTTGTTTGCAATGTGTGCGTAGACAGCAAAGGAAATCCAATAGGACTATGTCCGGATACTTGTTTTGCGCAACACCATACATAATTTTTCCTGTTTTATGTTGTACAGTATAACAGATTGTTTTGCTATTATATATTTTGTTGCTAGTTTTCTATGAAAACTCAAATGAAATATAATATTTTTAGTTTTTTAGTGTGTAAAAGGGTGTCTCATATGGACTTGCGGTCTATTAGTGCAAATTATTACTGTAGACCACTGTCTTATATATGAGTCATATTACCATAAAGAAAAATAAAATAGTTTTGCGAAAAAAACTCATCAATTTATTTTCATTACCTTATCTACTTGCATCTTGTACAAAAAAAACAAAGTGGTCTGTGACAAACGATTTTTTTTTAAATGGCGGTAGCGAACGTGTTAATGACATATGAAAGAAATCATTAAAATACCTAACGCCATCACGCGTACAATTAACACAACTTAACCTCTGAATAACGTGTGAATATATCTGTATAATTATATAATTTAAGCTTTAATATGTTAAATACAAATTTAAAACTGTGTTAATTAATAGAAAGAACAACAATTTTAGTAGTGGACATTTGATCTGTAAACTAATTGTTTCGAAGACGAAATGAATCAGTTTATTTTTGATTCTCTTTTATTAATACACTTTGTAATAATTGTACTTCACAATATATCTCACTCTGTTTACTACCTTATAGGTATCACATTATTGTAAAATTTTTAACCACCCTGTATAACGATTATTCTTCTCCGCCCTATATTTCACTATCACATATGTATGGACCACATTTGTTAACTGCCTTCTTTAAAAATCATCCTATTTTGTAGGATATGATGGTTGAAATACCCTAATTGAAAATTCGGCTACGCACTAAAGGATATAAATCTACTTATTGTCACCCAATATAACTTTTTTTAATAACCCTCTATACCAGTAATTTCATTCCAACCTATATTCTCAGTAACTTGTAAATTCAAGTGCTAATGGGATGGGATCTTATTTAAATTATAGGTATAGCTTTATTTTAACATTTTTTAAACCACCCTATTTAACAACTATTCTACTCCGCCCTATAATTTCATTATCACTTATATTCAACTAGTGAGGGCTACGTTATATAATTATTTGCTCTGTATGTATGTGTATTATATACCTTGTGTTAGTCAATCATAGCAGTCAATCAAAACTTCCCAAAATTACATATTAAATTGAACTTTTAATATTAAGAGTGATTGCTCTTAACTTACTGTGATGAACAAACACTTCTAGAAAAATTTACTGTATAATTGAATCCGTTGTGAAATTTGCACTAAGAAATGATAAATTAGTTAGTTTATATATCGATATGAATTCGACCGATGCATCTGTGCTATTGTTATTGCTTTTATCGCTTTACTTTGTGGTTTTGTTTGCTACAATCGCACCAAATAGCACTGAGCTTGACATGTGTTATCACTGAATTTTCTATTAGACCGAGAGTAGGTGGCACCAAAAGCACCGTCTTCGCAAAATTGAAAAATTTTCTTTTAAATCGGAATTTGCCAGGTATACAAACAGAATGCTTAAAATATTTATAAGAAAATGTCAGTTACGTCACTTCGATGGAATTATTGATAAGAATATTGGATTTTTCGGCGATTTTCTGCAAAACTGTATGTTGCAAGTCGCAGGATAAGATATGAGACCACCTAGGATCTTCTCTAATAGATTACACTTAAAAAAAACTATCCACATCCATTTTCATCCATTTCCCAAAAGAATTCTTTACCCAAATTTCAAGTTTCACCAGTCCGGATATATACTCTATTAAACAAGACCATAATCGTTCAAATCGGTGCCCAACAGGAGAAGAAATCAGGTAACATACATACGACAAATAAACATAAATAAAAAATACGCGCCAAATTGATAACCTCCTCCTTTTTGGAAGTCCGTTAAAAATAACCAAAACCTGATAAATGATCAGACTCTACAATGCTATTCTAATGAAGAAATGGTAGTATCAGAAATGTCAAAAACTCCAAAAAATGGTAAGAGTAAATTGTTCAGACAAGTGTTTTTTCAAATATTAAGGCAGCATTGTACTCATTGATTGTTACAATTTTAACAAATAAAGAAGCATCTCCTTTCCTTTCTTAGCGGCGTATTTTTTGCGCAGTAGAAACCGAATTTGCCAAAAAACGCCGGCGGGAGCGCGAAATATATTACGCGGCTTGTTAAATGGAAATATGTAAGAAGAGGAAGTTAATGGTCACGTTGTTAATGAATAAAATTATGGATGATGACCAGGAAGAAGAATTTATACTGGTGGAATATGCGAAATTCAGAAAATAGGTGAGGTTCACTGACTACTTTAGTACACACAGATACATTCCCCCAGAGCGTAAAACTCGCTACCCAAATATGTGACCTGAATATATATCTTCCAAAATAACTAAGCAACATAATAATGCTGAAGCACCACTTTGAAAATAAATATTGCTTTATAACATTGTAATAATTATATTTAAATAAAAACCTAAAACATGTCTTTTTTTGTTGACTTTTTATATTCTTGGTCTTTCAAGTAATAGAGGATAATATTTTGTACAAATTCTATTAAAAGGAGATTTTTTGAGAACTCATTTCTTCAAAGGGCACTACGCAATTTGACTCCTCCAGAAACAGTCGGGTCTGTCACGTTGACGCAAGACGTTCCACCCTAACGCAATGCGCTCTGTAGGAAAACACTTACATTTAGTCTAGGGAAATAGTGGGAGACGTAAAACGCTGAGTGCATCACGTCGTCGACGGCGCAAAAATTCGGCCGCTAGGAAAACATGCCTTTAGGTAAACGCTCAGCGTTTTGCGACGCCCACTCGTCCCCGTGAATTGAATGGTAGTGCTTTCCTACAGAGCGAATTGCGTTAGCCTGGAACGTACTGCGTCGACGCAACAGACCCGACTGCTTCTGGAGGAGTCAAATTGCGTAGTACGCTGCGTTTTTTGAAGAAATGGGTTCTCAAAAAGTCTCCCAAAAAATGTCAACACGGTTTTCGGCTGATGATGATGAATATTTAATAGAATTTGTACAAAATCATATTATACTCTATGACTTAAAAGACCCAGAATATAAAAATACAACAAAAAAAGACATGCATTGGAATGAAGTGGGAAAAGTCTTGAATAAAGAAGGTGAGTTTTTATTTAAATATAATTTATTATAATGTTATAAAGCAATATTTATTTTCAAAGTGGTGCTTCAGCATTTTTAGGTTGCTTAATTAAATTATAAGAGATATATTTATTAAATCACATATTTGAATAGCGATTTTTTCACTCTGGGGGAATGTATCGGTGTGTGCTAAAGTAGTCAGTGAACCGGCTTTACTTGAAATCCTGCAAATTGGGCAAAACCACCTGTGCCTGTTAGATTAATCAGGTTTTGGGTTGGGAAATCTTCTGTGTTTGGCATTCTCTCTGCGTTCGAAGGGTTCTTGGATAAAAATTCATCTCTCAACATGTTGTGTAAACAACAACACACAACGATAACCGAGGTAACTCGGTTTAAACTATCAACAGTTTTAAATTTCAAATTTATAGGTGTGAAGAAAATTCTGAAAATTGTGCTCATTATGCCAAAAGCATTTTCGGACGTTCTCCTAGCTTTACTGAGACAGTAGTTAAAAGTTCTTTTGTCTGCATCTTGCAACATTTGCTCTCTGGCATAAGGCTTCATAAGATGCTCACTTAAACTGAAAGCCTCGTCACCAACTATTATATGAGGCAGCAAGATATCAGAATGTGGCAGATTTTTTGGAGGTGGAAATATCGTTCCATTTTTCACCAGTGTTCCCATTTTTGAGTTCTTGAAAATTCCCGCATCACCGTCCTTTCCGTACGAGCCAATATCAACAATAACAAATTTACAGTGTGCATCGACCATTGTAAGAAGGACAACAGAGAAGTATCCTTTATAACTAAAATATAGACTTCCTGTTTTGCAAGGTGCTACAATTCTCATATGTTTACCATCAATAGCAGCAATGCAGTTGGGAAAACCCCACCGTTTTCAAAACTCGTCGGCTTTCTTTTCCCAATCTTATATGGTTAGGAGTTGGCAAAAATAGTGGGAGCTAACACCTTAGGTACGAATGTGCTTATAGCGGATGGGGAGATGCGGTAACCAAATGCTAGTGATCTGTACGATTCCCCTGTGGCCAAAAATCTAAAACCAATTGATAATGCCTTTTAAAACAGTAGTGAATTAATTGTGTAAAAAATAGAACTATGTTTTGCATGCATAATTACAATGTTGTTTTGTAAGAAGTTATTATAGTCTGTTGCAGGAAGTGAGTGCAAGAAAAGGTGGAAAAGTATTAGAGATCACTACAAAAGGGAGAAAAGAGAAGGTAAAGGTACTACAGGAAAAGCTGCTAAGAAAAAAGGGGCTATATATTGGCAACAGCTACAATTTTTGGAGAACGCGGAACATGAACGGAGCAGTTTTACGAACGTGCCTCCATCCAACAAGGAAGTATCAACTCTATCTAACCAACTAGACATTGGTGAACTAGATGAATGTGAGGAAGATGAAACTGAGCAAACGTCCCAGCATTCATCTTGCCCGGGCTCATCTCAACAAACACAGAGAGGAAGTACCGCTCCATCATCATATCAGATAACACCTACTGAAATTTCCACACTATCCTCAGATGGTCAAAAATCTGACAGTGCCCTATTCCTATCCCCTATTTCCAAAACTAGGAAAGAAAATGTTGTACTTCAGAAAAGAGACAGCAAGATAGGGAACATTTTAAAAGGTGCCTCGAAAATCTTGTAAAACCTCAAGGACCTGAAGAAAATCAAAATGAAATTGACATATTCTTCAAATCCATGGCAGTCGTTGAACTTCTCTGACTCAACATCATCACCCTGGACATTTTCATCTTACAAAGCATCTTCCTGCGCAACCTCTGACATAATGTCTCAAGCTTTTGAAACAGCCTTTCAAACCGAGGATATCTAATAACACTATTTACTTATTTATAATATATAAATAAAAAACATTTCCGAAATTTAAAATATTTGCTTATTTTACCGTAGAGTTAATGCCAATTTTTTTTTTGCTGTTATAGGTTGTTTTACCCTATTGTATGGGGAGGTTGTCAAATCTTCTCCGATGAGATCCAAAACGAAGGAGAACCTTTCACGGGTTAATCTAAAATATCTTTGGAATTTTTCTTCTTCATCAAGAAGATGCGTCTTGATTAAACTATTAAAGGTTCCTTCATTTCTCCGATTTGTAAACACATCACTCACTTGTTTTCTGAACTTCGCATATTCCACCAGTATGAATTCTTCCTCCCGGTCATCATTCAAAATTTTATCAAATAAAAATGCGACCATTAACTTCGTCTTCTTACACTTTACCTCCATTTGACAAACTGTCCTTACGTCGACTGAATAGATAATCACGTCTGCTCTAGGAAAACACTTTCACGCCGCGTAATACATTTTGCGCTCCTGCCGACGTTTTTTGGCAAATTCGGAATAATATCAGCAATGCTATATTGATCAAGCAAATGTGCCATGACGCCGCGGTGCACTGATATCTCGCACACCAACAATCTGGTATCAAGGATTCAAACAAATGTTTTGAAATTGAAAATTGACCGCCTTACACTATCACATTTAGATATGCGTTGTTTGAAATGGCTAGAGAACTCACATGTCAACTAAAACTAATATATTTTTTGAAAATGTTCATAATGAAATTTAGAAAAGATTATAGAAGCCTAGAATTCTAAACAAAATTAGTAAATTTTGTTTCATGTACCAAAATGAAATTTCCCATGAATTCTTTCACCTAGTATGGTTGCCCATTTATTGCAAAATTATTTTAAGATGACCTTGTTATTGTCCATTAAGGCCAATTTTGAAGATCATGTGAATTAGCCCTTACAGAAAATATTCGTTAAGTTGGATTAGAACCTGTGTTAGAACATCAAACAAAAATTAACAACATTAATAATTGTAAGTAATTCAAATCAGTGTCATTTTTGATATTTCATCAACATTTAAGGAATTTGCTCTTTTAAATTATAAGCGAATTATCTATTTTAATTATTATTCGTCAATAACATCAGAGATCAGAAAAATATCTAGGTATCACGTTTTAATTCGTAAATTCCTTAAATGTTGATCGAATATCGAAAACGACATACTGTTGAATTCCTTCTTAAACAGGCTTTAAAACTAACAGTTTTGCAAATTTTGTAGTACATCAAATTATCTACAAAACAGTAAGGGTAAGATAACATGTATTATCAATAGTTAAAGTTACATGCTTATCAACCTATTTTTATGGTTTCTAAGGTGTATTATTATATTGGTTTGTAGGTATTGTTAGGGACGTTGCAATACCACCAAAGTATCGATACTGGTAACGCAAGGGGTATGGAAACAAAAGTATCGATACTGGTATCGGTAGTAGTATAGAAGCAGTATCGACACTAATTTAGTGAGGGTGGAGGGAACCAAAAAATCCGGGAAATATGAATTTAGCAGGTATATATCTAATATGAATTTAGCTATTATACCTTTCCAATATTTAACTTCCCAAAGCATTAACTACTAGCGCCCCGTAATAGATTAATATAAAAATTTAATTCATTCAAGACAATCACAAAACTAGCATAAGATTGGTACAAAAAGTTTACCCGAATAATTTTGTAGAGAATGAGCTACCATTAATAGTTCACTTGATAAAACTTAAAAATTCAGACTTTATTTTAGAGCGTCAGATTGACTACCAAATTGCTGTTTAATTTTTGGTGTAATCTTCAATAGTTGAATAAATGCCAAATTTTTTGAAATAATTTTTTGTTAGGTCTGTAGAAAGTATAGTACAGTACTGAAATTTGAATCAATGCAATTGTTTACCTAAAATTTAATGCTCAATACTGTTCCTCCATTCATTTTGTGAACAATTTCTTCATAGCTGGCAGGATGTTAAAAATGTTAAAAATCCTCTTATCTGTGTTATTTTAATATGAAGAATTTTAGGTTCTTAAAATTAAAATTATTTGCCCCGCTTTGAACAGGAGGTTTGTTGAGACATCTTCTGTGATATTTTTAGCGGAAAGTGAGAAAAAATTATCAGTTTTTTTTGGCATAATCTAATAATGTAAGTAAACATAAGATATCGTTTTTTTTCTGAATCAATAATCAGTAAATTATTCTCGCCTTTTCTATTGTGCTGCCACTATTCAATGTTTTGTATTTGCATTTCCTTCAATACTTTAATGTGTAGAATTTTTGAGGATAGATTTTGTGATTTTTGTGTATGATTAGAGGCTTTCAAATATTTGGCATCTTCTATTATTTAGGAGCAAATAATTTTGTGTTTCTATTATTAAATAATTGTTTTGATAGATATGTATTTACTTTTTTTTCAACTACTATTCAAAGTTTCTTCATCATTTACTCCCATGCACTACACATACATAAATAAATATGCCTAACCTAACATTTCAATCACCTACTATGAGTGCATAAACTGGTTTTCCAGGCTGTGTTACCTTGATCTATTGGAATTTCTTCTGAACCGTTCATCTGCAACACCGTCACAAAATTTCAACAACCCAGGCCTAGGTAATGCCTCATAAAATGCTCGACTTGAATAGTGTAGTACTGCAGTGTGGCTCTTTATTGTATGATCTGTGAGTGTTACAGTTTCAGTTTCATGTCTTTATTGTCAGAGTTAAATTTCTACAAATTTCTTACTCCTAGTCCATATTTTTATACTTATTTCCCTAATTTGTTTTCCATGTTTCATATACTTTTCCCTACGCTGTTACAATATTTTCCCTACCCTATTCCTTAAGATATTTTATTCACTATGATATTTCATTCCCTAAGATATTCAAGTTACATAGTGCAATTTAAAATCCTAAACCGTGAACGGCCTAAGATTAAAGGAATCTATTATGCTATAATACTAGGTATTATAACTTAATCCCTTGTTTTTATTTTTCCGCCTCGGTACCTCGAAAGGTCTCTGGCAGGTAGTCGTCTCAGGTAATCGCCCTCTCGAGCAAGGGTTCCCTATCTCTTGCGTTTCAGCAAGGGAGAACCAGATGTACTCGACGACGACGACTCAACAATGAATCTCTGAGTGTGGCACTGGTATTTAATCTTGTCTTTGGGGGCATGCATGCTTGACTGGCCAATGGCAATTGAAGACGTGGAGACTGTGAGTCTCATTCATGGCTTTATTCATAGAGTGGAATACCATACTCTAATGAGTTTTCAGCAGTTGACAGCAGCACATATGCACAAACATAACCTACTAAAATGAGGGCATCTTCTTTAACGGCAAATTTTTCAGGTTGTAACAATGAGCAACTTCATTTCTGTTCAGAAATATGAGTGTTGACACCTCTCTGTGTGGTATTTTAGAGCCCATTCGGCCACTTAAAGAAAAATTACGCTTTCTCTTGCCGTTCAGAAATTATACAAGGAATCTTCACTGTTACATTTCTTTTCTACTGGGCCATCATCAACTATTTTTTTTAAATACGAACCTGTACTTTTTAGTTACAATATGGATCAAGCATTGAAAGACCAATTCAATGGAACATCATATGTTAAGTTTTATATTACATTTTGAGAGAAAAAAAGAATCATTAGAGAAAAAAATAATATGATCCTACTTATAGCCTAAATAGTACAATTAAATAAGTTTTTCCTTGACAAGAATGTATATATTTTTAACTAGTTTCTCTTTTGTGGTAAAGCAATGTAAATAGAGAAATCGAAAATTAAAAAAAAACAGGTATTGTTTTTGTAATTCATGTAGACATTGATAAAACCTTAAAAATAAAGATTATTTTGCCCTGATAACGTCTAAACTATAAGTTGTACTAAAAACACATGAATTTTAAAATTCTAGGTAATAGCAAGATCTATGGCATACAATCAACACATTTTCTTCTGCTACTTTGCAAGAAGCATGATTTTTGCAATAATTAAGTGCTTCTATGGAAAAGTGATAAGGGCTATATATGTATTTTTAAATAAATGTCTCTTTACTTCAATGTAAACAATTTCATGATTCAATATTCAGTATTTGAGGATTTACAAAAAAAATAAGTATAATTTTACATAATTACATTTACAGTGGAGAAGAGTCTGGCGACTGCATGTTTGTGAATAGGTATATTTGTATTTTCTGAATCATTAAATTTACCATTGCACAGGCCTAAAAAATGGCGTCGAAAAAGTATTTTTTTCAATTAAAAAAATTCTTACAAGACCAAACTTGCATAATTTCGCAACACAAAAGTTGTAACCCAGTTTCAATAGTCAATGGTTTTTTGCAATTTACACAGCAACAGAACAATATTTCACGAATTTGATGCTGTCATTTGATAGACATTATTTTACCTACCTACAACTTTCATATGTGTGTAGTATAACATACATTTTAGAAGTTATCAACCAGAAACTTGGATTTTCCTGATTTCACCAAATTTTACTTAATTAACAAAAAAAAGGTGAATAAGATTTTTCCACTTGTTACTTGGCTTTACCATGCAAGAAAAACAAATTAGAAAAGTTAGGGACATATTAAAATTTTGTACTTGAAGATTACTTTTTCTCCCATAAGTGATATAAAACTTAACATATGAAATACCAATGTATTGAGGTCTGTATTAAAAAAAACATAATTGATGATGTTCCTTTACCATTTTTGATATTAGAGGCAAAAAGTTAAAAATGTGATTTTTGGTTTTCCTTGTATAATTTGAGATCAGCAAGACTTACCATATGTTTCCTTTAAGTAGCTGAATAAGCTTTAAAATAAATACCATTTCTCCATTTAGTCATGTTTATATCTTACCATTTTAGAGATAGCAATGTTATCCATTCATATACACCTTGTATAAATCACCATCCAGGCTGGATATTTAGTACACCCCAGGTGTTGACAGAAGGTCACTGGGATCTTTATGAAGTCAGAGTATGTGCTGAAGTTGTGTGTGTGTGGGTTTCATACCCACTTCAACTTGGTGTTTTCTGAGCATCTTTCTAATGTGATCTATTGTAGTTTCAATAAATGGCAAGTAAGCTGTTGTTAAAGTGCCAAGTGGTTGTTGATCTTTCACCTGATTGATTAAAGACCTTACTTTTCTCATGAATGGCGTAACCATTCACTCAGAATGCATGATTAACCTACTTTTAATTCCCCTTCATCCCACCAATTATGGACAACATACCCTGATTGATTTCATCAATTGGTAGTTGATATTTTTAGTGTAACCTCTCTGCATTTAAAAACCAAAAACTAAAATTTATGATTTCATTTTGTTATTTACTGCTTATTGCATTGAGGAGTTATCCTGTATATTTAATAAATAAATATAGCATTTTATTATCTTTTAGAAGACAAATTCTAGATGGTTGGTTCTTGAGACTCTTGACAGTTCTCTCTGGAATAGAATGGTGATTGAAATGTTTGAGGTGGTAGCAGTTCATATGAGTGGGTTTGTAGTATACATTGTGGCCAATTAATCAACCAATCAAACATCATGTAGTCCCAACTTAAATATCTGGTATACAATCTGAACCTGGCCCTTCTTTAATAGTATATTGTGCAACTAGTGCAATAACATCGCACAGGTTGCCCATACTATTTTTTATTATGAATGCAGGATTAATCTTTTTTTAAATTTAATTTGTTATTTTAATAACACAATAAAAATATAAACTTTGTAATGTCAATCTGACTTCTTTAATATTGAAAGTTATGTTGCTTCATTTGATGTTCGTCAATTTGTGTGAGACAAGGATAGTTTGCTTGTGCTAACTATAATTTGCATGTGCTAACTATAATTTGCTTGTGCCAAGTAAACTTGTCACACTCAATTAAAAGTGCATAATTTTAAAATGGGCAATCAACAGTTTTTTAACAGCAACAGCAAGTTGAAACATTTCTACTTATCCCGCATGAGTAATAAAAATTAATATTTTGTAGGAAAAGTCTGCATATTTTCAGTTTAATTTTTTTACATCTTTATTAATAAAACTTCAATTGCACACTTATTTCTCTACTAAGAGATATTTGCATTTTAATTATTAATTTCATTATATTCACAACACACAATAGATATGAAATTTGATAGTAAATAATTAAAAAATCTTAAACTACTTCTCAACATTTACTACAAGATATTAAATTTGATAGTAAATAATCAAAAAATCTTAAACTACGACTCAACATTTAGTACTATATTTTGTATGCATATAATTTATGTAAATTTCAGCTTTTATTTGTAAATCCTAATAACCAAGACATGTATGTGTATCTCAATTTTTCCAGTTTGGGAAAAACCTTAGAGTGAAATAAAGTACACAATTTTTTGAAAAATAACTAGTGAAATGTAATTAGGAATAAAGTAAAAGGTGGAGTGAAGTTTAATTAGAATGTTTTCATTAGTTATTTAGATTAAGAATATAAGACATATTTATAATAAAAAAATATCAATCAAGCGCATTAGTACTCAGACACAGATAGGTAATGAAATAGCTAACATTTACAAATGATGATCTACTGACTCACCTGTAACAAGAAAGTGCCACATAAACTGAACAATTGTACCAGCCCAAGTAATATTTAATTTTGTTTTTAAAGCTACTCTAAGGAGTCTTTGGTAGGATGCCATTGACCAAGCCATACTGACAAAGGAACTTCCAATTGAAAGTAATTGGTGTACCACTACAAAAAAATACTAAAAGTTGTTTATATATACAATTAATAAGTGTTAACTTACAAGTGAATGTGTCCTCCATTTCTTTACCATGACTATAGAAAATAATAGAAAGTTGTAAAATCTGTTGAGGTGCTGCCTCCAAAAAACATTCAAGTACTCTCAACAATGCCACATCGGAGTCTTCTTTTACCATTAATTCATAATATTTCCTCTGGTTCTCAACATCTTTATTTTTTTCAGCTTGCTTGGATTTAATAGCATATTGCAGGGCATCAAAATATCTTAAAACTGGGGCCAATTGGAAAACAAGAACTATTATACAACATGTTCTTCTTTTAGTAAATCTCTTTGTGAGAGTTGTACTTCTATTTGTATTCCCATGATCCAAAACATACATCCTAATACTAAATGCTGTGTTTATAACTGCTGGTATTAAAATGAAGGCTAAAGTTGTGCAAAAATATCCCAACTCATTAGCTTTATAATATCTGTATGCTATGTTACAGTCAAAGAATACATCCAGAATATGACTGATAATAGAAAATATAAATCCTGCAATATCCCAATTTGTTGCCCTGTCCTTTGATGGTAACCGATCTACTTCATCTCTTTCAGAGTCACACATTTTAGTTTGGTACAAAATCGTCATTTGGACTATTTTAAAAATTGGATTTCACAATTGCCTTCATTACTTACTTGGACTGCAACACTATTTTACAATCATTATCACATAAAAAGTAAGTAAATTGACCACATATACTTTATTATACTGTTGCTTTTGTCTTCTGAACCGTCCAACAAATCCATTGGCTCAATGCAGTTCAAATTACAAATGTGAATAATAATTCTAGTTATTAGTTATAATATAAATAAGTTAAACTTTTGAACTTTGAACCCAAATATACCTAAAAACTTGAGAAAAGTGATAACCAAGATTTCATTTTGTGGTTTTTATGTATTAATGGTATAAATCCAGTATCCTATCAAGATCAAGCTATCAATCCTAAGGTAGAACTCGCCCTCTTTTGTGGAAATCTTGAACTCAATAATTATACCATAAAGAAATTTTAATAATATCTAGTAGTTAAAACAGAAATTTAGGTTTGGTATTTATTTAATTAACTTATCTAAATGTTCCGAATATTTCCAGAACAACTATTTATTGAACTTCAATACTAACTTTGAAAGTTTTTATACGGGGAACCGGGATTGTATGAGCTATATACATATATAAATCTCTTATCTATAAGTATGAACTGTGGAACCGGGGAAGAAGAAGAGCTCATACCGGGTTTTGTCAATCTGTTTTTTTAAGTCGTAAACAATATGATTAAATAAATAATATTAAATTATTATTAAAACAGAGACAATATCAAATTATTTACAGACTTTTCTCAAAAATGACTTCTAGGAGCTTAACAGATGTATTTTTGTTAATGAGAAACAATGCCATTCGTAATCGTCATGTATTCCCAGATCAGGTTGGAGAGATAGTAATGTATGAATTTGTGTAAAATATGAATTTATTGCAGGATGCTTCTGAAAGAATGCACTTAGTGTCATTGAATGATATAGAAGAAGGCAACTATGGAAGAAATGATAATCATATGCCACCAATGTGGATAGATTATTTGGAAAAAGCTCAAATGATTCTTCCTAAATTGAAATCAAAAATCAATGATTTAAAGATGTTACATTCTAGACACTTGCACAGATCAACATTTGATGAGAGCTCTGAAGATGAAGTAGCTATAGAGAATTGTACATATGAAGTTACAAGAATGTTTAATGAAAGTCATAGGTTATTGCAAATTATAAAAAGTCATGCATCAGAAGGTGTTTCAAAAGAAAGAAGATTGACTATTAATGTATATCATTCTTTAGCCACAGCCTTACAAGAGTTATCTATAGCTTTCCGATCTACACAAAATAGTTATTTGCGTCAAATTCAATCTAGAGAAGACCGGGCAAAAATTTATTTTGATAATCAAAATATGGAGCTAGAAGAATGTTATGATCAAGATGATATAGATGATTACTTTATTAATTCAAAACAAATGTCACAACAAAAATTATTGATGATTGAGGAAGATAACACTAGATTTGCACAAGAAAGGGAACAAGAAGTTAATTCAATAGTAAAATCAATAATGGATTTGAATGAAATATTCAAAGATTTAAGCCAAATGGTAGCAGATCAAGGAACAGTATTAGACAGAATAGATTATAATATTGAACAAAGTTCTATTCAAGTTCAACAAGGATATAATCAGTTAAAAAAAGCTGATGCTTACCAAAGAAAAAATAGAAAAATGATTACCATTATCATCCTGGCTGCAAGTATTATTTTTTTGTTTTTTATATTAATTATTGTTAAATCCTAGTCATTTAATGTACAATTTAAATAAATTCAATTTATAAGTATTAACAAAATATTTATTACAATAAATTTTTAAATATTGGGTAGTCCTTTTAATTTTTTTGGTACTATTAAACTAAATACCTATGTTAATTGTTAAGGGATTTTTCATCTCTGTGTTCTAAAGAAATATTTCCCATCTGAGGTTTTCTCACAAAACTTTCACCTAGTGTTTTCTATTTTTGGAACTTATTTGCTTGAACCAGTGTATTCTGCAACCTGGTTTTATACTTTACCAATATAAAGGGTTTTATACTTTACCAATATACAGATATGTTTAAAATTCATATAATATTATAAATGTTTGGATGTCATGCGCAAATGGTGAACAAATTTGGATGAAATTTGGCACACTGTTGGTCTGCAACCTGGATTAACATATATGATTATTTTTCTCCCAATAAATTGTATGGTTTAGCAGTATATTGGTAACAGTATAAAGATTATATATGTGAATATGTTGGTATGTTTGCATGGGAAGTTACATACTGTTTTGCTTTAGATGTTAGTGAGTCTGATTTTCTCTTTGCCAATTAACCCATATACCTAGATACATAAAATATTATACCTGTAAAAGTTTGAATATTTAGATATTTGTTACTCAATCATGCAAAAAAGTTATTTGGATGAAATCCAGAACACGGACAGTTTTTTTACCTGGACTAACATATGCAATAAGTTTTATCCCAATATGTGTGACTTAGTTTAGCAGTAGATATACAGGCTATAATATAAACTTTAAAAAAATATAGAGTGAACCTTCTGTAGCAATATGACAGAGGTTATATTGTAAGTATACTTGCATGGGAAGTTACCTATTGTTTAACTTTAGACATCAGTGAATCTGCTTTCCACCAATATACAGGGTGTCTATAGATTATAAATGTGAAAGTTAAGATGGAAGGATGTTTATTATGTTTTCATTCAAAAACAACCTGAATTAACATATAGGATATGTTTAACCCACCAAATAATATTTTCTGTGGGTTCAAAACAATTTTTACATTGAAAATAATCTTCCTTTTTCCACCCCAAAAATTCACAATCCAAAACACACACTACTTTTGTTAGATTAAGAGATGAGTCAAATGCACCTCAGCTGATCCATTATTGCTCACTGCTGATGTATTGTGGTTTTGATAATCCATTTCGGTTGCTCTTGTGTACTCCTGTTAATACTCAAAATTTCAGAACTTTTTATATCCACAATCATATATTCAGGAAATATGTTTTTGTTAAATGTTTGTTCTGTTTCTATTATAGAAAGAGAGATTTCCTCTATTAGTCATATCACTGCTCCCTTTTTAATTCCGATCGTCGGCGAATGCGAGAGACCAGTTCGTTGATCCTTTATATGGCCTAACCTATGCTGGTATGTGCTTTGGAAACTTGCCCTTACTGCTCTAGGGGAAAGTTGTATAGCCAGACTTTGTCTCTCTTGGAACCCGACTGAATTTGCTTTGAGTGTGTCTTCATTTGATTGCTGGTTACCACCATCTGCGTCCGGCTAGTTCGTGTGTGGCCAGCATGCATTGTTGGGGTTGGTCGGCATAATCTTTAACTTGATGGACCGGTTCTTCTAGTGAGCCAAAGGCCAAGTCAGATTTTAGTCTCAGCTGCTATCTAAATAGTACTTGTATTTTGTTGAATGAATAGGGGAATATGTTCTTCCCAATCACGCTGGTTGTTGCTAACGACCTTCGATAGATGTTGTACCAATGCTCTGTTGAATCTTTCTACCATTCCGTCCGATTGTGGATGCAAGGGTGTGGTTCTCGTTCTCTCGAAGCTTAATATGTACATTTTGGAATACGTTGGATTCAAAGTTACACCCTTGGTTCGAATGTAACTCCATTGGGACACCAAATCTGCTGAAAAGCTGTTCCACCGACACCGTTGTCACCGAAGTTGCCTGTTGAGTGGGTACGGCATATGCTGCAGGGCATTTACTACAATAATCCATAGCCACGAGGATGTACTTGTTATCCCTGTAGTGTCGGCGAATGGACCAGCGACATCTATAGCTATTCTTTCAAATGGGACTCCTGCATTGTACTGTTGCATTCTGCCCTTTGTCCTGTTCTTCTGGTCCTTACTGGCTGAACAGGTGTCTCGTTTTCGCCACCAGGCTCTGACGTCTCCCAAGTAATTTATCCCGTAATATTGTTGGCGAATTTAACCAGGTTCTTATTCATGCCCTGATGACCTCCGGTAATCCCATTATGTACTTTGGTCAGGACGGCGGGTACCTCTTTATTTGAAACTACCAGTTGGGATTTGGTTTCTCTGTCATTGCTTTCCCAATTTATAATCAACATTTCAATTTCTACTTTTAATAAGTCCCACTGGGTCCACAATGTTTTCAGGGCGCCCGAGTATTTAGTTATCTCGTCCCACCGTGGCCAGGGTGACCCCCTCTTCATGAGTGAAATGATTTTTCAATGTCTGGGTCGACCATGTGGACCTGGATACATTGTTCCATTGTCCAGTCTTCATTCACCTGCAGGCGAATATATCGGATGGAGATACCCTCTCGCTGTTCCGTCTTCAGGCAATGTCCGCAATCTGTTCTACAGGGTCTTCTTGACAATGCATCGGTATTATGCAAATTGCCGGAACGGTGTTAAACTTTGGAATCGTATTGCTGAAATTTCTCCATCTACCTGGCAAGTTGCCCTTCCGGTGTTTTCACATCTAAAAGCCATTTGACGGCGACATATTCGGCAATTATCAGCAGCCCTGATAATTGCTAGAACCTCTTTTCTGGTGACCCAGTAATTCCTTTCTGGTTTCAATTATCTACAGCTGTAGGACTCGATCACCCTCTCTTCACTATCTTGCAGTTGCCCCCAAACCTGTATTGCTGGCGTGGATATCTAAGGCGAACTTGCTGTAATGTGTAGGACACGCTAGGATTGAACTGGAACATAGTACCGCTTTCAGGCGTCTAAATGTTGTTTCATGATCCTGATTCCAACGGAAGGTCGGAAGTACGAACAGAGCTCCAAAAAGCTTCGTAGTTCATATTTGTCTCTGGGAACCGGCCAATCACGAATAGCATCTATCTTGTCTTCGTTAGTACGGATTCCTGCGCCAGAAATGACTTCTTAGGATTGAGCCTCATCTTGACATTGTTAACTGTAGAAAATACTTCGCCGTGGTTCTTCAGAATGTCATCGAATGTGTGACTCATGACCAAAATGTCTTCGAGGTATAGGTAATAAGCATGTCCACCATGTCAAGAAACTCAATACATACTCCTTTAACCTCTCGAACGTAGCACGAAGGACGTAGCGGGAGCGTTAATTACATAACTTAAACGGCAAGACCATGAATTGAAACAGCCCTTTACTTGTGGAGAACGCGGTTATTTTACTGTCGCTTTCGATAAGTCCAACATGCCAATATTCACTCTTTAGGTCCATTGTGGAGAACCAAGGGGACCCTGCTAGTGGGGTCAGCGATCATCAATGGGGGGTGCTGTCTGCCTTCGTCACTCTGATCACTTTCCTATACTCCATGCAAAATCGGTTAGTTACATCCTTCTTCTTCACTAAATAACGGCAGCAGATCCTGGACTGATGGATGGCTTAGTAACTAGATTTTGTAACATAGATTCGATATTTTCCTCAAGTGTCTGCTGTTGCCCCAATGGTAGTCGCCTAGCTATTCTTATGGGTTGAGTCTTTCTGTGCTGGATGATTTTCGTACGACTCTAAACAAGTTATTTCTTCACCAATGACAATTCGGATATCGTTATTAGACATATTCAGGACTCTAATTGGTATGTCTCGTTCAGTTTTAACTATAGCCCCTCCAACCAAGTAGTCAGGAGTTAACTGTTCGGACACCACCATTCCAGTCCAGCTCCCAGGATTTCTTTATAGCTGCCCATGAATAATATGTTCCGTTCGTACGGGAATTCTGGTTGAGGACTACGCTACAATTTTTATGGAAGTTACTGAGTTGTCAATACAAAGTCCATACTTAAGAATTGTAGAACATCGTACCATGGGTCGAAGATGTATCCATGTTGGCATATTATGTCAATACCCAGCATAAAATTGTCCTCTACCGGACCGCTACCAGATTCTGTTGTCCAATATCTGTAGCACCACATCTGCATTGCCCTGAATGACATGGATTCGCCGGTGACTGTTGTTAGCTGGATGTTATTCTTAATTGGCCGAATTTCCGTTGACCTCAAAACTCTGGACCTGACAAAGGACACAGCGGTGCCGGTATCACAAGTGATGGTGATTGCTCGACCATTGATGGTGCCCTTGATGACTAGGCTGCTGCTATCCCGGCAAAATCCTCTGATGGATACTATGAATATGAATGAAAGAATATGAATATATTTTTATTTAGGTTTTTTGCTGTTATTTATCTATGTTTTTAAATACTATGTTGAAAATTTCTTACTAAATTGTCTACAAACATAAACTATATAAAATACACATAACTCATACATACATTCTGTGATTTATCCCAGTTTTAAGTTCTAAGTTAAATACAATTTCTTATTAAATATCTACAAACATTTCTATTAGAATTGTGTAGATTATTAGAGTTTTTAATTTCTTTCGACAGAGCATTAAAAAGACTTATACCATTAATTAAAAGATATCCCATTAAAAATGTTTTATCCGTAAGTTTTATATTAAAATGTTCGTTTGATCTTAATATTCGCGCATGTAGCTCATATATTTTAACTAATAAGCTGCTGAGATATTTTTGGGGTTTGACAATGCATCATTTTGTATTTTGTAGATCAGAACTAAGTTGGCCCTTTTAATGCTCTGTTCTACTGAAAGCCAATGAAGACACTCCAGCATGTTATTTACTGATGTATATATACTACATTTTAGTACTATTCTGATAGATTTATTTTGTAAAATTTGAAGCCGTTTGATTTGTTCTTGATTACAACATAGTAATAATGTTGCGCAATAACTAAAATGAGGTTTTATAATAGTATTGTAAATGAGCATTCTACACCAGTGATACAAACTAAAAGCTATTCTCCTAAAAAACCTATTTTTTACCTAATTTCCTACATAAGTAGTCTGTATGATTATTAAGTGTCAACTGAGGATCCAACCTGACGCCTAAATACATTATATCATATACTTGCTCAATTTCAATCAATCAATCAATATTTTAATTACAAGATCCACTTAGTTTTATTGCTGTTCAATTTAAGCTTATTAACACAGCCAATCATTTAAGATTCTCAGTTCACTATTTAACAAACTAGCAGCATTTTCTGTATCACTATTGGCAATTGATAAGAGTGGGTCATCATCAAACAGACTTACAAATGAATTCGTTACTATGCTTTCTGTATATCGTTTATACATGCAATAAATAAAGGGACCCATGCAATTCCTTGGCTAATTCCAAGATGACACTCAATAATACTGGATAGATTATTCTTTATTTTTGTTTGGTGAAAGCGACCCTGAAGGTAATTGTGGATCAGCTTTAAGGCTTGTGATGATACCCCAAGTTTTTCGAACTTCACAATTAACAGATTCCTGTCAATAGTTTCAAAAGCACATTTTAAATCTACAAAAACACTCAAAACCGTTTTACCCATATTTATGTCATCCCACAAACTGCAGTGCTGTTACACATGAATGTTTGTCTCAGTTTCATGTCTTTATTGTCAGAGTTACATTTTTACATATTGCTTACTCCTAATCCATATTTTTATACTTATTTCCCTAATTTGTTTTCCATGTTTCATATACTTTTCCCTACGCTGTTGCAATATTTTCCCTACGCTATTCCTTAAGATATTTTATTCACTAAGATATTTCATTCCCTAAGATATTCAAGTTACCTGTTACTTCCTCTTCTGTCTGCAGTAGCGCCATCCTGGGTCTCTTCGTCCTGTGTTTCAATGTTTGTCTCGAAAACCCGATCGCCCTTTATATAAAACTAGCTGTCGCCCAGTGGTCGAAATTCGACCAATTGTGTCAATATCTCTGGCAGGTGAAGTACCCTGAAAATTTTATCGTGACATTCTATCTTAGACATTCAATTGTGGGAAGCGCAACTGATGAAGGTTCCCTGACCAGAAACAATGTATATTATATATATGATATATATATATATATATATATCATATATATATATATATATATATATATATATATATATATATATATATATATTTATACATATACATACATCTATAAAATTTTATCGTGACATTCTGTCCTAGGAGTTAAGGGAGAACAGCAATTACACGGAACGGATCCATATTCGGAACCTCTGTGAGATAGTTTCCTCGAAAATCCTAGATGTAGGTCTTACATCCCGCTGCTACAAATAAGTATCGAAATTCAAGTTCTTTTTCAGATATAATTAATAGGACTTTATTTGTGTTCAAATTCGTAATTCTTCATTTAATATGACAACAATTCAACCGCTAATGGGCTACCCTAGATAATTAATTTTTCTAACCACCTTATATAACTATAATTGCACTCACTTCTCTAACATTTATATATAATTTATATATAAATACTCATTATAATAATTCCATCTCATTATATATTTCCACCAACCTGTATATGCAACTGCTCATGGACCACGCATAATATTTTTTAACATTTTTGAACCACCCGGTAAACCATTGTATATGCGACTGCCTATAATCCACCGTATTTACTCTTTTTGTTTATGAAATTTTTACCCATCTTCTGTAACTATACTTCTACTCCGATCTATCTATATATATATATATATATTTCTATAAATCACTTCCTTTTCTAACATTTTTTATAATCATCCTGTATATCTATAATTCCTATATTTCATCTACCCTATATATACTACTGCTTATAGGTTACGAAATGTTGCATTTCCATTTCCGTCACCCTGTATATGCATCTATGTATAATATTTTTTGCACCACCCTGTATAACTGTAATGCTATTGCGCCCTCTATTCCAAGAACCCTATAAATTCAACCGCTGATGGGCTTTCCTATATAATTATTTTATTAGTTATAATTGCACTCTACTCTATATTTTAAACAATCTATATACCCAACTGCTTGGGTGCCACACATGAAAAAAGTGATTTCTAACATATCTGGAATCGCCCTGTATAATTATAATATACAACGCCTTATATCTCAGTCAATTTAGAACATGAGAACACATAACTTTTTACCCATCCAAAAATCGCCTTAGCAGCAATTTTTACTTTAAAAAATATTAAATAGCGATAAAATTCTTATAAGATTCTATACATCGATTTGTAGAAATTTTTTTTCAAGTGCAGTTTCAACCTCAAGTATGTTACCAAATCATCCTGTATTGAAACTCTTGTAATTTCAAAACCCTGCTGTCATAATTATTGTCACAATCTCATTCTTTGTCGGTAAACGATTTTTCCCGAGCAATCGATTTGTAAACGCCAAAACCCCAAAATGAAATTTAGACAGTCATAGTGCAGATTGCGAGAATTACATATAATAAGATATATGTAAATAAACAAAACATTATATGTATTATATTGTTAGATAAACAAGTAAAAATATATTTGCAGCATATCACATCTCGTTAAAAGAACATTTAACATTTTTTGACTGACTGCTAATATTTTAGACATGTTAAAATTAATTTAAATAATTTGGTCAAGTGCGAGTTGGACTCGCATACTTAGGGTTCCGTACCACTTTCAAGATTCTAATATTCCAGTTTCAGACAAGCAGGGAATGAGTGCATTTTCTTTTATTTACCCTAATATCTTTTAAAGGAAGCGTTTTAAATTTATAAAAAATATAGTTCCATTTTCCACACATAGACTTTTTATTTTATCTGCTTTAGGTTTCGCTTGATTTTTATCCCAATACATATGTATTTAATTTTCTAATTTGGCATCCAAAAAGTAACATTAGAGTTTTATTTTACTAATAAACTTTCAGAGAAGCCTTTTATAATCTACTGTCTGAGTTTTTAGGCTCTGTAGATTGGAAGAAAAAGGGCAAAATAGGTCAAAGTTTAAATTATAAATTATTAAATCTGTTATTAAAATTATTTAAAAATATAAATAAAATATATTTTTCAAAATTTAAATAGTGTAGTTTCTAAAGTGGGAATTAAGTCCAAGTTTAATATTTTTGTTAATATCTTTTATGCAAATGATTTAAAAATGTGATATATTTGTAATTCACATAATCAGCCTTTTATCTGATATATTACATGATGCGTTTGAAAATTGAATCTTTATTTTCCATTTAATTGTATAATTTGTCCCTAAAATTACTATGGGGGTTTTCTAATAATTTATTTTTCGTTTAATTCTATTATTTGGGGGCCAAATAATAGAATTAAACAAAAAAATGAGGTCTTAGAGTTTGGGGAATAACGGGGAGAATGGGTAATTTTTTTAACATATTTTTTTAATATATTTTAAAATATTCATTTTAAAAAAATTAAAAAAATATATTTGTATTCGTGATAATGAGCCCTGTGATTTGATATATTACATGACCCGTTAGAAACAATTATAATTGTTTATTTTCCATTTGATTCCATAATTTGCCACCCAAAATGAATATTAGGGGTTTCTCGTTATTTTTCCAGTAAAGTTCAGGTGAGGGGCTATACTTCCAGTTTTTCAAAATTTTTCAGCTTATGGTTTCGGAAATACGGGTGGGAATGGGTAAATTTTTTTATATTTTTGTTAATATCTTTTAATTAATTTATTTTATAAATATGGAAAAAATATATTTGTTTTCTTCATCATGAGCCCTTTTATTTGATATATAACATGCTGGGTTAGAAACAATTTTAATTTTATATTTTCCATTTAATTCTATAATTTGCCCCCCAAAAAAATATTAGGGGTTTTTCCTTATTTTTCGAGTAAAGTTCAGGTGAGGGGCTATACCTCCATTGTTTTTTCACAATTTTCCAGCTTATGGTTTCGGTGATAGGGGGGGGGGAGGATGGGTAAAATATTTTATATTTTTGTTAATATCTTTTAATTAATTTATTTTAAAAATATGAAAAAAAAATATTTATTTTCGCCATAATGAGCCCTTTCATTTAATATATAACATGATGGGTTAAAAACAATTTTAATTTTAATTTTCCATTTAATTCTATAATTTGCCCCCCAAAATAAATATTAAGGGTTTCTCCTTAATTTTCCAGTAAAGTTCAGGTGAGGGGCTATACCTCCATTTTTTTTTCAAAATTTTCCAGCTTATGGTATCGGAGATAAGGTGGGGGATGGGTATATTTTTTTTATATTTTTGTTAATATCTTTTAATTAATTTATTTTAAAAATATGAAAAAAATATATTTGTTTTCGTCGTGATGAGCCATTTCATTTGATATATAACATGATGGGTTAGAAACAATTTTAATTTTATATTTTCCATTTAATTCTGTAATTTGCCTCCCAAAATTAAAAGTAGAGGTTTCTCCTTATTTTTCCAGTAAACTTCAGGTCAGAACCTATAAATCTATTTTTTTTCAAAACTTTACATTTTATAGTTTCGGAGATAAGGGGCGGGAATGGGTAAATTTTGGTATATTTTCGTTAATATCTTTTTAAATATGAAAAAGTATATTTGTGTTCCTCAGAATGAGACCTTTCATTTGATATATTACATGATGCGTTTGAATTTTTTTTTATTTTTAAATTTTTATTTAATTCTATAAATTGCCCCCCAAAATTAATATTAATGGTTTCTTCTTATTTTTCCTGTAAAGTTCGGACAACGTTCTATATTTCCTATTTTTTTTCAAAATTTTCGGCTCAGTAGTTTCGGAGATCAGGGGGAACGGTCGATTTTTTTAGTTTTCCCCCCCAGAAGTACCCCTAAAATCAATTTTTTTTCTTTTACGATATGTACTCCTTATCGGGTCACCAAACTATACATTGATACCAAATTTCAACCTCTTCCGTCCAGTGGTTTAGGAGAAAATGGCTGTGATGTGACACAGGCAGAAATCCGGAGTGATATATAAGGGTATCCGTATATTGTATATACGGAACCCTAAAAATTACCTTATATCGAATAAAACAGCAATATATTACTAATATTTATTCAATTTTCATTTACACATGGCATAAAATAAAAAAACATATTCAACTTGAGGGGATCTGAAATCAAATGTATCAATTAGCTTCATAATCTCTCAATAGTTAGTTTACTTACGTAAAAGTTTTCATCGGGGGATTATATCAAAACATTTAAGAAATACAATGCACCACCTGTTAATTTATGCTAAATAATACCTTTATTTGGTGACAATTTTTGTAAGTTAATAAGGTAATAGCAGTTAACATTGTTAAGAATGTCAAATTGAAATTCAATCGAGAAATTAGAACCATTGCAATGATGTCAGATCTAACTATTTATCTTCAATTTCACTATTTGTATTTATATCATAGGCTTTGTAATCTTAGTTAAATTGTATGAAACTATTAGCCTTTAAAATAGAAACAATATAAATTAATAGTATAATGTTAAAATAATATAATATCGGAAAAACATTGTTCAGTTGCCACGCAATACAAATTTCGAATTTTAGTTGACAAACTATATTTAGAAAAACTTGCGAGTACTCAATAAATTGTCATTATCATATAATATAAATTTCCGTGGGTGAGTTCTCAATAGCATGATAATGTAGAATAACTTTCAGAACTAAACAAAATTTGTTAGTTTTTCGTTTAATTTAGTTTGTATTTCTCATTCGAGTCAATCTGTCTTACGATTTTCTCTCCACGCAATCTGGCGCCATTGTGGACGTAAATTATTATTTTTTTATTTTACTTTATTTAATGAATGAATCGATATTATAAACATATTTTAGCATTCTGCACTGAAGGTCGTCAATAACCACTAAACAAAACAAAAATCAAATAAATCGGTTGAGGGACAGGGAGAAAATGGTACCTAACCGTTTTGTCTTTGCCTATTTATATAGAGATATTGTTTTTCTCAAAGAACAGCGTCATCGGGTATCCTCTTTATATTTTGTTAGCACAGTGTTATCTAAAGCAATATTTCTGTCTGCACTTAAAATCAGTGTAATAGTGCTAATTGCTAAGGTACCTCGACTAGTATTACCGGAGCAATGTAGACCAATAAATCTTTTGCCAACTGTTGTGAAAGGTATTGAAATTGTAATAAGAGATCATATTATTAACTAATTTAAGTTTGTGTATATTCTCGTCATTTAAATTTCTACTTAAAAAATATTTTTCCTCCTCTCCAATTTAATTACCCGGCACACATGTCCCTATCACCTCATGATTATAGCATTGCGGAAAGTTGTAGTGAAGTTCTGTACATAAAAAGTGATTAGTTATGATATAGCTTTTCCTGATCTATAATGCTTAGCCTTGTGGTAATACCGCCAGCATTTAAAACAGCGATGTATAAAAACATATTCATAAACAAAATAACTTTGCCACCCTGCAAAAATTCGTTTTAGCTATAATTTGTTTAAATATTTCTGAAGATACTTCTAATATTACGATAAAGTGAGTTTTGTTTCGAGGAATATATTTGTTAATAAATGTTACATTACCGTCGAAATCATTTGTTTGAGTATACAATCAATAAAATGGTTTTCATCATGTATGTCTTTCTCCTTAACCCCAACTGCTAAACTTTTTGGTTTCAATGTTTTCGGAACCCCCACACTATAATTTTCAGATAGCTAATTGTTCACGAAATGTACCTTGCTTTGGTAGAATCGATGTCTTCTATATTGGTTTCAAGAGTATCCAAAGAATTTTTCAGATCCTTTATTTTATCATTTTAAATCGGATTCCATAATCTGTATTTCTGATTAACTACTTGGTTACCTTGTATTCCTAATTGTGTACTTGTTCAAATTGTTCCTTTCGCATTTTTTAATCATCTTATCTCTTTTCTTCAGATATTTTGAGGTCACCTTGTAATTTAGAAAATAAGCCATCGATTAGATTGTTTTGTTTTTCGTCCATGGTTGTGACAAGGTTTTGTTGCTTTTCATCTATTGCGGTTGCAAGATTTTCTAATTCAATTTAACGTTTCTCATCAAAAGATTGAACTAACATTTGTTGGATTTCTTCTCGAATTTGCGTCTCCTTTTTGTCAGTTTTCCAGCTTGTTGGTAAGTCGTCTGAAAATTTTCTTGCTAGTCTCGTCCGTTGCAGTTGCGATATTTCTCGTAGTTCCATAAATAAATTGAAATTTTAACATGCTCGTAATTCTTCTTCCAACACTACTGTTATAACTGCCAATACTACACCAATACACTACTTTTCTTAAACTAAGAGATAAGTCAAACGCACATCTGTTGATCCACTATGTACTGCTCACTGCTCGAGTACTCTTGTTAATACTCGAAAATTCGGTCCTTTTTGTATATCTCCGCAATCATATATCCAGAAAATACGTTTTTGCGAAATGTTTGTTCAGCATTTATTACGGTGATTAATTTCGACAGAATTGCTTTCTTAGTAATGTCAAAGTAATATTGTTTGGTGGTTGAATTTTTGCAACTTAATCTTGGAAAAATGGCTGAACGGTTTTGGCTAATATTTAGCACACAAATAGTTTGTAACCTGGATAAACATACCCTTTATCCTGGTAATTGATATAGTTTAGCAGTACATATGGTATAATATAAAGAGTGTAAAACTACAGAGTGAAGCATCTGTAGAACTATAAGAGATACTGATGTAATATTGTTAGAATACTTGGAATTGTAGACAATGAGCAGGCCCATTTTTGCCGGGAGTGATTAGAAGAAAGGTATGACTGTATCAGTCGCTGAAACTTTGTGAAAGATACCAAATGAGAAGGAGTCCTTGTTATGGATTGTCGCTCATACCTACCGATATATTTTTTATTTTGTTTACACAAAGCTGTTTTATTTGTAGGTGTTTGCCTTTCACCCTTCACCTCTCCCAATCTTCCTCTTCTTCAACGACTTGTACACCGGACCTCTCCGAACTCTTTGTTTCGTCAGTAATCCTAATGTTTACGCTACGCGTTCATTTCCTTGCATACGCCACCTGAACGTGCTTCTGTAGTTACATGTCTTGTACCTTCCCTTCATAAGGGATGAAGGGCCAATTAAGTTTATTTGTCCAATACAAGGAGTGTTAGAAAACTGACTGTAACTATAGTAGGTGTTAGTAAAGTACGTATACAGAGTTTAAGTATATATACTGGGTGGGCCATTTTAATCTATGCCCCCGAATCGTTTCGTTCCTAAGCATGGTATGAGTTCATACCAAACTTGTTCAATATAATATATATATATATATATATATATATATATATATATATGATGAAATATTTGAAATGTTTCGCCAAGTGAGACCTTGGCGAAACGTCTGCAGGATGTATTCCCGGATAACGGATAAATATTTCTTCATATTGTTCCATCCGTGAAAGCCTACGACTAGACATACATACATATATATATATATATATATATATATATATATATATATATATATATATATCACTTCTTTTCAAAATGACTTTTAAAAAAAAATATTTATTATTTAACAAACTTTAATACTTGATAACTTGAGTACAATAATATTAACACTATGAGTAAAGGAAATCATCTGCTGGACTGAAGGTCGTGAATAACAATTTATAATAAATAATGTTCTGACTCTATATAAACTTAAACAATGAAAAGGAAAGAAATTCTGTGAAGTTAAAACAGCAGATGAGCATATTTTAGCTAAAATGTGAAATGAGATCTGCTATATAACAACTCCATTTATCCCGAAAAAGTTGATGCTATGCTTCAACTTTTCAGACCATTGGTTTAAGTTCATCTTCTTCTTCCTGGAGTTGGAGGCTTGGGCGTCTTCTGGGGAAGAATCTGAAGCGTCTGGTTTCGCTTCGACTTCGCATTGGTGGAGGTGATGGCGGGTCATCACTTGTGGTGGCTATGGCTAGTAGTCTGGACTTTCTTCTGCTTTTGCACTTGTAGAGAATGTACAAAAGTATTAATGCGATGATGGAAGTAATGGTTAGAATTGTGAACCAAGATGTATGTTTTTTAATAAACGGCTGGTTTATTAATTTGTCTAATTCATCGGAATATTGGTTGAGCTTGTGTTGCGCTATGTTGAGGTCGTCGGCGTCGATCTTGTTTAATCTGAGGGGTTTCAGATCTGGGACGTACTTCTTTGGTGGGATGGATGCACAGCAGTTGTAGGGTATTTGAACTGAATGGCTCTTGTATGTAATATTTTGGGAATCTTCAATTAACCTTTTTGAATGGATTCGAGTATTGCCGATGAATGCATTGCAGTCTGATTGCAATTGGAGGATTGAATTGGTTGCAATGGTTTTGGTTACAACGTTGTTGCCGCTACACTTTATGGTAATTGGTAGAAGATCGGAAACAGAAATTAGCCATACATTTGAACTGATTTCGTAAACATTGTAGTCTTTGGCATACAGTATCGAAGTTTGGCAAACTTTTGGAAGGAAGGTGGACTGTTTCAAAAGCTGGGCCTCACAGATGGAATCGCTGTCAATAGGATACGGAAGAACATCTGAACATATCCACTGAACTCGGCTTAAGGGTTTGCAGTTGTCCAAGTTCAGAAATGTGGTATACAACAATGAATCATCATTCTTCGCGATATATTTAGTTATGGTTGGTAAAATATGATGGAATCCTGTTCGGTCGTCCAGAATGGGGATTGGGTATAAACGATAAAGGATAAAAGTTTCAGGATTCACTAAAGGAATTTTCAAAACGAAAATTATTTTTGTATCTAACTGAAATGCTTCTAACTCTATAATGTCAATATATTGTGCAATATTATGGGCGTAAATTGATAAAGGCAAATTATTTTTATGCAAAGATTGAGAAACAAGTTGAAGAGATTCGACTAAATCGGCGGGGTTTATTATTGAACTGTGTAACATTTTAATACGAGCAAAAGATATTGCTGACAATACATCATTTAGGGCGTCTTGGATAAAGACATAGCTTTCCATTAATGATTCGCATAGATCTAATGTTTTGACTAGTGCTTCGAAAAATGCAAGATCGTCTGGAATGTACATGATAGATTGTTTGATTTTGGCAATGTCCCTGTTAAACGTTTCTTCGTCTATTTGAAGTTTCTGAACTGTTGCATTGAAGTTTTTGATTACGGAAGTCGTTACTGAAATTTGGTTCTTTAGTAAATTTTCAATTTGCTGTTCGTCATGTGTTATCTTGTTGATACAGTCATTAAAGTATTCACCATCACTAGCGTCTAAAGTTCCAGTTATTGATTTCCAAATTGTTCCTATACCATTAATAAGTCCTCGTTTCTGCCTCTTGGAGTTGTAAAGTTTAGTGTCTGCGAATATCTTTTGATATTTTAAGTTTACTGTGTCAGATATTTGTTTTAGGAGGCTAATATGAGTTTGTACTTGAGGTTTAAATACTGTCATACGGGTAGTTAAGTTTGAATGGATAGTATCGATTAAAGTGCTCAAAATGTTGTCATTGTTGGCAATTGCGTCAACGAAAGGGTGAAGATCTTTGTAGACAAGTAGTGTCCATTTATCGTTTGATATTTTGACAGTTCCTTCTTGATGAAAGAAGAGTCCTACTGTGTTGTTTATGGGAGTTATTGAATATTGGGACGTTACGATTGTGAAGAGTCCAAGTAGTCTGAAATAAAGTAATTTCTATTCAAAATACGGTTTCAATCTGTCAAAATTTACTTTTGTAGATTGATTCGTTTCGGGGTTTAGAAGAGTTGCAGAATTTTGGAAAAGTTCAGTTATCTGAAAAGGGCCATTAAATTTGTTTTGTGACTTACTTGAAATTTGGGATTCTTTTAAATATACCTTGTCACCTATGTTATAAGTGGGTCGTTTTTCGGGTACGTGTTGATCGAAACGTGCTTTGGCTTTTCCTTTTTGTTGTTCGGTTTTGGCTCGCGCTAATTTGTAAAAATATTCCATACGGTTATTAAGATCTCTAACGTACTTGGAAATGAGGTTCTTTTGGTTGTAAAGCGTTTCCGGTGGTCTACTCGACGTGTGACCAAAAATCAACTCATAAGGAGTGAAACCATGAGTCTTATTTTTGGTGTTGTTATAGCTTATGACTGCGTATGGCAGAACATTAAATGGGTGTTCGTTTGGATTTTCGGCGATATTTGCCCGGATCATTTCCGATAATGTCGCATGGAAGCGTTCAAGGGAACCGTTTGATTGTGGATGACTTACACTAGAGAAGGTTAACTTTATTTCGTAGAGTTCACAGAGGTCTTTTACTAATACGTTATCGAACTCACGACCGTAGTCACAGTGAATTCTCAACGGGGTGCCGTAGTGTTGAAAATAAAGGATTTTTCCCGTTTTATCCTTTATAGGATACGCCTGTGTAAATTTTGTTAACTCGTCCCTGATTGTTAGAGCATAATTTCGAGTGGGATATTCAAAGATATCGATGTTGACTCGCTCGAAAGGTGTTTTCGGCGTTTCTGTGATGACTAGAGGAGAACTCAAGTTTTTTCTACATATTTTGACTTTTTGACAAATTTCGCATGACTTGATGAAATTTTCAACGTTTTTTGTCAAACCGGTCCAGTTATACTTCTCTTTTATTCGCCTTACTGTTTCATTAATTCCGCGATGCAAATTGTTTTTGCCTTGATGGTAGTGTTCTAAAATCTGAGGTATTTCATCCTCTGAGGGTGTAGTTATGACGTTTTGGCATATTTTTAATTTAATGTCTTTGTCTGCAAAGACATAAGAAAAAGTTTCAAGGATTGGGAGTTCTAAGTTGTTTTCGACGTAATATGTGGTTTCAAGATCGAATTTATCTCGTGATTTGTAAATAATGTAGAACAGAAATTGTACGACTATTTCAGGGTCAAATGGCAAGGGGATTATAAAGTATTTGCGGTCTTTAACTGATTTACTTGCGAAGGTGTTGATGGAATTGTTTTCGAATGTGATATCTTCTTCGAAAATATCGTCCATGATTCGTTCGTGTAGATCAGTTAACTTGTTTTGCCAGAAAAATGAAATAATTTGTTTATGGGATTTGTCCAGAAGTTGGGAATTAGTAGTTTCGATCTTTGAATAGTCAATTATTGATCTTGTTTTATATAAGTCAACAAATTTATTAAATTCGTTAGTAAGGTGTTCGTCAGTAAGTTCAGGTTCTGGTTCGGGTTCGTCTTCTGAGTCGGTGTCATTGAAGGCATGGATTTTTGACTGAAAATTCGCGATTTGTTGGAAGTGGTTGACTTTAATTCGCGAGAGAGCATCGGCGTTTCTGTTTATCTTGCCTGGTTTATGTTCAATTTTATAATTGTACTCTTCCAGCTTCAGTCGCCATCTGGCAAGTCTACTGCCTGGATCCTTGATCGAGAAAAGCTACGTAAGCGGGCGGTGATCGGTAATTAAAGTAAACTTACGACCAAATAAATAAGGACGGAAGGCTTTGACTGCCCACACAATGGCAAGCAATTCCCTTTCAATGGTGGAATATCTGGTTTCGGCGGCACACAAAGTGCGGGAGGCATAAGCAATCGGAAGGTCTTTTCCAACTGGGCCTTGTGAAAGGACTGCACCAATCGCGAAAGCGCTGGCGTCTGTGGTGAGAAGAAAAGGTTCTTCAAAATTTGGGTAAATAAGGATGGGGTCTGAGATGAGAGCTTTCTTTAAATCATTGAATGCTGCCTTACAATCGGAATCAAAGAAGAATTTAGTGTCTTTTTGAAGCAGTTTTGTTAAAGGTTTGGACACTTTAGCGAAATTGGGAATAAATCTTCTATAGTATCCGGCCAATCCTAAGAAAGATTTGATGTCTTTCGGGTTCTTTGGCTCTGGGAAGTTTTGGATACAACTGATTTTTTCGGGGTTCGGTTTTACACCTTGTTGCGTAATTAGATGACCAAGATACGCTACCTCTTTTCTTAAGAACTCACATTTGTCGGGTTGAATCTTAAGATTTGATGTGCGAAGACGTTTGAAGACTTCGGTCAACCGGGAAATGTGTTCGTGAATCGTTGGGGAGTATACTATGATGTCGTCCATGTATACTAGACAACGTTCATTTTGTATTCCAAGGAGGATGTTGTCCATGACACGTTGGAATGTGGACGGGGCGTTCTTTAAACCGAACGGCATACGAACAAACTCTTAATGGCCGTTTTCGACTGAAAATGCTGTCTTGGGAATGTCTTTAGAATCGATCTCTATCTGATGAAAACCGGAGGCGAGATCTAACGTCGAGAAATATTGGCATTTGCCAAGTTGATCTAAAAGATCGGAGATGTTTGGCAAGGGGTATTTGTCGTCGACTGTGACTTCATTCAGTTTCCTGTAGTCAATGACGACACGCCATTTTTGTTTGCCTGAGGCGTCTAATTTTTTGGGAACAACCCAAACTGGGGAAGACCAAGGGGAGATAGAATGACGAATGATGCCTTGATCAAGCATTTTACTGACTTGTTCTTTAACCTCTTCTTTATGGACCTGCGGGTACCGATAAGATTTGGTATAGATGGGTCTGGAGTTATTTGTCTCGATCGAATGTTTGATTTCGTTCGTAAAAGATAATGCGTCGCCTTCTAAGAAAAATATGTCTTGAAAGTCTAGACAAAGGCTCGTAATCATATCTTCTTCTTCAACGTTTAAGTGATCTGTCCTGAGTTGTTGTCGAATTAATAAGTTTCTGTCAACTGGTTCAGAGTCATAAGAGTTGTTAAAATTGAAGCAGGGTTGTGTTTGAGTAAGGGGTTCTATAGTGAAGTTGTCGAAATTAATTGTTTTTGGGATGGCGTTGGCGTTTATAACTGAAGTGAGGAATTCGCCATTTTGGTTTACATATACCAAGGAATTGGGTAATCTGACTTTTTCTTTTTCTATAGTATGTAGAACAGCGTCGGTATTAGCAAGGTGACATCGCAGTTTACATACTTTTTCGGTGCGGGGTTCTATAGAAATATAGTTCGGAAAATTATTGGGTTTTTGTGTGTTGGGAATTGTTGGAGATGCGATATCTGAAGAAGGCAAGGTAGGGACCTTGTGAAGAGCGATATCCTTAAAATTTGTTCTAAGTTGCTTAGATTTTAAGTCTATTACGCATTCGTAATGTTCCAAAAAATCTAAACCTAAAATGCCATCAAAGTCGATGTCAAGATTACAAATAAAAACTTTGTGGGGGTTACCAGGAGCAAATGGTACAAGGGTTGACTGGGAAATTGAAATTTTTTGATCAGTGATGCCCTGAATAACTACATGTTCTTGGAATCTTTGAGGAAAGTTTTTGACAGTTTGCTCTTTGAAAATTGAAATTCCTGCGCCTGTATCTATAAGCAATTTGTATTGACCAGTAGCGTCGTTTATGTAGTATAAGTTTTTGGGGTTGACAGTGTGAAGAGTAGTTACAGGAACGTTTGTTCCGGGAAGTTTACGTTCGGATTCATGTCGTCTAAATTCATTGTTTGTATTTGTGATGTGATGTTGGTTGTTATGTCCGGTGGATGAACTGGATTTGGGAGGGAAAGAAAATCCTGGTAGTTTTGATTTTCTAGTGGGTCCAAATCATCGGTTTGTTCGCCGAAGTTATCAGCAGTATGATAACTAGTATTTCTTGTATCGTATGAATAACTATTATCTGTATAGTAGTCGTAATTTCTTTGATTATCAGCTGTATGATAATCCTCATATGGGTGATTATTAGCTGTATAATAATCGTTGTAATTATCCAAAGAATTTGTGCAACTTAAATGATGTGCCCTGTTTGGATTTTGGTGGAAATTAGGGTTCTGTTGAATTACTGACTGACGAGGTTGTTGCATATTTTGTTGGAATTGTCTTGGCTGATTAGGATATTGGTTTTGTCTAAGAGGTGACTGATTTTGCCTGAATGTTGGCTGATTCTGCCGAAATTGTGGGGGTTGATTTTGCCGAAATTGTGGAGGCTGATTTTGCCGAAATTGTGGAGGCTGATTGGGAACCATTATTAGCGAAAGGGTTTGGTCTCATATAGTTGTTGTTACCATTATTGTTATTGTAAATGGGTGCTTGGTAATTTTGGGAACGACATTCGGAGGCGATGTGTCCAAGTCTACCGCAAGATAAGCACTTATTATTTTGAGGATTAGGCCTTCGGAAAGATTGGTTGGGCCTCGGGGGAATTTGTTTCGTAGTTTTCTGGTTCTCAAAGTACGATAACTGTAGTTCGCGTCTGATTCTTACATTGGCTTCTAAAAGGTCTTTTGGATTGCCGGCACGGATGATTTGTCCGAGACGCGGTTCTAACCCGGTTAGAAGCGTGTTAAGCGCCATAGTGTCTATTAGACTTGTTTGTGCGACCTTTTGGTCTGCGTTTAAATTGGATGCATTTTGAATATTGGCGTGCATTTTTGCTGTTAGGACTTGTAGCCGGTTGTAGAAAGTAAGTAGTGACTCGTTGGATAGTTGCTGAAGGCGTTGTAGATCTTGTATCAGGGACGTCAAATCCCTGGAATCTCCGAAATGAAGATTCAAGAGTTGTTTTAATTGTAAATAAGACGCGGGGCTACGCGAATTTATTAGTTGGGCCGCTCTGCCTTTTAATTTATTTTTAATATGGATAAGTAAAAGGTATCTTTGATCGCCCGTCGACATGTTGTAAGCACAGTCGCACGCATTAATAAATGTTCCCAAGGAGATCTGATCTCCTTCGAACTCTGGGACGATAGAGAATATTTCGGATAGCCGATAGGGCTCGGGTTCAGAGCCGTCTCTGGGAGATTGTTGTGCCATTTTCAAATTTATTAAATGGGAGAATTGAAAAATTTTTTGAAAACTAAGCAAAAATAAAATTTGTTCAAAATAAATGTATAAATCGGTTAAAGTGCAATAAATTTTTCAGATTGTTGGAAACACAATAAAACATATAATGGAGGAAGGTAGTTAGTGTGCACTATTTGCAAACAAAATATGGTAAAAGAATAAAATAAAATAAATCAAGAAATTCAAAAATATAAGGTACAAAAATAAAATTGGTATGGTTAAAAATATGGTTAGGGTTTTTTGGTCGTCCGAACAGAAAATAAAATCAAAATTATTGGTAAAATTAAAAATTGCGAGATGATTCCTGTTTGTACTCACATTAAATGTAACATCGATGCTGCCGTGTTCTGCAGTTGTAGTTAGTTGCCTTGTTCTACGGTTACAGTTGGGACGTCTCGAGAGGTTCTTTCTTCCTTCAAGGGATTAGGATCCGCCGCTACCAGTTAAGCTCGTTCGCCGGTTCTAGTAACGTTCTGGAATCCTACTGACTGCGCCACTTTTTATAACACTTCTTTTCAAAATGACTTTTAAAAAAAATTATTTATTATTTAACAAACTTTAATACTTGATAACTCGAGTACAATAATATTAACACTATGAGTAAAGGAAATCATCTGCCGGACTGAAGGTCGTGAATAACAATTTATAATAAATAATGTTCTGACTCTATATAAACTTAAACAATGAAAAGGAAAGAAATTCTGTGAAGTTAAAACAGCAGATGAGCATATTTTAGCTATACGAGACGAAAGTAATATAATATGAAAGATTAAAATGTGAAATGAGATCTGCTACGTGACAATTTGAAAGAAAAGTATAATATTACATTATGAGGAAAAAAGGTGTTATGTGTTATGAATTACAATGTTATAAAATATAATATAGAATTTATTATTTTAAAGAGTCTATTAAATTTCTATATAACATATATATATATATATATATATATATATATATATATATATATATATATATATATATTGTTATAGAATTAAAATAGCCATAAACCAAAATAAAAGGAAATATATCAAATAGATTCAAAGACAGAATGTAGACAAAAAGCATGTTAGTAGCGAATATGTTGGTTGCATAACCATCAGGTGCATTTAAATGAATAAGGGAAATTTTTTATTACTAATAAAGCAAATTTTCTTGAAATATATGGTAAGGGTTGAAAAGAATCAACTGAAATTCAGGTGTTCAGATATAAAAGGCTTAGTAAAACCATTTAATGAATGAAGAGCCAGCACAACTTTTATATTTCAATTTCGAAAACAAGCCATTCCAACGAGACAGTAAAAAGGAGAAATAATTGTAAATAAGCCTACCTGGACTTTGAGAAAGGGAAAATATGTATAATATAGGAAATAGTTAAGATAATTTTAGTAATAAATAAAGCTGTAAATACTCACAAGTAGTCATAAAAGGTAATTCAAAATGTTGATGAGTCATCATATAACGAGAATGCATATCTTGAGATATAACTCCAAAAATACTAATGTAAGTTGTGAGGAAAACATTAAAATCCATGCTAGACACCTAAAACAATATTAATTAGTAAAAATACATGCAATTGCAACAGTACAAAATAAATTAGTAAGCAAAGCATCATCTAAATAACTAGCAGAGAAAACTAAAATGTAAATAACTTTGAAAGTAATGAATAGAAATAAATGAAAATTGTTCAATGAACATTAGAGATAATAAGGAAGAGAATTTTATAACTTAAATCTCAATTATTCAAAATTTTGCGGTAAATTTGTGTAAATGATGATAAAAGTTGAATGACCTTGAAAAAGTCATGACCAATAAAAAGTAAACAAAGCATTTAAACGAAATTTGATAAGAAAAATAAAGTTCTTGAAATAAAATAAACTATCAGAAAAACATCATTTAATAAGAATAAAAGAAAATTTTTGTTTCTTATGGAGTTTTACTTGGGCTAAGTAAGCGTGGGTGACGGGCAAGACAGAATTTGTTAAACGCATCAAAACAAATGAATACGCCCCAAAACAATTGAAAACTTCAAATAGGGTTCGGGCCAGATTAAACGCAACTTAGCAGGCAGTTGTTTTTAAAATACTATAACAGCTTACGTTTGGATAGCAGCGGTCTCTTTCGTTCCCGATTTTTGAATAGCAGCAGTCTCTGTAGTTCATGATTTTTTTGAGTAGAACTATTCCCAGAGCATGTGATGTGTTGTTTTCTTTGCAATAACCTAAGAACTTGTTAGTAGAGGTTAGGCAGTGAAAAGTGGTTAGACATATTGTCAAAACAATTCCAATGACAGTTAGGTTGGCAGTGTTATTTAGGACGGTAAAATTAAAGTGTAGTGCCTATTTGACCGACGAAAATGACAATTAAGGGAATTTCAAATAAACATTGGTACAGATCAACAAAAATGGTAGTTGTTGATAAATAGTAAATAAGAAGAATTTGGTAAATTATAATTTAATTTAATTCACATGGATAATGAATTAAACATGATGGTGAACATGTAAAATTGGTAAACAATATGGAATGGGAACCAATAAAAATAAAATTTTGTTTATAAAATAAAAGTTTTAATGGACAATAAACAGATTTGGAACTTATGGATAGTAATCATAACAAGGAGTAAAAAGGTTAGTGCAACAATAATTGTTTGAAAATGTAAATAAAGTGAACATTGAGTTATTTATTTGTATACTAGTTAAGGATATTAAAATAACAAATTGTAGATTTAAAATGATAGGATGAAAAGAGAAATTTCTCATAAAAATTTAGTAGGTAGGAATGATTTCGTTTGTTTATTTATTTATTGTTTGGTTAAATTATTTATATTATATTAATAAAGGATGTTGTTGAAATTTGAAATGGAAAGTTGTGTTGAATTTATTATGAGCCAAAATAAAATAAAATTATAAAGAGTTGCTAAAACCCAGAGTTTTCTTTTTATTTTGAGATTTAAATTGATAATTAATATAAATAAAACTGGTAAGTAAATTGTATAAGTGTAAGTAAATAAATAAAAAGGATGCCAAATAAAAGGAAGACAAGGTCACAAAAGGGAGAATCTGAAGAGATAATGGAACATAGAGAAATTGAAGAAATGGAAAGAGAGGGTATAGAAGACGTACAAATCCATCAGGAAGATGATTGGGTAGAAACAGAACAAGGAACAGGTGAAGAAGAAACTGTACCAGAAATTCAGTAACTGAAAAACAGGAACAGATAGGAAGGAAAACACCAAGAGATTGGAAGAGAACAAAGAAGAACTGAAGAAAGAGTTAGCAAAGAAATTCGAAGAAAATAAAAGTGAAATGCAGAAATTGGAGATAAGATTAACAAAGAAGACACAAGAAGTAGAGGATAGAGTAAACAACAGAATAGAAGTAGAAAGAGCAGAACGACAATCGCAGATAGAAAACCTAGAAAACAATGTTGATAGAAAATTCCAAGATGTAGAAAATAGATTACAGGAAAATGAACAACAGGTTTATGAAATAGGAATGAAATGGGAAGAAGCCATAACAAGTTATGGTGAAGTAATCGAAAATAAATTATTACAAAATGAGAAACAACTAGATGAAAAATGCAGTTTACAATTTAGAAAACTAGAAGAGACAAGGACGAACAACAATACATGTAATTCCAATATAATACAAGATATAGGAATAAAATTCAATGGAAGAAGTTTAACATTACACCCAAGTGTATTTTTGAAAACAATAAAGAGCCAATTCAGGAATTGTGAAAGTTTCGAAGAAACAAAAATGAGGATGAGACCATTTTTTGTGGAAAGAGCGGGAATATGGTACGCATCAGTAGAAAGTGACATGGAAACATTCGAGGATTTTGAAAGAATGTTTATTGAGTATTTCTGGGGAGAAAATCAACAAGCAATCTTCAGAGAAAAGTTATACTTTGGGAAATACGATTCAAGAAGAAGTAATATGGTTGAGTACGCACTTAAGTTAGTAACATCACCCAAATATTTAACACCACCGATGAGAGAAGAGGAAATAGAAATAGTTTTAAAAATTGCCAGACATTTTGAGGAAGGGGTATCCGAGACAATAAGTGTACAAAACATCAGAACAGTTACCCAATTTATCAACTATTTAAATAGGATCCAAAGAACGAGAAGAAATGGTCGAAATCAAGAAAATTACAGAAGATCAGAGAGGGAAAGAAATGCACAAAAAAACTACATTACAAACAATAGATTTGCCCATAATAATAATAATAATTACAACAATAATGGAAGATTTAATAATAATAGGGAATACAGAAACCCAGGAACTTCTCAAGAAAACTCACAGACAAATTTTTAATAAGGTTGGATACTGAAACCAAAAATGAAATGTAAATAGTAGTTATAAGTTAAAAGGTAAAGTGAACAACCAAGTTTGTATATATCAACATCATCGTGGATTTATAAAGCCAGAAGAACAACAAATGCTAAGAGGTGAAGAAAATGATTTAATATTTATAAAAGCAATAATTAATGGAATGAGGTTAAATTGTTAATTCACACGGGTTCAGAGGCAAGCATATTAAGTGAAGAAGTAGCTGAGAAAATAAAGATCAAAGAAGAGGATAAAATGAAAATAAAGAAAGTAAATATAATATCTGCTAACAATAGAAAATTATTTGAAACAAACACTATGGTAAGAACAAAAGTGGAAATTGGAGAAGAAGAACTGGATATGGAATTCATAGTGGGAAAGAACATACAGTACCATGGAATAATTGGAATGGACATATTAAGGAAATATTCAACAGAGATACTAATTGAAAAGGGGATAATAATAATGCAGGATAATAGGATTGCCATTGAGAAAGAAGTTACAGAAGAAAGTGGAAATGAAGTTATGATTAATGCCATTAAGGGCAAGAGATCCAATGGTAAAATAAAGTATAAAAATAATGTAAATGAAGAAGATGAAAAGCCCATGGTAAATTTAGAAAAGGGTGAAGATGAAATAGATTGTCCAAAAGAGGAAAGAACAAGTGTATTAAAAATCCTGAAGAAATATAAAGAATTAATCTCTGAAGAAAATAGAGTAGCAAAAAAATATGTACATAAAATCCAAGTAAGAGATATAGATCATTTCAAAGTAAGAACATATCCAATCCCATACAATTATAAAAAGAAATTAAAGGAGGAAATTCAGAAAATGTTAGAGGCAGATATAATAGAAAAGTCAACATCCAGCTATATAAACCCGATTGTAATAGTTGAAAAAAATAATGGAGAATTAAGATTGTGCTTAGATGCAAGATATATAAATAAATTACCATTGATGCAATATTCAGCAGAATCACAAATGCTAAAGTGTTCACAAAGCTAGATCTGAGGCATAGTTTTTGGCTTATTCCATTGGAAGAACAATCACGAGATTATACAGGTTTTCAGATAGATGGAGTGATATACAGATTTAAGGTAGTTCCGTTCGGTATCCAGAGTTCTTGCGCAGCCTTAGTAAGAGCCTTACACCAAGTTTTAGACAAATTCGACTATGTTTTACATTATATAGATGACATATTAATATTCTCTAAAAATAAAGAAGTGCATAAAAATCATATAGATATAATTTTAAATGAATTAAACAAAGCAGGACTAAAAATAAACAGAAGCAAATGCCAATTCTTCAGGGAAGAAGTAATTTACTTAGGTTACAAATTAACCACAAAAACAATTGAAATGGACCCTGAAAGAACAAAAGCAATAAGGGAGTATGAAAGACCAAGAAATTTGAAACAGTTAAGAGGATTCCTTGGAATAGTGGGATATTTCAAAAGGTTGGTACCAGATTTAAGTCAAAAGGAATTACCACTAATAGAAATGCTAAAGAAAAATCAAAAATGGACTTGGGATAACAAGAAAGAAGAAGCCTTCCAACAAATAAAAATTTGTTTTGAAAACTAGTTAAAGATATATCATCCCAATTACAAAGAGAAATTTATAATCAGGACAGATGCTTCTAAAGATAGATTGGCAGGAATACTATTACAAAAGTATAACGATCAAGAATACCCAATATATTTCTTATCTAGAGTAACCAGAAAGCATGAAAAGAACTATGCAGCTTCAGAATTAGAATTAGCCAGTATTATATTCTGCAAACAAAATTGAGATTAATAATTCTAGGGAGTGCATTCATAATAGAAACAGACAATTCAGGTTTGATATCAATATTAAATAATAAATATTTAAGCAGTAGGATACACAGATGGTCGCTGTTACTTCAAGAATATCAATTCAAAATTAGTCACATAAAAGGTAAATATAATAAATTGACAGATGCATTAACAAGGAGTGATGGAGGAAGAGAAGATACATGTATAAGGATGGGAGTGAACATAATGAAAGATGTGAGTGGAATGTTTTCATTAGAAGAAATCCAACAAGATCAACAAATATTAGAGGAAGAAAATCGAGGTAAAAATATAAAGAAAAATGAGGATGGAATCTATTTCAAAGTAGTGGAAGATAAAGAATTGTATGTAATTTCAAAAGATTTAGCTACAAAAATTTTAAGACAATTGCATCTGTAATATGGACACATAGGTTCAAGAAAATTATGGTTTATGTTCAGAGAAAACTACATCTCGGAGAAGGACTTGAGCGTATGTAAGGAGATCACAAGGAAATGTGAAACATGTCAAAAGATAAAACCCAAGAATTATAAAAATAGTAACATTCCAAAGTCGATAATAGCCACCAGAAAATTAGAAATAATAGCAATAGATTTTTTAAGCAATTTGATAACCACTAATAATTCAAACAAACATATATTAGTCATTGTGGACCTATTTTCAAAATACATTAAGTAAGAAAACAAATGTGACAGAAGTAAAAATGGCAATGAAGAACCATATTGAAAACGTGGGAAAACCAGAAGCAATAATAATGGATAATTTTAAAACAGATAGATTTACAAAATATTTACAGGACAAACAAATTGAATCAAAATTTATATCAATCAGACACCCTAATGCAAATCCAAGTGAAAGATACATACAAGAAATAATAAAATATTTAAGGATATATTGTGAAGACAACCATAAACAATGGGATTTACATCTAGGAAGAATCGAGGAAGTAGTTAATAACACTCATAATAACATTACAGAAGAAGTACCTTATGTTATAATGCACAACAAAAGACCAACAAGACCATGGATAATAGAGAATACAGAAGATTATCAAGAAATCGTCAGTAAAATCAATCAGAACATAGAAAAACAAGCTAAAAAATACATAAAAAATGGAAAATAAAAACAAGAAGAGGACAAAATTCAAGAAAGGTGAGTAGGTACTAGTGAAAGCATTGAAACATCCAAATTGGAAGAAAAATGAATGTGCCAAGCTCATGTTACCATTTGATGGACCATATGAGATAGAAAATGAAGAAGGAGTAAATAGCTATATATTAAAAGAAATAGAAACACGAAAAATCAAAGGAGTATTTCACATTAGTAGCATATTCAAATATAACACATAAATAAGTTCAATTGAAAGTTAAGTTAGGAATTACAAGTTAAATTTCAAAATAATCTTTTGCTGAAAACCAAACAATTTCATCAAAATGCTTATTTTGCAATTGGGAAATTGTTATGGAATTAAAATAGCCATAAACCAAAATAAAAGGAAATATATCAAATAGATTCAAAGACAGAATGTAGACAAAAAGCATGTTAGTAGCGAATATGTTGGTTGCATAACCATCAGGTGCATTTAAATGAAGAAAGAAAAATTTTTATTACTAATAAAGCAAATTTTCTTGAAATATATGGTAAGGGTTGAAAAGAATCAACTGAAATTCAGGTGTTAAGATATAAAAGGCTAGTAAAACCATTTATTGAATGAAGGGCCACCACAACTTTTATATTTCAATTTCGAAAACAAGCCATTCCAACGAGACAGTAAAAAGCAGAAATAATTGTAAATAAGCCTACCTGGACTTTAAGAAAGGGAAAGTATGTATAATATAGGAAATAGTTAAGATAATTTTAGTAATAAATAAAGCTGTAAATACTCACAAGCAGGCATAAAAGGTAATTCAAAATGTTGATGAGTCATCGTATAACGAGAATGCATATCTTGAGATATAACTCCAAAAATACTAATGTAAGTTGTGAGGAAAACATTAAAATTCATGCTAGACACCTAAAAGAATATTAATTAGTAAAAATATATGCAATTGCAACAGTACAAAATAAATTAGTAAGCAAAGCATCATGTAAACAACTAGCAGAGAAAACTAAAATGTAAATAAGTTTGAAATTAATGAACAGAAATAAAAGAAAATTGTTCAATGAACATTAGAGATAATAAGGAAGAGAATTTTATAACTTAGATCTCAATTATTCAAAATTTTGTGGTAAATTTGTGTAAATGATAATAAAAGTTGAATGACCTTGAAAAAGTCATGACCAATAAAAAGTAAACAAAGCATTTAAACGAAATTTGACAAGAATAAAAAAGTTCTTAAAATAAAATAAACTATCAGAAAACATCATTTAATAAGGATAAAAGAAAATTTTTGTTTCTTATGGAGTTTTACTTGGGCTAAGTAAGCGTGGGTGACGGGAAAGACAGAATTTGTTAAACGCATCAAAACAAATGAATATGCCCCAAAACAATTGAAAACATCATCCAAATAGGGTTCGGGGCCAGATTAAACGCAACTTAGCAGGCAGTTGTTTTTAAAATACTATAAAAACTTACTTTTGGATAGCAGCGGTCTCTTTCGTTCCCGATCTTTGAATAGCAGCAGTCTCTGTAGTTCATGATTTTTTTGAGTAGAACTATTCCCAGAGCATGTGATGTGTTGTTTTCTTTGCAATAACTTAAGAACTTGTTAGTAGAGGTTAAGCAGTGAAAAGTGGTTAGACATATTGTCAAAACAATTCCAATGACATTTAGGTTGGCAGTGTCTAAAGATTCTTTAGGACGGTAAAATTAAGTGTAGTGCCTATTTGACCGACGAAAATGACAATTAAGTGGGAATTTCAAATAAACATTGGTACAGATCAACAAAAATGGTAGTTGTTGATAAATAGTAAATAAGAAGAATTTGGTAAATTAAAATTTAATTTAATTGACATGGATAATGAATTAAACATGATGGTGAACATGTAAAATTGCTAAACAATATGGATAGGGAACCAATAAAAATAAAATTTTGTTTATAAAATAAAAGTTTTAATGGACAATAAACAGATTTGGAACTTATGGACAGTAATCACAACAAGGAGTAAAAAGGTTAGTGCAACAATAATTGTTTGAAAATGTAAATAAAGTGAACATTGAGTTATTTATTTGTATACTAGTTAAGGATATTAAAATAACAAATTGTAGATTTAAAATGATAGGATGAAAAGAGAAATTTCTCATAAAAATTTAGTAGGTAGGAATGATTTCGTTTGTTTATTTATTTATTGTTTGCTTAAATTATTTATATTATGTTAATAAAGGATGTTGTTGAAATTTGAAATGGAAAGTTGTGTTGAAATTATTATAAGCCAAGAATAACATTGAACACTTAGAGTACATCTAGATTCTTTTCAATAAAAATAAAATTTTAAATTCAATTCAGAAAAATTTAAAAGTTAAAGAGGTTTGAATTAATAAAAATGAGTAATAGTGTTGTACAAGTCAAAGAACATAGAAGCAGAGCAGTTATAAGGAAAATAAAAATGTAAGTTTCGATTTTAAATATTAGAACCTGTTGAACCACCTTGAGATAGGAGTATGAATGCTATATGTAAAAATTAAACCCTGAGAATTTTAAATTAATCCAATAAAGTTTAAAATAATAAATTAATATAATAAATAATAATACAAAATAAAGAATAATAATTTTAAATATAATAAATTCAAAATAAATTGACAACCAATGTAAAGAGCACACAAATTTAGTGAATACAAATCAAAATAAATTGGCTAGCCCAAAGTGTGGCTATGTAATAAAAATAAATAAATAAATTTTGAATAACAAACATAACTACCACAATAATATATATATATATATATATATATATATATATATATGTGTGTGTGTGTGTGTGTGTGTTTTTAAATTTTCGCGGGCACTAAATGTTTTAGGTGATTTCCGGGAATTCATCCGCGTAGTTGATAACTGATCCCTGCCGGGATCGATGGTAGGGATTAGTTATCAAACACACACACACACACACACACACACACATATATATATATATATATATATATATATATATATATATACAGGGCTTTCATTTCAAAACTAGTCGTTCAAAATAAGTTTTAATAGAAAGGGGTATCATGTGATACTCCTTTTTAAAGGTTTTTTTTGCCAATCTTTTGACCCATCAGTTTTTAAAATCAGACTATTTTTACAGAGTAATGACCTAGAAACCGTAAAAAAATAAAAATTTTGAATTGTAATTGAAAAAAACCTGACTATAAATACCGAGATAAACAATTCTTTGCAAAAAGAAATAGCTTATGAAACATATATAACAATGTTTTCTAACCTTTTTGAATCCTATATAACAATTTTATTCAACATTTTTTTAACCACCTTCCATAAATGTAACTCTAATTCACCCTATAGTGCAATCATCCTGTGTATGCTGCTGTTATATTTGTCACCTAATAAAACATTTTTGAAACACCTAACTATAACTGTACTCCACCCTATATTTCAGCTATGTAACTGCTTATTACGGTCTACGCTGTATAACAATTATTTCTGATAATTTTTGAGCCACCTTGCAAAGTATAATTTCTCTACGCCCTATATTTTAACCACCCTTTATATGCAACTTTTTCTAACTTTGTTTTAAACACACTGTATAACTATCATTTTGCTTTTCTTTCAGGTATTTCATAAAGCAGAATGAAACTTTTCATGGCCTACCTTATATAACAAATTTTTTTGATCCACTCTCTAAAACTATAATTCTACTCCGGCCTCGAATTCAACCACCTTGTATATACAACTACTTATGGACCATCTAATACAACATTTTTTGTACCACTCTGTATAACTATAAATCCACTAATCCCCAATATATTTCACTCAAATTCTAACTGCTTTGACCACCCTATAGGTATAACAAATATTTTCAACATGTTATTGAACCGCCCTGTATCACTATATCTCTACTTCCATCTATATTTAAAGCATCCTGTAGATATTGCGGCCAATTAATTAACTATGCTGATTTATATGTCTTTTGAACCATCCTGTATAACCATAATTTTACTCTACAAAATATTTTAAGGACCCTGTAGATGTATCTGCTTAGGGGCCACCAAATAAAACATTTTTTAAACACTTAACTATAATTCTGCTCTACTCCTTATTTCAACGATCTTATCTATGGAACTCTTGTGTACAACCCTATATAACAATTTTTTGAACCACTCTGGAAAGCATAGTTTGTCTCCACCTTATTTTCAACCACCGCTTATATGCAACTTTTTCTAACATTGTTTCAGATATTGCACATATGCAGCAGCTCATTTTCTATTCTACAAAATAATTAGAACATTTTTTTTGATCTGCCCTATTTACTATAATTCTACTCCACCCTCTATCTCAAACACCTTGTATATGCAAGTACTTATCGCCACTCAGTATAACATTTTGGTACCATCCTTTATAACTATAAATCCATCAATTGCCCATATATTTTACCAAAACTGCAACTGCCGATGGAGCACCTTATATAACAACTTTGTTCAACTTTTTTTGTAGCACCCTGTATATTTAGAATTCTACGCTATCCTATATTTCAACTAATCTCTAAATGGAAATGGATAGTGCTATGTTGAATTAAACTGATATCATGTTTTACCACATCTTCAAGACTATATTTTTTAACTTTTTAAACCCTCATTTATTGCATTTATCTAATATGACTTATATTTTCTGATTAACTGCTTTGTTAACTTGTATTAATAGTTGCATTAATTGTACAAATTGTTTCTTATGCATTTTTAAATCATCTTGTCTCTTTAATTCAGTTTTTTGCTGTTTTTCTTCAAATTTCGAATAATTTTTGTTGTTCACTTTTGATCTATGTTAGTGGCAAGTTTCACCATATTTCCATCAAAGTTTTGCACTAACCTTTGTTGGATTTTTCTCGAATTTGCATCTCCTTTTTGTCATGTCGTGTTTTTTCTTGTTAATCTCGCCGATTTCCGCTGTCAACCTTCTGGTGATGAACATAATTAAATTGAGATTTTAAAATACACTTCTCCCGATTTCTGTCACCAACCATTACGAACTCAGTGAGTTTTAAGACAACTTTTACACCCAAATTAAATCTTTATTTTCCCCAAAAACTCACAATCACTAGTAATAGACCGTTAGCTGGTGACAGATTTTGGTCCACTATTTTCTCTTTTCTCGCTTCTGGCTCGGTGGTTGAAGTGGTTATTGTTGAATACGATGACGCAAAATGTGTGGGAAAATAGTGTGGCTAACATAGGAAAAAATCGTTTTCCATTTTCCGAAAAAAAACATGTTTTGAAGCAATTTTCTCGCTTCTGGCTTCTTGACCAATCGAAAGCTATGATGCAATCAAGCAACAAAATGCGATAGCTAGAAATGACACCTGTGGCTAAAGGGTTTAAATAAGGAAGAGATGTGTAAGAAAAAGTTACAATGTGCCGTGATTTTCTCTCTTCTGGGAATTGGAAGTATGAAAGTTGACATACCGAGTAGTCCATAAAAAAATTGCCATAAGCTTTGTTAGTGGCAAAGTAAGGTTACGGACCGGAAAATTGTGCGGAAAATTTCAACGTTTTTTCCGTCATTTTGTTTCTTCTAGCTTTGCCATAAATGTTGGTCGTGGCCGAACCGAAGTCAGAAGTCCCAAACATGCAAAAAAGAAAATGAAAATTGCCACCATTTTGTCTTGCATGACATTTGGCATACGACTAAAGGATGTTATTGTAAGACCATATAACAAAAGCCATACGTTTCGGGTGTGGCTTTCATATTTAAAATAATTAATTTATGTATAAAATTACAAAAAAAATATAAAAATCCGCCATTTTGGTTCTCACGCTATTTTCTAAAGGCAGAAGTGTCGGAGATGGCCTTCAAATAGAAAATAATTTGATAAATTGAGAATAAATTATAGGAATTCAATAAGTCGTGGTTAGTTTACGATAAACTTTCTGAGTTTTTCATTTTTATATTATTTTCCATACTTAAAGACTGTACTGACTAAGAACAATTGAATATATATATATATATATATATATATATATATATATATATATATATATTAGAATTTCAAATATATATATATAAAATAAAGTTCAAAATATTATTAACAAACCCTAGTGTAAAATAAAATATTATTAATTAATGATTCATTCTCCTTGGCTATAATTTTATTTTCATTTCATACTAATTCAACTTACTTGCTCAGTCGTCCAAAAATTAATGAGGGTGGTAAGCTTTTGTCATAAATATTGTATGAAGTTATTTACAATTCGTAAAGTTTAAGCAAAAATGTTGCCGTTATAACCCATTTAGCAAAAATAAATAGGGGGAGGGGAGTCGTTATCGGCAAATACTACGAAATTGATTACAGAAATCTGAATTAAAAAAACCTTCCTAAAAAAGCTACTTCCCGAAGCTCTACTGCCTACAAAAATATTTTTAACTTACAGACAAAAACAGGACTAAAGAAGGGCGATCTAGATTTCACACACACCAAGAGATTAAATATGAATTTAAAAAAAAAATAGGTACTATTTACCACGCCAATAACCGTTTGGTAATTAAGTAATTTTTCCAAGTTAGAAATTTTCATAAAAATGCAGAAATCTGTTAAATACTAAATACTAAAGTTTGACTTCCTAAATCTATTTTTAGATAGTTGTACAACAGATCCCCATTGGAAAAATGAAAAATAACGGTTAACCACTTTTTTAGAGACAAAATTAACATTCTTTTCAACAATAAATAAAAAAAAATCTTTATCTCAAAATTCTTTAAACAAAAGACATAAATAATTAAAGACCATTATTTTCAGCTAGTTTTAACTGATATGAAAACGAATAACAGAGATATTGGAAAAACATATTATATATTTTTGACTTTTATATTTTTTAACATTTATTAAAAAGTGGGATATCAACTTTTTTAATTTTTCCGACGGGATCCTTCCTGTGACTCTCTGAGACTAGACTCATTAAGTGAAAAAATCGGAGTTTTTCGTTTAACACTTATCCAGGATTTTATAATTTCCCACTTGCAAAGTCACGTAATTAACAAAAGTCTATATATTAGCTACACGTCGATATTCATTTAAAATCATAATATGGCAATTTTAAAATTTCGGAAAAACTCATTTTCAACGGATTATTGTTTTTCCTTTTCTATCTCTAAATACTACCTAATTTTTTTCGTTTCACTGAGAAAATCCCTAGATGCACATGAACGATAGATGACCCAATTTAAAATCATAAATGCTGGTGGTAGAGTTTCTAGAGTTAGGAATTATGAGGGAATTTTCTGCTACTTAAGAAGCTTTGGCTTCGGACATCTGCACTACTTTTCGGCATACTCGTAAAAAAGGAACTGTCTTATGTTTTACTATATTATTTATAACTTTTTCGGGATGTAACATGCTGACTAGATTAGTATAAACATTTCACACAAGCGTAGTTTATAAAAATTAAAATTTTATGATTAGTGTGTGAATACAGAAAAACAATTCTGGTAGCTCCTTGGTACAAATTGCTCGTTTGCTATTGATTTAGATAGAACAAGCCTGTTTCAATGAAGGTTTGTTTCTTTAATTTCCCCAAATATTACAAAGTATTTAAGTAGACCATTAATAGTTATGTTTCTAACTATGCAACTTTACCAACACAAATTTCGAAGAAAGCTCAGATTAATAACACAGCTAAAAACAACAGAAAAGATAAGATAATACATGTAATTTAACTGGTTTATGTAAAAATTAGTTTAGCATTAATTTTACGCAAATTGTCAGGAAATAGGTACATCTACTTTTTACGGTTAAACTAGCCCATAGCCAGCGGGGAGGGGGGTCTGGGGGTTCAAACCCCTCCGAAACTTTGGAATTTGTGGTTTCAAGCTTCAATTTTAACAAATTAATCATGTTTTTCATAAGAATAAATTTTATATTTATACAATTTTATATATCCTGGATATATATGAACAAAAATATACATTTTCAGACCTGATTAGGCCATCACCAATCAAAAAAATTATTCCCCCCCGAAAACCCACCCCGAAAAAAATTCCTTGCGGTTAAAAGGTACTATGTAGTCTATGTATGACATTTGGGTGTGTGAGAATGTTTGTTGTGTTTTTTCAAAAGTTAATGGATAAGATCAATAAGTGCGCCAAGATTTTCAGAATGAGTGGATAATTTTTTTAAAACTGTTCCAAAAATAATCATTTTTTGAGAATAATAAAAACTTTTCGGTCCTAAATTTATATATTTTTTACAATTTCCAATGAACCTAGACAATTAAAGCATAGTACTTTAAAAGTATAGGTACAGACTTTTATTCTCACGTGTGGTAAAAATAAATTAAATCAATCAGTTCATATAAAAACTAGAATCATATAGACAACCAAGAAAAAAGTTTACTTACCGATATACACCCTCACTTTAATTTTTTAATATACTGTAATGTTTTTATTTTCACACACGGGTTCTGTTCAGTTCTTGGATTTATTTAAAAACACAGCCCAACTCACTCTAATTTATTTTCCCTACTTTAACACAATTTATGTTCACAGAAACTATTTACATATTATCTTAACTATACAATACGACCGTCGAAAAACAGAATGCCTCCTATCGCCAGCTGTTCAAATTTATATATTTCTCTGCGAATTGTCTGGTACGTCCACGAACCATCGGGAAACTCTTTCATGTTCTGGAAGCTTTAAGGGAATTCCCAGTAACGGCAGCGGTCGGCTTGTTGAGAGACGAAACATTTCGCATTCCCAAAAGTGTCGGAATAACGTCCCTTTCACGAATTGGTTGATGGCCGATTGCACCAGCTGTCGGATGAATTCTCGTAACATTGCCCCTTCCTTAAGACCATTTCGTTACGGAATGTCCTAGAATCCTTCCTGGTGTGACGATATTTGCAGGACTCTCCATTTCAACAACGGGAAGTTTGGTGAAAGTAACAGTCAACGGTCTTCGAATCTGAGCTGCGAGTATTGAGACAGCATACCAGGATGTTGATTCCAATGAATCGAAAGATTGTTTCCATCATACTTCTCACCACCCTCCAATTCAGTCCATCCAACCCGCAGGCTATCTTTGGGACCGCCAGTTTCATCAAATTCTTCTCCATCATCACATTCCACAATTCCACCAGAGTCTTTCAAAGATCGCTGTATGTTGGCTTGTCCTGCGAGAATGTTTTCGTTATCAAATAAAAGATGTCTCTGTTACCCATTGGTTGTTTATCTTCGAGATGAAGGACCTTCCCTACCGCTGGATCTTGCTCCCGTAGCTTCTGGACCTGGTCGTACTTTTTGGTAAACACCTTGGCTATTCCTCTGGACATCCGGAGATCTCGAGCCACACAATGAGCCAGGGTATATTTTAAGGGCACCTCAAACAGGTCTCCGGGTTCCTCTCTCGTTACGCCGTGCTGCACTTTCGCCCATCAGAGTACAGTGCTATAAACTGCTCGAAGGTCATCTCGTTATCGGGTGGTTGGATGCTGCGGACTTGGGCTTGATGAACTTCGCTGTCATGACTTCCGGCATAAGGTGCTAACCTGTTGAAATGCATTTTTATGTTTTTTTGTGGAATAACACCACAATAGAAATAAAACTACGTATATTGCAGGAATACCAAACGTTTCAAAGTTCTAACTTCGTTGTCAATGGCTTTATTTATTGATGTGATTGCAAAATCAAAATTTCATTTTGCAATCACATCAATAAATATAAAGCCATTGACAACGAAGTTAGAATAGACTTTGAAACGTTTGGTATTCCTGCAATATACATAGTTTTATTTCTATTGTGGTGTTATTCCCCAAAAAACATAAAAGTAATCAAGAATATGCCACAAACAACGTTTAGAAGACAACTGTTGAAATGTATCACTTTTGGTTTTCCTCGAGGTAGCTTCTTTATTCTGGAGACAACCTCGTTGATCTTCTTTACAATTTGGTAAGGCCCCTCCCATGATCTTTGTAACTTGGACGAATATCCACGACGACGTTGCGGGTTATACAACCAAACAAGATCATCAGCTTGGAATTCCCCGCCTTCGGCTCTAATGTCATAGGCTTCCTTCATTCGGGCATTCTCGATATTTAATCGGACTCATTGGTGTATGTCATCCATCTTTCGACGTAACTGGCTGACATAGTCTTCACCTGCAGTCTCTTCTCCTGGGGGACATCCAAACTTCAAATCGCATGGTAGTCGTAACTCTCGTCCCATAATAACGCTTGCCTGGGTCTGACCCGTGGACTCGTGCACAGATGAACGATATGCCATTAGAAACAAAGATACTGGTCCCAGTCTCTTTGCTGGTCAGAGACTACCTTTGATATATGGCGGTTAATGGTTCTATTCACCCGTTCTACCATTCCATCCAATTGGGGGTGTAATGCTGTCGTCCGTGTTTTATTGATCTTCAAGAGCTTGCAGACGTCTTGGAAAAGAGTAAACTCGAAATTTCTACCTTGGTCGGAGTGCAACTCCAAGGAAAGACCAAAACGACTGATCCATTCCTTGACAATGACATCAGCAACGGGCAAGGCTTCTTGATTCGGCAAGGCATACGCTTCAGGCCATTTACTAAAATAGTCCATCACCACCATAATGTATTTATTTCTAGAGTCGGATTCAGGAAATGGACCGGCAACATCAATGGCTACTCTTTCGAATGGATTGCCCACGTTATATTGCTTCATGGGAGCTTTTGGTCGCTTCTGAGGCTCATTACTTGCTGCACAAACCGTACATTTCCGGCACCATTCCTTAACGTCTACTTGGCAGTTTACCCAATACAAGCGTTCTTCCCCAGGGTTTTCGTTACTACCAGATGTCCTCCAGTTGTACCATCATGTAGTTCTCGTAAAACTTCTGGTCTCCTACTTCTGGGAACTACAATCTGTATTCTGTTGTTTCCCTCCTCTGGAGATTCCAGGACGCGCTTGAGCAGTCCATTTTCCAGGATGAGGGAGTTCCACTGACCCCGGAACGACTTTATGGTTGCTAAATATCGGGAAATCTCTTGCCACGTAGGTTTGCGGTCTTCTTCCTTCCGCCGGATAACTTCTTTTAGTTCTGGATCTAATTTTTGGTCTTTCTGGATCTCCTCAGGTTGCCAATGGTCATCGACGGCGGTAGTTCTACAGAGAACAGCCCCTTTTTCTTCAACTCGCTGACAATGTTTGCAATCATCAGGGATAGGGCATCAGCATTCTTATGGCTTGTTCCAGCTCGATGTTCAGTCTCGAAGTCGAATTCTTGCAACCGATCAATCCATCTGGCCACTTGTCCTTCGGGGTTGTTAAACTGGCAAGAGCCACTTCAGTGCTGCATGGTCAGTCCTCAGGAGGAATCTTTTACCATAGAGGTACTTGTAGAAATGTTCTACCCCTTTACCACGTCCAAGAGATCCCTGCGAGTAACGCTTAATTCCGTTCAGGCTTGCTCAAGGTCTTGCAGAAATAGCTGATGACTTTCTCCTGACCGTCTTGGATCTGCGAAAGCACAGCACCAATTCCGACATTTCTTGCGTCGGTATCCAAAACGAAGTTCCTATCTGGCAAAGGATAACTTAAGATGGGGGTACTTGTCAATGCTCTTTTCAGTGCCACGAATGAAAGCTGGCATTCCTCGTCCCACTGGTACTGCACGTTCCCCTCTGTGAGTCTAGTAAGTGGCTTGGCGATGTTAGCAAATCCGGCTACGTACCGACGATAGTACGTGCATAACCCCAGGAAGCTTCTTAACTGGTGGATATCTTTAGGTATCGGCCATTCTTGGACAGCTTTGATTTTCTGTTTATCAACAGCTACTCCCTCCGCGGAAACCATATGTCCAAGATATTGCACCTATTCTTGGAACAGCTGACACTTCTTCGGGCTTAACTTTAGTCCGGAACTTCGAAGTCGCCGAAACATCTCCTCCAGGTTCTTCACGTGGTCTTCAAAAGATCTTCCAACCATGATAATGTCGTCAAGATACACCAGGCTTTCCATGAAAGCCCTTTTAACACTGTTTCCATCAATCTTTCAAACGTCGCTGGAGCATTACACAACCCAAGCGGCATCACCGTGAATTGGTAAAGTCCTGAGCCGATGGTAATGCAGTCTTTTCTCGGTCTTATTTAGCAAGTTCCACTTGCCAATAACCGCTCTTTAAGTCCAGGGTGGAAAACATCTTCGATCCAGCCAACGTATCTAGGGTATCGTCTATTCTTGGAAGGGGATAGCTGTCTTTCTTTGTAGCGTGGTTTAATTGCCGATAGTCTACGCAAAATCAAGTCGAACCATCTTTCTTTTTAACCAAGACAACTGGAGAAGCCCAAGGGCTATTGGATGGTTCAATAACACCTTCTTCCTTCATCTCGCGGACCATCCTGTCGGTTTTTCTCTTTTAGCAAGGGGTAGTCTTCTCGCCGACTGTCGAATAGGTTGAGCATCCCCAGTATTAATTTTATGTTTCACCAGATCAGTTCGTCCTCTTTTGCCATTTCCTACATCGAAGATATCCTGGTAGTTTCTAACAATGTCCCTCAATTTTGCTTTCTGGTTTGGTTTCAAATTCTTAGATGAATCGGTGATGAGTCTTTCCAGTTCCTCAGATAGTTTACTGATGGCATTTCTGCATGCTGAATGCTTCTGACTACAGAGGAAACTGTTGAACAATGGACCAAAGTTGTTCCTTTCTTTAGCACAACCGAGTAATGATTCAGGTTCATTACTCTTACTGGCACAATCTCCTTGGCACGAAACAGAGTCTTCCCCAGTGCGACTCCTCTGCCTACATTTCCGTCGTTAAGTTCGGGATCAAACATCATCACTGTTCCAGCTTTAGCTTTTCCATCCAGGCAAGCATCTACAATGATTTCAGCTCTATCCCGAACATTGACATCCTCTGCTAAGATGGCTCGAAGCATTATGTCATCTTTTCCATGAAGCACCACTTCTTCGTCATTCACTCGCAGAATTCCATCTTTGAAGTTTAACTGAAATCCCTTGGAGCTCATGACATCCATTCTAATGATGACTTCGTCTTCGATGTCTGCCACTAATGCCCGATGTAGGAAGGTTGTGTTTCCCAAGGTCATTTCAATCACTATTTCACCATGGACTTTCGGTGCTGCTCCTGTCGATGTTCGGAGTTGCCATTTTGTTGGTTTTATCATTTCCTTGTCTAAAACAATGTTGGGCCTTATAACTATTTTTGTCGCACCTGTATCCAGCAGCATTGCACATTGCTTCTTATTAATAAGGCCATCTACAAAGACACTGCTAGCGTGGTTGCGTAGCGAAGCGACATATGCGTTGATAGTTGGGGCTTGTTGGCTACAGGTCGACGATGGCCCCTTCACATCGACCTTCTTTAGTTTTCCGACGCGGAAGTCGGATCTCCGTTGCTCTCCTTGCAACGACTTCGTATGTGCCCTACCTTACCACACTTTCAACATCTCAGTTGTCTTTTTTCAGTAAGAACTTCCTCTACTATCTTTTTTACAGAGGCGTTATCATATCCGCCGTCTTCTGACTCTCTTTCAATGATTCGGACTCTACCCTGACATCTACAGGTATTTTTCGCTGCCTCGAATTCCAGAGCTCCAGCCAGTGCATCCACTAATTGAGTCCATCCAAAAATGCTTGCACTGCTAACCTTTCTATCACGTTTTTCAGTGTGGCTGGATAGGCAAGGCGAACCAGACGGGCAATATCAGCTTCAAACTCTTGAAGGGATTCATTCGATTTCTGGTAGCGATTTTTCAGTTGGGAGTGATAAACGTGCTCCAAATGGGTTTGTTCATATCTAAGTTCCAAATGTTTGACCAGTTGTTCGTAGTCTTCTTGCTCAGAGGCATTCAAGGTTTGCAAAATATCTGTAGCGTCCCCTCTTAAGGCGAGTGTTAGTGCTATTGCCTTCTCCTCTGCCGACCATCCGTTTAACTTTGCTGCAGCCTCCAATTGGCGCCTATAGTTAGTCCATGACGATTTTCCATCAAATTGGGGAGGTTTCATTTTGTGTCTTGTTCCCTCGAGGCCAATTTTCGAATCCACTACTTCCAGACTGCTGCTGCTTTCGGTCTTTGATGGTGTTTCTCCCCTTTGTTTTGCTTCTACCTGTTCTTTTATTTTGGTTATCTTCTCGCCTTCCATTATCTGTTTTAACTTATCTATGCACCTTTCGTTTTTAACTGTCGTCTGACTCAGCTCTTCAACTATTGTTTGCTTTAGTTCTTCCATCCGGGTTTTATATTTGACCGTGGTCTGCTTCAGATCTTCAATTCGGGCTTCATTTTCGACTATTTTCTCTTCTAGCATTTCTGAACTTTCCTGTACCATGCTTTTCAAATTTTCTTCTAAAGATTGCGCATTTTCGTGTAATTTTTGTAGCTGATCATCTAAAGACTTCGAATTTTCTAGCAGTTTGCCTTCTAGCGCTTTAGAATTTTCTTGTAATCTTTCTACTAATTTTTCTTCTAGGGATTCAGAATTCTCTTGTAATGTTTGTAGCTTATCTTCCAGGGTCTTAGAATTTTCTGCTAATTTATCTTCTAACGCCTCTTTCAAGTTTTTAGAATTTTCTAGCAATTTGTGTTTATTTTCACACACGGGTTCTTTTCAGTTCTTGGATTTATTTAAAAACACAGTCCAACTCACTCTAATTTATTTTCACTACTTTAACACAATCTATATTCACAGAAACTATTTACATATTATCTTAACTATACAATACCACCGTCGAAAAACAGAATGCCTCCTATCGCCAGCTGTTCATGTTTATATATTTCTCTGCGAATTGTCTGGTAAGTCCACGAACCATCGGGAAATTCTTTCATATTCTGGAAGCTTTAAGGGAATTCCAAGTAACGGCAGCGGTCGGCTTGTTGAGGAAACATTTCGCATTCCCAGAAGTGTCGGAATAACGTCCCTTTCACGAATTGGTTGATGGCCGATTGCACCAGCTGTCGGATGAATTCTCGTAACAATACGCACAAACTTTTACTGTTCACACTTAATGCAATGGTCGTTTGCATAAAGTACAGTAAAACTAAACTTAGGTACTATTTTGGCTAACTGATAACAATACTGGTAAATTAATAAGGACAACCTTATTATATAAATGTGTCCCTAAAGTATCTCTAAGTACATAAAAAATTCACAATAATCTTTATTTCTGAGAACTTGTTAATTAGGCTATACTTAAGAACTAAGTATACATACATACATATATATATATATATATATATATATATATATATATATATATATATATATATATATACATATATATACATATATATGTACAAATCTAGGTTCCGGGTGAGAACCGCGTCTGAATTTATTATATACTCGACGTTTCGACTCCTGCTTTGGACCCATTATCAAGAGACAAAAGTGCAAAAGAGTTTCAGAGTCTAGATCGAACTCGGGGCCTCAATCTGGATACTCCCCAAGAGTCACTAGGTAACTGAACTGAATTTGAGTCTGCTCTGCTTCTTTTATTTATAATTAGCCTAGGGTTAGAGGGTGATGTCACGTGATGAAGAGGCTGTGTTGTGATTGGTTGGGTGTTGGTGGGCGTGTGTGCTTTGTTTAATCTGGCATTTACGGAGGTCCATGCTGTGTGAAGGCGAGAGCTGCCATCGCGTAGGTTTAGACAGAGGGGTTTTTTCTCTATTTCTATAGCTTCGCGAATAGTAGATACCCTAAGGGAGTTAAGAGATACGATAGTCCTACTGTCCTCGAAATTGATAGAGTGTCCTGTTTGGATATTGTGATGCGCGAATGCTGAAGTCGAATGTTCATATACTCGATGGTTGACGCGCCTATTTTTACGACCGATGTAGCTTTGTGGACAATCGCGACATGGAATTTCGTGAACTCCTTGATCCTCGTTAGGTAGTTAGGTACTTTGTCGTTAGGGTTCCCGGTTAACTTGGCTATTGTTTGACTGGTGTTGAAGACTGTCTTTATTTGATGTCGGTGAGGGATTCGTGCTTTTTTCTCAGTGACTCCTCGAATGTACGGAAAGATGGCTTTCCGGTGTTGTTGGTCTGTTTCTGATGGGGTTGGTGTACTCAGGGGTTGTTGCGATTGACGAAATATGCGTGCAATGTGGTCTGAATGATAACCGTTTTGTCGAAAGATTTGTTGAAGATTATTAACTTCGTTTTGTCTATTGTCAGTGTCTATTAAGCGAATAGATCTAAGGGTCAAAGATTTCATTACAGAACTTTATTGGGCAGGGTGATGATGTGATTGGGCATTTAATCTCTACCATGAGGCCAAATGACAAAAGTTTCATCAACATATCTAAGCCAGCAGGAAGATTTTAAATTAGACGAGTTTAGGGCCTGGGTTTCGATTTGTTCCATGAAAATGTTAGCAAGCACTGGAAAAAGAGGTGAACCCATCGGGCCGCACGTACTTGTTTGAACAGAGTGTCTTGAAATGAAAAATATGTGTTAGAAGAACAGTGCTGTACCAGTTTGATGATGTCAGAAGAGATATTGTGTTTTGTTTTTAGAATATCTAACGTTTGAAGTTCTATAAGCGCCTAACATATCTAGAAAGGAAGAAGAGTTCTTTATGTACGAGGATGCTTGTTCGGCTAGAGGTTGAAGGGTTTTGGCTAAGTACCGGGCTAATTCTTGGGTCGGGGATTATACCGAACTGACAATGGGCCTAAGGCTATGAATCTTGGGTAGTCCGTAAATTTTGGGAAATTTAGAAGATTTTTCACGAGGAATGATGGTCTTTTTGTCGTCAAGAGGAAGATGTGTTGTGTTGATGATTTCCTTGGTCTTTTTCTCTAAGTAGGTAGTCGGATTATTGTTAATTATTTCGTATTCTGGAGTGTGGAGTAGAGATTTCATCTTGTGAATATAGTTCTTAGTGTTGAGAAGAACAGTCGCGTTACATTTGCCGGCAGGAAGAATAGTTATGTCACCGTTGTCACGTAGTTGTTTTAATGCATGTCTTTCGTTGGAAGTTATGTTTGATTTTGGTGGCACCAATCGATACTTATCATCCAGACTACATTGCACGCATATTTCGTCAATCGCAACAACCCCCGGGTACACCAACCCCATCAGAAACAGACCAACAACACCGGAAAGCCGTTTTTACATATATTAATTAATTTTATTATGAAAGTCACACCCGACACTTACGGCTTTTGTTATATGATCTTATAATAACCTTCTTTAGCTATATGCCAAAAGCCATGAAAAACAAAATGGTGGCAATTTTCACATATGTTTTTGCAAGTTTACTAATTCTTTTTAGTATGAAGGCCACACCCGACGTTTATAGCATTTTCCATAACGCATTCTTACTTTTTAAAGTTAATATTGCACTTAATTTCATTGACGAGAAAATGACGGAGGAGCCAGAAGCGAGAAACTAGTGGACCACAATCGGTCACCAGCTGATGGTCTATAAATTAAAACTTCTAATAAGTATTATAGTGATGAGTCCCCGTTAGTATCGATTATTCTTGTAGCATCCTTGTTTGTCTGACGTGCATAAGGACTAGCTTTCGAAAGGAATGGAATTTTCGGTAAAAGACTACAAATACGTTTTTGCTAAACGTTTTGTTTATTGGCGAATTGGTTTTTACTACGGTGAATAATTTCGAGAAAACTCCTCTATTAGTTCACGTCAATTAAACATTGTAACAATATTAAGGCAGCCTAGAATTACCCATCAACTGAGAAGTCAGAAAAGGTGCAACAATATCGCTTAAGTTATTCATAATATAATTATTTTTAGAAGTTACACTGAAGCGATAAATTACTTAATATCGATGGAGAATGTCTTCAACCATCTGAAAAACTGTAACAACAAATAATTGAATTTAAGGTCTAAAAATAAATATCAAATGTCTAATAAATAATGCAACCCTGTGAATCTTAGAAGAATATACAGGGTATGAGTGTCAATATTTTAAGGAATAATAGTTCGGATAAAAATAAAATAAAAAGCCTAATAACATTTTTTAAAAAGAGCTAAAGTTTTACAAAAAAAAAGAAGAAATAGTTACGAATTTTACACCCATTTTTACCATCACCAACACATAATTTTACATTCAAAATGCTTCTGATGTTTCGTATATTAAATAATAAACAGATTATATGGCTTCACTAATCAAATTAGCAATGAAAAACAATTTTTTACCGCCTTAAAAAAGAAGGAGGTTCTGAATTCGTCTGTATCTATGTTTTTTTTTGTTTGTTCAGCGATTACTCGCAAACGTCTGCATCGTTTACAGGACTGGATCCTGTTCCGGGGGATTGCGAAGTAATATTTCACTAACATAGCTTGTCCCATTCCTTAAAAAAAACTCTTACCGATTTTCTTATACACTATGCCTTGGTGGAGTCGCCGGATTAAAAACATGAAAAATTTTCTATTCAGAACATGGGATAAATTGAAAAGAAATTGGATTAGTACCCGGATATCCCGAAGTGGTCCAATATTTTTTCCAATAACATTGCTTATAGCGTTTCTTAGAAATTCGGGAAGAAAAATTTACTGACTTTCTTATACAGTAACCTTTGGGGGAGTCGCTGGTATTAAAAATATGGAAAAGTTTTCTGTTCGGAACATGGAGTATAATAAATTAAAAATAAATTCGATTAGATCCAGGGGATCCCGAAGTGGTCTCATATATTTTTCAATAATATGGCTTGTACCGTCTTTTATAAAATCGGGAAAAACTTTTTTAACGACATTCTTATACAGTAAGCTTTGGTGGTGTTGCTGGTATAAACTGTTCGGAACTTGGGGCAAACTGTACATAAAGTGAATTAATCAAAATAATTGTTAGTTAATATGTATATACAGTGTGTATTCATAGATGAAACGATTTTTTTATTAATAATTTTAAGAGCAAAAGTTATTCTTAATAAACAGATTTGCTAGGTCTAAAATGTAAACAGTAATCATTCCGGGTAATTTTTTTAACCGTGTTATTCTTCACAAAAATATTTGCGTGGTCGGTAACGTATACTATAATCATTACATGTGACTTTTTCAACTGTATACGAGGCAGCAAATATGAATTTTGCTTAAAAGTAAAATTCCTTTATTTTTCATAATATATAAAATTCTTATCAAACAGGGCATAAGCATTATAAAATGCATCTAATTCTGCCACATCACCAAAAATTGTATAACAGATCTTCATGTCACTTTTCCAAATTGTGTACTAGGTTTGATAAATATTATAAATTTTGTTTAAGTTAAGTACCTTTATTTTTAATAATAACGCAAATTGCTATCAGACAAAGTTATTAGAATTAAAAATTACGTACTTTTATGCTATATCAATTAAAACTGTATAACGATTTATTATAAAATTCCGCGGAGAGGAGACTATTAAATGAATGTCAGTATAATTAACAGACCTAAAGAATGATGATACTCACAACGTCTACAATATAAGCCATTGTATCACTAAAAATTGTAAAATAAATACATTAAAAAAAACGACTTCAAAAAAGTAACTTAACTAAAAAGCATTAAATAATTTTTCTGAAATCGGTGCCAATTTAAACAGTTAAGTTGAAAAGTGCAACTTATAATAAATATACTTCCCAAAACAATTTCAGTTAAGTTAAGCTCCGACTTCAGATAAAGTATTTAGTTGTTGTAGCAAGAAATTATGTCATGTTTTTTAGTTAAGTTACTTTTTTGAAGTCGGTTTTTGTTTTTTTTAATGTATTTATTTATTATTATAAATTAAATACTACGTACGCAGAATATTGCCGTAAATATATGGCAACAAAGACGCGATCGCTGATAAGGTGAATCAGCGAATCTGTAAAATGTGTGGCTGCTGCAATGTTAATTTTGTTTACCTTTCTTTGTGGCGGTTTGTTTTGTACTTTTTAGTGTAACGTTTCGAGGGGAGGAAAATGCTAGATTTTAACGAAAAGTGGATTAAATCTTACTATTAAGTGCATTCTTTGTATTGAAAATAATATTTGTGGACTATTTTTTCGCAATATTGCATCTAACAGAAATATTTGAATTTAATAATTAATGTGTTTCTAATTCATGTACCGGTTAAATAGATCATTACAGGTTACTTAATAATATGTAAATAGCACCTTTAACTCAATTTCGCGAATTTTTCTTCCAAAAAGTGAATATGTCACAAATGTTTATTTACGAAACCAATCTCAAGAAAATAATAATAATTACTAAATAATAAACAGAAGTGTTCATTTTTTTCGTAGACGAAATCATTTCTTTGAGAAGTCTGGCCTAGCTGATTTGTGTTGGCAACCGGGCGACGTTGCCTCATTGACAATAATTTACTTAAAATGTTTTTTGAATTATCTAGGTTATTAAGACCAATAGAATATACTAGTGTAAGTGTTTTTTGTTTGATTTGGTGTGTACTATATCCACCTAAAATATATGCACTCTAACTATTTAGACCCTATATATACCTGGGTCAGTTAATACATACAGGGTGTTTCTAAAATAGCGTTCCAAACTTCTGCTGAAGCGAAAAAGTCCCTATTAACATGTGCCTTAAAACGTACCCTTCGGAAGTTATATTGCCCTTGAACGGGTACAAACAAAACTGTTTTTTTCTGTTATTGACAAAACTGTCGAAAATAAATAGAAAAAAATGTATGGGTCTTACATAATTTTTTAAGTTAAATAACATGTGCTACTCTGTTTTTCGGCATGCAAATCATAAAGCATCCCATTTAGTATTTTATCACGAAATGAATTTCGACATCCAGGAGTTTCAGGAAAATCTAGCTTACAAAGACTCCAAATCGGGAGTCGTATTGTGTGTAAAGCTGTTTTCCTGTGATTCCTAGGATAGAAATCACACGAAAAAATCATAGGTTTACTAAAACTAAAACCTGTCAAAGAAATTACGATACTAACTTTTCGAGATTTTTCAATACATTGAAAGCAATAACAATATATTGTTTCTAGTCGAGAACCTTCATCAGTTGCGCTCCCCTTAAATGACTGAATTCTCGAATAATTATTTATGCATAAAGTACATATAACTGAATTTAATATCTTATCGCGAAATGAACTTCGACATCCAGGAGTTTCAGGAAAATCTAGCACATGTTATTTAACGTAAAAAAATATGTAAAAATCATATATTTTTTTCTATTTTTATTTTTCGACCGTTTTGTCAATAACAGAAAAAGCTGTTTTTGAGCCCTTTTAAGGGCATATAACTTCCTAAGGGTGCGTTTTAAGGCACCTGTTAATAAGGACTTTTTGCCTTATTTTAATGAGTTTTATACACAGCAGAACCCTATTTTAGAAACACCCTGTATATAAAGTTTGCTACTACCAGAAACAAACTGAAGTATCAAGCTTGCACTGAGACATATGAAAGGTTGGTCTGTCATTTTCATTTGAATATTATTTATTTTATATGTTTTAATATTAATTATAAACATTCACCCTTCACGTCCATTCATGGCGTTGAGTTTTAAGTCTTCTAGTTGCATTGTCAGTCAATCCATTAATAAATCAGTGAATATATTAACTGCACTCAAAATTTATAGTGACTATATTTATACTATTGTAGGCATGTTAGCGGCAGGTACCATCCTAAAAGTTGCTGATGCATTTGAAAGAATAAACTAGGTATAAATAAACTTATATCATTCAAAGTGAGTAGATGACAGAGAAGCAGAACTGGAACTATAAATTTGCGCTATTCTATGAATAAATAGGATGAGCAAATTTGTTTATAATAAGTATTAATAAATGAATAGAATGCTAAAATGTGATATTCTTAATACAAAATTTAAAAAAAAAATAATTTATTAAAAAAAAAACTATAAGTAACCTAAGCAAAAAATACTGTACCTTAACAGACCTAACAGATCTATTGGTTAAGGTCATTATCATTTCATAATTCTTTATGAAGTACTAAATTTGCAGAGGTGCCGTAAGCATTAACTTTTCAGTCCCATAGAAATTATAACCTAATAATTTGTCACATTCTTACTTTTAAACCATTTTACTGGGGAACTTTCCAATAAATTTTCACTTGATTAAACACTAGCAATAATCCCCGATTTCACCCCCGTCTGGCATGTAAAATATATGGATATACTTGTATTAAGAACTCGCCTGATATCGGTGGTACTTGATTAATGAAGTGCAATTACAGCACACCCTGTATACTAATACCTTGTATTTTATATTACATATATTGCTACAAATGCCTTACCTTGAACACGTACACCGTATATACATATATCTTATACCTACAGGATGTAAATGAATAAGTGCCACAGATTTCAAGATGTGCTTACTCGAGTCATTTATTTTTTGACAAAAAGTTCCTAAGAACATATGTTGCAAACGCTTCGTTACCGATGTATAAGGTGTTGAAATATTCAGATTTTTTCAGTTTGTATCTTCTGACTCCTAAAGTTTTCGGGATATTTAGTTCAATTTTGGAGCATTACAAATTACAACCTCTATGAAGTCTTCATAATATCACAGAAACGGTAATGAAACAGGGTGGTACTTTTTCTGGGGTCTCGTGTTTTTTCTGCACCTACAAATTTTTTTCAGTACGTCCCTAGTAAGTGACAAAAATTGTAAATGAATCTCTTATGAATTTGCAATCTTTTTATTTCGTGCGTTTTTTTTGTATGTATCTGCCACTGTTTTCATGTAAAAAATGATCAATTTCATGTTTAACGTAAAAACAAACAATCCTTCTGTGATGCAATATGCTATTTTTATTTCAAAATCATTAAAAAACAAGTTTACCTAACTTTGAAAACGAAGAGATCAAATTAAGTGCTCAAAATGGCCACTTTCTGCCATTACACAGGAGTCTAGGCGTCGGCACTTAGATCTTCGTATTTAATTGAAAATCCCAGGAGAATCTTGAACAACTCTACTATAAACAATAAAGCGGTTTCTTGTGTCTTCTATGACTTGAACAGTGGTTCCACTATAAACCAACGTTTTTAAATGTCCCAAGTTGAAAAGTCTATACGATTTAAAATCAGGTGAACGAGCTGACCAAAAGTGAGGTCCACCTCAACCTATGAAGCGATCTGGATATGTTTCGTTCAAATATTAACGTGCTTAAACCACAATCCCGCTCTGACACCTAAAGGAATAGGATCAAGTAGAAGTGGCAGCTTTTTCTTCTCTAAGAAACTGAGTGTATGTATCCCCATTTAATGTAAGTGGAAGGAAATGTGGGTCAGTTAGGTGATCTTCAACGATAGCATGAGGATTTTCTTCCGCCCATATGTGGTTGAGGTGGTTATTAACAATGGCTTCCCTTGAAAAACTTACTTCGTCCGTGAATAAAATGTGCTCATGAAATTCTGGGTTTTGTTTAATCATATCTAGCATGGAAATGCAAGACGGTTAGGAAAATCACGAGGTATCAGTGCCTGGACTCGTTGTACATGATACGGATATAAAAGTTGTTCCTTTAAGATGGCAAAAACCGTCATATGATCAACATGTAGCTGTAAAGCAATTTTCCTAGGGCTGGTATCGGGTTGCTCATTAATTAAATTAAGAACAGCTTCCTCTAATTCAAGTGTTCTAAAATCTCAGTGGCGACCCCAATCATGTTTTCTAGGTTTGAAGCTACCTGTTTCTCTTAGGCGTAGATGAAGCCGCCAAACAAAGTGTGATGAGAGGTTACACGTTGATACATTGTAGCATACCTTCTTGACGCTTCTAAGGAATTACCATTACAGAGACCGTAGACGAAATGCATGTAAGGCATTTCTGCGTTTGAATAAACCGCCATATTGGTGAAAATTCGTGTGTCAGTAAAAATAAACGAGAGTAAATCAACAACAATTAAGTCAATAAGAGGAATTAATATGTCAGCCGCCTACCAGAAAAATAAATGACAGAAGGATTGTTTGACGGATCATTTTTTTACACAAAAACAATGGCAGATAGTAAAAAAAAAACAATGCATGAAATAAAAAAGATTGAAAATTTATTAGAGATTCATTTACAATTTTTGTCTATTGCCCAGAGCGTACTAAAAAAGTTTTAAGGGCAGAAAGAACACGTGAACCTAGAAAAAGTACCACCCGGTTGATTTTCATGACCGTTTCTGTGATCTTATTATGAGGATTTCATAGAGGGATTAATGCTCCAAAATTGAACTAAATATCTTGAAAACTTTGGTAGTCAGAAGATAAAAAGTGAAAAAAGATTTCAACATCTTGTACATCGGTATCGAAGCGTTTGTGAACATATGTTCATAGGAATTTTTCGTCATAAAATGACTAGACTACATCTTGATATCTTTCGCACTTATTCACTTACACCCTGTATATTAACTTCAACTACACTTGCACCTTGTATACTGCTACCGAAGATTCACCCTGGTTACAAACTTCCATACTCATACACCCTCTATACTATAATGATTCGGTATACTTACATCCCAGACTTTTACAACATGGATATTACTGTACAGGGGCGTACCTAGCTTTTGGTTTAGAGAAGGGCAAATCAGAAAAATTGTCCTAGAGAGGGGCAAATCAGAAATTTTTTGGCCTAGGACGGGCAAGTCAGCATATGGCCCAGGCACCTTTCTTATGGAAAAATGGACTTCCGGCCAATTTTTTTAAATGTTAGTATGTTGTTGGAGTCAATGTTCTAACAAAAAGAGTTATTGGGTTCAAACAGATTCTGTGACTAGTTTTTGAGATACAGGGTGTTAAACATAAAAAAATCCTCATTTTTGGAATCAGATTTCGCATGATTTGTACATTATTGGACATAAATATTTTAAAAAACAATTGCCATAAATTTTGCTAGATTACAGGGCATTTCAAAAATACGTACCATGTTTTTTTTTGGAAAAAATCATTTTTAGGGTTCCGTATATACAATACCCTTATAATATCACTCCGGATTTCTGCCTCTGTCACATCACAGCAATTTTCTCCTAAACTACTGGATGGAAGAGGTTGAAATTTGGTATCAATGTATAGTTTGGTGACCCGATCAGGAGTACATATCGTAAAAGAAGAAATTTTGATTCAAGGGGTACTTCTGGGGGAAAAACAAAAAAAAAATCGACCGTCCCCCCCCTGATCTCCGAAACTACTGCGCTTAAAATTTTGAAAAAAATGGGAAATATAGAACGTTGCCCGAACTTTACAGGAAAAATAAGGAGAAACCATTAATATTAATTTTGGGGGGCAAATTATAGAATTAAATGAAAATTTAAAAATAAAAAACTTTCAAACGCATCATGTAATACATCAAATGAAAGGTCCCATTCTGACGAACACAAATATATTTTTTTCATATTTAAAAAAAGTTAGTTAAAAAGATATTAACGAAAATATACCAAAATTTACCCAACCCCCCCCCTTACCCCGAAACTATAAAACGTAAAGTTTTGAAAAAAATTAGAGGTATAGGGTCTGACCTAAAGTTTAGTGGAAAAATAAGGAGAAATCTCTACTTTTAATTTTGGGGGGCAAATTACAGAATTAAATGGAAAATATAAAATTAAAATTTTTTCTAACCCATCATGTTATATATCAAATGTAAGGGCTCATTATGACGAAAACAAATATATATTTTTTATATTTTTAAAATAAATTAATTAAAAGATATTAACAAAAATATAAAAAAATGACCAATCCCCCCTTATCTCCGAAACTATAAGCTGGAAAATTTTGAAAAAAAATGGAGGTATAGCCCCTCACCTGAACTTTACTGGAAAAATAAGGAGAAACCCCTAATATTCATTTTGGGGGCAAATTTAGAATCGAGTGGAAAATATAAAATTAAAATTATTTCTAACCCATCATGTTATATATCAAATGAAAGGGCTCATTATGACAAAAACAAATATATTTTTTTCATATTTTTAAAATAAATTAATTAAAAAATATTGCAATATAGGCCGTGGGTTCAATTTAAAATTATAAAACTAATATTCACTTTCACTTTTCTAGAACTTTTATTTACATCGAATATACAACAGCTGATTCTAATATCACAATAACAATCTTTCATATAAGCTCTTCGCTCCATCAACTAACTCCAGTAAAATATAAAAAAAACAGCATAGAAAATTCTCGCAAAGATCATCATCACTCCTACAGGTGCCGAGTCTTTTCGAGAACCATTTTTTATCTCAAAGCGATTGTTGTCGTACTGAAATGAAACATGGTCGGCTTTGGGTAAATTTCGTAACACTGCCCCCCTTTAATTCTGAGTTTAGAGAGCCAGTCGATCTAAATGAACCACCTTCAATTTAGCCTTGGGGTTTCGACGGATCCGGTAGACGACGTCATTAAGCCTCTTAACCACCTCGTATGGACCATCCCAGGCGGGTGTAAGCCTTGGGAATTTACCCTTGCTCCGTTGGGGGTTGTACAGCCAGACTTTGTCCCTCTCCTGGAACTCGACTGAATTGGCCTTGAGGTCGTATCGCATCTTCATCCGGTCACTGGTGGCCAACATCTACGTTCGGGCTAATTCGTGTATTGCCAGCATGTTATGTCGGAGCTGGTCGGCATAATCGTCGATGTCTTGGGGACGTTCTTCGGGGGAGCCAAATGCCAAATCGCAGGGTTATCGCAGCTCCTTTCCGAATAGGACCCTGGCTGGGGTCAGGCCTGTACTATTATGTACGGCAGAGCGACATGCCAACAGGAATAGGGGAATATGCTCATCCCAATCACGCTGGTTATTGCTGACGACCTTGGATAGGTGTTGTTCCAAGGTCCTGTTGAATCGTTCCACCATTCCGTCTGACTGTGGGTGTAATGGTGTTGCTCTCGTTTTCCTGATCCCCAACATCGTGCAGACCCTCTGGAATACATTCGATTCGAAGTTACGCCCCTGGTCTGAATGTAATTCCATCGGGACGCCAAACCTGCTGAATAGTTGTTTTACTAGCACCGTGGCTACCGTGGTTGCCTCTTGGTTGGGTATCGCATATGCCTCAGGCCCTTTGCTGCAGTAATCCATTGCCACCAGAATGTATTTGTTCCCCCTCTCAGACTCGGGAAACGGACCGGCGACATCGATGGCAATTCTTTCAAATGGGACGTCCACATTGTACTGCTGCATTCTGTCCTTGGTCCGGGTCTTTGGGCCTTTACTGGCTGCACAGATGGCAAATTTGCGGCACCAAGCTCTGACGTCTTCGAAGTAATTCACCCAGTAGTACAGCTGGCGAACTTTGTCAAGGGTTTTATTCATGCCCAGGTGGCCTCCGGTAATCCCATCATGTACTTCGGTCAGGATGGCTAGTACCTTTCTCTTCTGAACTACCAGTTGGGACTTGGTTTCTCGTCCATCAGCGCTTTCCCAGACTCGCTTGAGCATTCCATTGTCTACTCTTAGAGAGTCCCATTGAGCCCATAACGATTTCAGCACGCCTGAGTATCTAGCTACCTCGTCTCATCGTGGCCTGGGTGCCCCTCTCATTTTGAGTGACAAGATTGGTTCGATGTCTGGAACAGCCACTTGCTCCTGGATGCACTGTTCCGTTGTCCAGTCTTCATTGGCCTGCACTCGGATCTGCCTGATGGGGATACCCTCTCGCTGTTCCGTCTTCAGACAATGTCCGCATTCCGCTCTACAGGGTCTTCTGGATAGGGCATCGGCATTATTGTGCAAACGGCCGACACGGTGGAACACCTTGAAGTCGTATTGCTGTAATTTCTCCATCCATCTGGCCAGTTGTCCTTCCGGTGTCTTCATGTCCAGTAGCCATTTGAGTGCGGCATGATCTGTTCGGGTTAGAAATGACGACCATAGAGGTATTTGTGGAAATGGTCTACAGCCCTTATTATTGCAAGAAGTTATTTTCTGGTGACGCAATAATTTCTTTCCGGTTTCGAGAATCCACGGCTGTAATACGCGATCACCCTCTCTTCACCATCTTGCACCTGAGGTAAGTCGGCCCCCAAACCTGTGTTGCTGGCGTCGGTGTCTGAGATGAACTTGCCGGACTGTGTAGGAAAGGCTAGGATTGGGCTGGAACATAGTGCTGCCTTCAGTCGCCTGAAAGATGTTTCACAATCCTGATTCTCTTTCTCAGTGGTCTGCCGATGTAGAGGGGCGGCGATGGTTGCAAATCCGTCAACAAAACGCCGGTAGTATGAACAGAGGCCCAAGAAGCTTCGGAGTTCATGCTTGTCTCTTGGGACTGGCCAATCACGGATGGCTTCTATCTTGTCTTCGTTGGTGCGGATTCCTGACTCGGACACTACGTGGCCCAAAAACACTACTTCTTTTTGGAACAAGGAACATTTCTTCGGATTGAGTCTCAGGTTGGCGTTATTAATTCTGGAGAATACTTCACCCAGGTTCTTCAGATGGTCGTCGAATGTCTGGCCCATGACTAGAATGTCGTCGAGGTATACTAAGCACGTCCTCCATGTTAACCCGCTCAGGACATACTCCATTAGCCTCTCAAATATAGCGGGTGCATTACATAACCCAAAGGGCATGACCGTGAACTGAAACAGCCCTTTACTGGTGGAGAACGGTGTCTTCTCTCTGTCGTTTGCGTGTAGACCAACCTGCCAATATCCACTTTTGAGGTCTAGTGTGGAGAACCAACGGGAGCCTGCTGGTGTGGTCAGAGTGTCATCGGTTCGGGGTAGTGGATAGCTGTCTTTCTTCGTGATGTCATTCAGCTTTCTGTAATCTACACAAAATCGGGTGGTCCCATCCTTCTTTTTAACTAGCACGACGGGAGCAGACCATGGTCTGATGGATGGCTCAATAACTCCATTTTGTAACATGGACTCGATGTTTTCCTCGACTGCCTGTTGTTGCCCCAATGGTAGTCGTCTAGGTGGTATTCTGATGGGTTGAGCGTTTCCGGTATCTATTCGAAGCTGGATGATGTTGGTGCGACCAGTGGTTCCATCTTGACTGTTAAAAATTTGCCAGTGCTTTGTGATAAATTGCTTGGCTTTCTTCTGGTTCTCTGGTGCCAGGTGTGTCAAATGGTCAGCAAACTGTTGTAGGAACTCTTTACTGGGCCCTGTCTCCTTCACCGACGTCTGGTACTCTTCTTCGCAATTGATGATGGTCTCTACTGGCTCGAAACAAGCTATCACTTGACCATTGGCAATTCTGATGTCGTTGTTGGACAAATTCAGGAAATGATTGGTATATTTCGGCCGGTTTTAACTATAGCCCGTCCAACTAAGTAGTCATGAGCTGAGTGTACGGGCTCCACCATTCCAACGCAGCTCCCTGGATTGCTGTCTAGCTGCCCATGAATAATCTGTTCCGTTCGACCGGGAATTCTAGCTTAAGACTTTGCCACAATTTTTATGGGGGTGACTGATGTGTTGACGGGCCGTGTCAATACAAATTCCTCATTTAGGAACCGAAGAACATCATATCTCGGGTCTAACATAAATCCATGCTGGCTAATTAGGTCCATTCCCAGTATAAAATCGTCCTCAATATTCGCTACAAGAACCCTATGCCGGATCATGTTGTCCTCCATGTGTAGCACGACATCTGCCTCACCCTGTATTGACATGGACTCGCCGGTGACTGTTCTGAGCTGGATGTTATTGGTAACTGGCCGAATTTCTGATGCTCTCAAAACCCTGGACTTGGCAATGGACACAGCGGCGCCGGTGTCTATGGTGATGGTAACTGCTCGCCCACTGATGGTGCCTCTAATGACTAGGCTGCAGCTATCTCGGCAAAATCCCCGGATGGATAACGTTTTGGGGGCTGCTGGAGGGACAGTCAGCATTCGCCCCCTTATGCTGACTGGCTGACGGTCCCTGGACATGTGGCTGTTCTGTTGGTTACCCCTGGTCGGTGATCGTTCAGGTAGCCTCACTCGACAATCACGTTGGAAGTGTCCTGTCCTTCCGCAGCGGTAACATGCCCCTATGGTGCCAGTTCTTTGTGACCGTTCTAATATTTTGTTCAGGCCAGCAAGCAGCGCTTGAAATGGTGACTCTGACTCTTCCTGGTTGAAGGAAACTGCTCGGACCCTCGGCTTGGACATGTTCATGACGGCTTCTACTTCCAAAGCCCGAAGTAGAGCTTCATTACTCTTCTTGACGCCACTCAGTCTTAAATTTCTTTGTACTTCCACATCTCTGATGCCGTTTATGAAACTCTGTGTAGCCAACTGGTCTTTTGTTTCCTCTGGCAGGTCTGGGTAGGAGAAGTGTATAACCGTCTAATCTCTGCTTCGAATTCTTGGAGGCTTTCACCGGATTTTTGAGTTTTTCCACTCAGTTGGACTTGGTATACGTGAGTCAAGGATTGATTGTCGAATCGCTTATCCAGGATGGCGATGATCTTGTCGAAATTACCTTGTTCCTCCACTGGAATGCTTTGGAGGAGTTCTAGGGCCGGACCTCTTAACGAAATTACCAGAGGAGTAGATTTTTCTTGATTATCCCATCCATTAGCTGTAGCCACGGCCTCAAATTGCCGTTTTTACATGGGCCAAGATGAACTGCCGTCGAATGTGGGTGGTTTACTAAAGGAACCTTTGGTACTCACGGTGTGCTGGTATTTTCCTCGCTATAAGTCCTGTTGCATTTTTTTGATTTCTGTTTCTACCTTGTTTTGGATGGCGCTGATTTTATCTTGTACTGCACTTTGTACCGTGTTTTTAATGGAACTGATTTCAAATTTCACCTGGCTCTGGATGGAATCGATGTCATCTACTTTGTTGAAATCAAAGTCTCCACATTACTTTTTAGGATCTTCATGTCGTCGTTTATTTCTTTTATGTCTGATTCAACTATTTGCATTCTTTCATTAACTGTTTCATTAACTTGCGATACTATTTGCATTAATTGTTCAAATTGCAATTGTCTTCTTTCTTCCGTTTTGCCTTGTTTTTCTTCAAATAACTAGAATTCATTTTGTCTGGGTTCCTCTAATAATTTAAATTCTTTTTGTCGTGTTAATTCAAGTTGATCTTGTTTTTGTTCAAATATTTTAAAATCATTTTCTCGTTTTTCTTCAAATTTCGAGAAAAATCCTTCAATTATATCATGTTGTTCACTTTTCATCGTGGTCACAAGATTTTCTAATTTTATTTTACGTTTTCCATCAAAAGCTTTTACTACTCGTAACCTTTGTTGAATTTCTTCTTGATGTTGTTTCTCCTTCTTGTCACGTTTTTCTAGAATCTGTGGTATTTTTTCGTCTAGTCCCTCCGTAACCTGCTTGACTATTTTTTTGGTAGTTTCGTCCATGCTACGGGTTTCCATAAATCAAATTACGATTTTAACTGCACTTAATCCTTTACTTCTGATCACCAAATTGCAATATAGTCCGTGGGTTCAATTTAAAATTATAAAACTAATATTCATTTTCACTTTTCTAGAACTTTTATTTACATCGAATATACAACAGCTGATTCAAATATCACAACAACAATTTTACATATAAGCTCTTCGCTCCATCAACTGAACTCGCGATCGTGGTCTGCTTCCTTTATAAAACCAGCATAGAAAATTCTCGCAAAAATCATCATCACTCCTACAGGTGCCGAGTCTTTTCGAGAACCATTTTTTAACTCAAAGATATTGTTGTCGTACTGAAATGAAACAGGGTAAATTTCGTAAGAATATTAACAAAAATATAAAAAAATTTACCCATCCCCCCCCTTATCACCGAAACCATAAGCTGGAAAATTTCAATAGAAGTATAGCGCCTCACCTGAACATTACTGGAAAAATAAGGTGAAATCCCTAATATTCATTTTGGGGGGAAAATTATAGAAATAAATGGAAAATAAAAAATTATAATTGTTTCTAACGGATCATGGAATATATCAAATCACAGGGATCATTATGACGAGTACAAATATGTTTTTTTATTTTTTCAAATGAATATTTTAAAATATATTAAAAAATATTTAAAAAAATACGCATTCCCCCCTTTATTCCCCAAACTATAAGACCTAATTTTTTTATTTACAGAAAAATTATGAAAAAATCCCTAATATTAATATTGGGGGCCAAATAATAGAATTAAAAGGAAAATAAAAAATATTTTTTTAACGCATCATGCAATATATAAAATGAAACGGCTCATTATGAGGGATACACATATATATTTTTCATATTTTTAAAATTAATTGTTTACAAGATATTAACATAAGGATATAAAAAATTTTCATTTGTCGCTTTATTTCCGAAAAAATACTTCCACATGAAATTTATAAGAAAAATTATTAGAAAAACCCCATAGTAATTTTAGGGACAAATTATACAATTAAATGGAAAAAAAAAATTCAATTTTCAAACGCATCATGTAATATATCAGATAAAAGGCTCATTATGTGAATTACAAATATATCATATTTTTAAATCATTTGTTTAAAAGATATTAACAAAAATATTAAACATCGACTTAATTCCCACTTTAGAAACTACACTATTTAAATTTTGAAAAATATATTTTATTTGTATTTTTAAATAATTTGAATAACAGATTTAATCTATACTATTATAAAATTGTAAGTTTGTCTGTTTGTTTGTTTGTTCGGGCATCACGTAAGAACTACTGAACTGATTTTGCTGAATCTTTTTTTATTGCAAAGCCTATAGTTTGACTTAAAATCTGGTAGACACATTATCTCCCTAAATTGACAGAAACGGTAGATATAGCGAAAAAACTTCTACCACGTAGGGTAATAGAATTACTCAATTGGTTCCACCGCACGCACATAATATTAGATACTGGCATCAGCTTAGCTTTTATTCAAAATTCGGAATGTGCAAATGTAACATGTTTCGATTTAACTAAAATCAACATATATTAAGCGTAATTTTACAGGGTGTTCTGTATATAGGAAATTTAGAGCGGAGTAGAATTACATGGATTTAAAAAATCTAAAAAAACTTATATTTGGTGTCCTATAACCAGCTGGATATATACGATGTGGTGGAAATAAGGGGAAGTGGAATTAGTTATACGAGGTGGTCCAAAAAAGTTATATTGAGTGGGCCATAAACAGTTCCGTTTACCAAATGGTTGAAAAAGGGTAGAATATTTATACAGTGAATAAAAAACTTAGGTAAGCAGTTAGGACTTTGAAATATGTTAATAAGATACTATTGTTATGAAATGGGTTAAACAAATGTTAGAAGTAGTTGTTTATACAGGATGTTTGAAATATAAGATGGAGTGGAATTATAGTTTATGTTGTGGTTAAAAACTTGTTTTATATCCATAAGTAGTTACAAATATAGGATGGTTGAAATATGTAGCGGAGTATAATTACAGCTATACAGGTGGGTTTAAAAATATTTTAAAGTAATGGTATGATCTACAAGCAGTTCCATTTACCGGATGGTTGAAATATAGGGTGGGGTGGGATTCTAAGGATACAGGGTAGTACAAAAATGTTATATTTGGTGGCAAATAAGTAGTTGCATATAAAAGATTGTTGAAATATAGGGTGGCTTACAGTTAGAATTATACAGGTTGGTAAAAAATGCTAGAAAAATTTTGTTATATAGCACTTGCATATATAGAGTACCTGAAGTATGGTGCGCAGTGAAGTTATAGTTATACAGTGTCATTCAAACAAGGTTAGAAAAAGTTGTGAAGTGTGGAGAGAAATTATACTTCAATATATCTTGAAAAAATATAAGGATAAAATATGAAAAGCATAGTTCATAATAAGTTGCAAAGATATGATAGTTGAAACATAGAGTGAAGAAGTGTTATGATAATTATTTAAAAAATGTTATATTGGTTGACCAATAAGCAGAAGCGTATACAGGGTAGTTGTAATACATACAAGATGATTCAAAAACTGTTGAACAAAATTGTTATTTTCGGTGCCCAATAAACAGTTGCGGTTTTGGAGAAATATATTTGGCATTGATGGATTATACAGGGTGATAGAAAAAAAGTTATACTGGGTGGCCGATAAGTAGTTGCAAATACAAGGTGGTTGAAATAGCGGGTGGAGTAGATTTATAGTCAAACAGGTTGGATAATTTTTGTGTAGGATAGAACTTGAGCTGTTGCATATATGCAATATCTGAAATGTGGAAGTAAAATTATAGTTCATACAGTGTGATTAGAAGTATTTAAAAATTTTATATTTGGTTGCCCCTAAACAGATGCACATGCAGGGTGGTTGAAATATTTTGTAGAGTTATACAGTTTTGTTGGTTATACAGGGTGGTTCAAAAATAAGTTATAATGATTGACAAATTGGCCGCGGTGTATAATGGATAGTTTTAATGTAGATGGAAGTAGAGTTAGTTATACAAAGCGGTTAAATTTTTTTTTTAATAAAATTGTTATATAGGGTGGCCAATAAGCAGTTGCAGTTTGGGTGAGGGTTTAAATAAAAGTTTGGTATTAGGATGCAAAACTGTGTTTTTATATTTGTGACTCACGAAGGGTTCCACATCATTTCTGTTAGGATGGATCAAAAAAGTTTAAAAAAATGTTATATAGGGTAGACCATAAACAGTTGCATTCTACTATGTGGAAAATCTGAAATATGGGGAGAAGCAAGATTATAGTTTAAGAGTGTGTTTAACACAATGTGAGAAAAAGCAGCATATAACGGTTGATTAAATTATAGAGTAAAGAGAAATTTTACTTTAAACGGTCATTAAAAACATCTCAGGAATAATTGTATACAGCGTAGACCATTAGCAGTTGCATAGCTGAAATATAGGCTAGAGAAGAGTTATATTGGGCGACAAATAAACAGCAGCATACAGGATGGTTGCAATATAGGGTGAAGTAGAATTACAGTTCTTCAAGGTGAATCAAAAAACTGTCGAATAAAATTGTTATATTGGGTGGCCCATAAGTACTTGCAATTTGGGTGAAATATATTCGGGATTGGTAGATTTATGGTTAAGTAGGGTGGTTCAAACAAGTTAAAAATTGTTGATATAGGATAACCCATGTTTCATAAGTTATTTTTTTGCGAAGGCTTGAACATTCCGTACGCGGGTGAAACCGCGGGTAACGGCTAGTAATTTATAATTTAAAACTATTTTGCCCTTTATATTCCTATCTACAGAGCCTCAAAATTCAGACAGTCGATTATAAAAGGCTTCCCTGAAAGTTTATTAGTAAAATAAAACTCTAATGTTAATTTTTGGGGGCCAAATTAGAAAATTAAATACATATGTATTCTGATAAAAATCAAGCGAATCCTGAAGCAGATAAAATAAAAAGTCTATGTGTGGAAAATCAAAGTGTATATTTTTTATAAATTTAAAACGCTTCCTTTCCTTTAAAATATAGTAGGGTAAATATAAGAAAATGCACTCATTCCCTGCTTGTCTGAAACTAGAATATTAGAATCTTGAAGGTGGTACGGAACCCTTAGTATGCGAGTCCACTCGCTCTTGACCAAATTATTTTATTGCAAAGTTGAAAACATAAGAACATGTTATTGCACAATTAATATCCCGTTAAAGTAATACTTTACTGGATGTTCTTCATATACTGTGTCAGCCATAAATATAGCTAAGTATAGTTACTATTAATGAGGCACCCTGTACAAACCATTCGTGCTTCAATTTTTATGTGACAAACAAATATAGAACCTGTCTCTCTATACTCTGCAGGGTATTAAACTTATTGCAAAAACTGTATATATTTAAAAAAGGTTAGTTTTTACACCACTCTGTAGTTCTAATTTTTTTCCGTCAACTTTGTCTGTTATTACATTTTTACGTTAACATATGTTCTGTGCATAATATTATAAAATTGTATGACTAGTTTTCGAGATATAGTGTGCTAAACACCGGAAATGCCTCCTTTTTCTTATCAGATTTCAGATAACGTGATTTTCACATTAATTGACAAAAATATTGAACAAAACAATTACTATTAATTATCTTTGATTAACAGGGTGTTTCCAATATACGTAACATGATTTTTCAGAAAACTCTTTTTTTTATTACAACGTTGAATGCATAAGATGTAAATCACATAATTAATATTATATTAAAGAAATAAAATGTTCAACGTGTTTATGTATTATACAGTGTGAATCATACATATTATTATAGTGGGCTATTATTTTTTAACTTTAATGAGTAACCCTGATAATCTTCTTTTAAGTTTTAAGTATACAACATTATTGAAACTCATAAAATGGAGTCATATTTAAACACGGAAGTGACAGATGTGCACTTTATGAACGGCTGAAAATGCATCAGAAGCGAGGCGTCTGTAAGCGACAGTATACTCGTACACTTACATTTTCCAATTACCACTTTTATTAATTAAACACTGCAAAGCTCAATTGACAATTTATCAATACCATAAACTGTTCCATTGGAAATATCGATTTGGACAAAGATAATATTTTTACGTAAAATTGTTAAGATTTTATAAATCTGGAGAAAAAATTGTAGAAAATTAAAATAAAAAAAATACGGGCCGAAAACTCCCTTCACCAACCTAAACGGGATGCTTATGATCTGCATGTCGAAAAACAGAGTAGCACATGTTATTTAACGTAAAAAAATATGTAAGGCCCCTTACATTTTTTTCTATTTATTTTCGACCGTTTTGTCAATAACAGAAAAAAAAACAGTTTTGTTTGAGCCCGTTCAAGGGCATATAACTTCCTAAGGCTGCGTTTTAGGGCACATGTTAATAGGGACTTTTGGCTTATTTTAATGAGTTCTATACACAGCTGAAGTTTGGAACCCTATTTTAGAAATACTCTATATGTATGTATATGACCTGGGAATATATATTCTTCTAAAATTTACAGGCTTGTATTATTTATTAGACATTCTTGACATTTATATTTAGACCTTAAGTTCAATTTTTTGTTGTTACAGTTGTTCAGATGGTTGAAGACATTATTCATCGATATTAACTCATTTATCGCTTCAGTGTAACTTCTAAAAATAATTATATTATGAATAACTTAAGCGATATTGTTTCATCTTTTCTGACTTCTTGATGGGTAATTCTAGGCTGCCTTAATATTGTTACAATGTTTAATTGACGGTACTAATAGAGGAATTTTCTCGAAATTATTCACCGTAGTAAAAACTAAAACGTTTAGCAAAAACTTATTTGTACTCTTTTACCGAAATTTCATTCCTTTCGAAATCTATTAGTCTTTATGCACGTCAGACAAGCAAGGATGCTACAAGAATAATCGAGACTAACGGGGATTCATCACTATAATACTTATTAGAAATACTAGTCTAGTAGTGATTGTGAATTTTTGGTGAAATAAAGATTTAATTTGGGTGTAAAAGTTGTTTTAAAACTCAGTTGATAACAGAAGTCGGGAGTAAGTGGATTTTAAAATCTCAATTTAATTATATTCACTATCAGAAGTATGGCGACAGAAATCGCCGAGATCAGCAAGAAAAAACGCGACAAAACGGAGATGCAAATTCGAGAAGAAATCCAACAAAGATTAGTGCAAACCTTTGACGGAAATATTGCTGAACCTTGCCACTAACATAGATGAAAAGCAACAAAACCTTGTTATTGTCATGACAAGTGAACAACAAAAATTATTCTCGAAATTTGAAGAAAAGCAGGAACAAACTGAATTAAAGAGACGAGATGATTAAAAAATGCATAAGAAACAATTTGAACAACTAATGCAACTATATTAATAAAAGTTAACAAAGCAATTAATCAGAAAATACAGATAATATAATTAAATATAAATGCAACAAATGAGGGTCTAAAAAGTTCAATATATAGTCTCGAAGATATGGTCAAACATGATTTCAGTTCAATTCAACTTACCACTACCTAAACTCAAGAGGAAACTGATTAACATTTAGCAAGACATAAAGATATCAGAACACCGTAAGTACCAAAGGTTCATTTCCGAAACTATCCATTTTTGATGGCAGGTCATCTTGGGCTATCTACAAACAACAATTTGAATCAGCAATTAATGGTTGGAATAGCTAAGAAAACTATGTTTTTATTAATTTCTTTAAGGGGATCCAGCGTTAGAGTTTCTTCAGTGCATCTCAGTGGTTGAACAGGGTATTAGATAAGAGATACAACAATCAATCGTTGAGTCAAGTACATCAAGTGCAACTGAGAGGGAAATCATAAAAATTTAACAAGAGTTTGAAGCCAGCATTAGCCGTTTGACACACTTAGCATATCCAGACCTACAAGAGGATGTCAAAGCTACATAATTGGCTAAATAAAAGTTTTATAAATGGTAGTCCATATGTCGAGGTTCAACGAAATCTGAGATTTAGTGGTATAACGAATGATAATAAAGTTCTGAGGCGTGCTTTATAAGGGGCCATTATGAACATGGCCAAATCAAAGATACGAACAGATTCCGTCAGTCAGGAAGAATTAGAGCCGGCTCTTGTAAACATTCGGGGCATCTCCATCGTAAGGCTACCAGACAGATCACCAACGCAAGTATACCACAACCGGAAACAGTCAGCCAGTCAGTATAAGTGGCCAAACGAGACATACCAATGCCCTGAATATGTCCAACAACGATATCCAGATTGCCAACGGTGAAGAAATCGTTTTTTCAAGCAATTAGGCATCATTATTAATTGCGAAGCTTACCAGGCGTCTGCGAGGAAGAAAGCTCGCAGTAAAGAGTTTATAAAAGAATTTCCCGACCATTTGACACACCCTACACCATTGAGACAGAAGAAGGCCAAGGAATTTACATTAAGTCACTGGCAAATTTTCAATAGTCAAGATGGTACCGCAGTTCTTATAAACATCATCCAGCACATAATAGAAAATGGTGGCTCAACCCACAAGAATACCACTTACGCCACTTCCATTGGGGCAACAACAGGCAGTTCAGGAAAATATAGAGTCTATGTTACAAAACGGAGTTATTAAGCCATCCATCAGCCCATGGTCTGCTCCTGTTGTTTTAGTGAAAATGAAGGATGGTACTAATCGATTTTGCGTGGATTATAGGAAACTGAAGGACTTGATGAACAGCTATTCACTCCCTCGAATTGATGCCATTTTGACCACACTAGCTGAATCCCGTTGGCTCTCCACACTAGACCTGAGTAGTGGAAAATGGCAGTGTCCTAGTAGCGGATATTGAGGATGATTTTACACTGGGTATGCAACTAATTAGCTCACATGGGTTGATGTTAGACCCAAGAAATGATATTCTTCGATTCCTAAATGAGGAATTTCTATTGACACGGTAAGTCAACAACGCAGCGACTTCCAGAAAAAATGTGGCGAAATCCTCGACCAGAATACCCGAACGAACAGAACAAATTATTCATGAGCAGTTTGAAAGAAATACTGGGAGCTGTGGGAATGGCGGATCCCGTACCGTTAGTTCATGGCTAAGTGGTATGTCTCTTCCAGTTTTAACTATAGCCTATTCAATATTTTTTAGTATGCTTGATAACTTTCCTTAGAGTATGTATGTGATCAGTTATGGCGAAGATACTGCGGAATCTTCCTTGTTCTAGGGGTTGAGCGGGATCCAGTGTAATTTTTATTCTGTATTGTACGATAATAGTGAATACTTTGTTGACTATATGCACTAGACTTCTTCATCTGTATTTTTGGCTGTCTTCTTTATGACTTTGTATGTTATTCAATAATGCTAATCCAAATAACATGCCATTAGGAATTTTCTATCATTGGTATACAATTTGTTCTAATCATGGCATAATAGCATCAACATTTTATATTATCTGATTTGTTTAATTTTGTACTTTTTTGTAACAGGAATGAAAATTTTACTTAATTTTTTATATTTAATTAGACCAAGCACATCCCCCATACCTCCTACATACGACATCAAACGATTGAAAATGCTGACTTTAAATTTTGTACAATGAAAATTTTTTAATTAGTTAGTTTTTAATTAATTGGGGCAAACATGTCGCTAGCTCCCAATACGCCAAAACAAAATATTGATGAAATTTATGTAATACTGTCGATAAACATGTGTTAACTAGTTTTTATTAAATTTTGCAGCTTCCTCATATGCCAAATCAAAAAAAAAGAAACCTTGTTTCGTTGAATTTATGCTAAACACTCTCTAAATTGAAAATTCTTTTTATCAAGACTAGAGTGATCTAGTTTTCTAGATAGAAGTTATCGGTTATATAGAATAAGTAGAATACGAATCGTTGTACATAGGGATTCATAAGATATAAAGGAGTTTTTACTGTTTTAAAAAATCAGTAATTCTAGTGTATAACAAATAGCTAAATGTGTTAGGTGGTTTCCGGGAATTCATCCGCGTAGTTGATAACTGATCCCTGTCGGGATCGATGGTAAAATGACGACGTTTCGGCAGAATAACATCTGCCCTTTTCAAGTCGGTTCGCACTATTCTCGTAGCTTTCTGCTTTCGCTTCTAGTTACTCGAATACTAAGATGATTATTTGTTTTTTTTTATGCAGAATCGGATTCGATTTCCATTGTAAATGTAAATTGAATGTTAGTATGTATGCCATTGAAGTGTTGTAGAAAGAAGTCTAACGAATCTCTGCCATGAGGCCAAATGACAAAAGTATCATCAACATATCTAAGCCAGCAGGAAGGTTTTAAATTAGACGAGTTTAGGGCCTGAGTTTCGATTTGTTCCATGAAAATGTTAGCAAACACTCGAGAAAGAGGTGAATCCATCGGGGCCCCACGTACTTGTTTGAACAGAGTGCCTTGAAATGAAAAATATGTGTTAGAAGAACAGTGCTGTACCAGTTTGATGATGTCAGAAGAGATATTGTGTTTTGTTTTAAGAATATCTAACGTTTCTGAAATGGGGACATTGGTGAAAAGAGATACGACATTGAAGCTAACCAGGATATCATTTTCTGAAATTCTATAAGCGCCTAACATATCTAGAAAGGAAGAAGAGTTCTTTACGTACGAGGATGCTTGTTCGGCTAGAGGTTGAACAATTTTGACTAAGTACCGGGCTAATTCTTGGGCCTGGGATTGTACCGAACTGACAGTGGACCTAAGAGAAATGTCCGGCTTATGAATCTTGGGTAGTCCGTAAATTTTGGGAATTTTATAAAATTTTTCACGAGGAATGTTGGTCTTTTTGACGTCAAGAGGAAGATGTGTTGATGATTTCCTTGGTCTTAGTCGGATTATTGTTAATTATTTCGTAGTCTGGAGTGAGTAGTAGAGATTTCATCTTGTGAATATAGTCCTTAGTGTTGAGAAGAACAGTCGCGTTACCTTTGTCGGCAGGAAGAATAGTTATGTCACCGTTGTCACGTAGTTGTTTTAATGCATGTCTTTCGTTGGAAGTTAGGTTTGATTTTGGTGGCTTTGATGTGCGGAGTACTCTACCAATGTCTTGACGAGTATCTTTAGCCTCAATATCTGTTAGTTCAACCAAAGCTACCTCAACTTGAGAAATTATTCTTTCCGTTGGGATAGTTTTTGGCGTCACTGCAAAATTTAAACCTTTGGATAGGACGTGTAAAGTGGTAGAGTTGAACGTGAAAAGGTGTGATGTTTTAGTTTGAAAGTGTTCGGAATGATGTTGTGGGTTTTGCAATATTTAAGGATCTAGACTCTGAAACTCTCACCCGGAACCTAGCCTTGTTTATAGTAATGACCGCGGAAGCCTCTCAGACCATATATATATATATATATATATATATATATATATATATATATATGAGAATTCATCCGTTTGTTAGTATGAGATGAGTTTGAAACTCACAGACGTTTCGCAAAGGTCTCACTTGACATTTTCAATGCATTGTCACAGTGACAAGTAAACTATTTTAATTATTACCTACGTATTACAAATATACTTTGATAATTCATAAATCACAAAATACTTTTAAACACTCCACTACTGTTAATTCACTTCTCCTCTACCTGTAAATTATATCGTCTTCAACTAACTTCAATCCACTGCAGTGGCCGTTTTATATTCCCATTACTCTTCTGGAATAATGCATTTGCCTCCTTCCTTTTGATAGAAAGTTATAGACCGTCCGCTGTTTTTTGAGGGCGGTTTTTATATAAAATAACATTCGAGATCATTTACCTAATCGTAGTTTGGACCATTTTTGAATAGACGGCATTTAAAATGAAACTTTGTAACAATAGAAAATAGCAAACGATACCGTTGACATTGTACACTTTCCAAAGATAGAGAATTATCAAACGATATTAATAAAATATAATTCACTTCAGTATCTACGTCCCATAATACTGAAAAGCGGTTCAGAGGGAAAAAGTTGACACTTATACATTTGATAAATTAGACTACTGACTGCAGGGTAGCTACTTTATGAGACTTATGACAGGAACTAATGGTTAGGAGATTGTCTGAAGGACATATTGATATTTATACACGATTTTCATATTAACTTTTCACATAACGTTAATTAAGTTTATACAAATCTGGAATATTTGTCGTGATAAATTTAATAACAATAAATTTGCGTGCCTGTTTCATATACAAGGTCATTTTTTTAATACTAAGAGGCAAGAGTAAAAGTAAAAATTTATTGTCTGATAAGCGACGTTGCCGCATTGTCAATAATTTACTTAACATATATTTTGTTATAACTTGGGTTATTAAAACCCATAGACCCTTGATTTATTAGGGAGTGTTTTTTGTTTGATTTAATATGGACCTAAAATATATGCACTGTTTTCACCACGTATAGTCATAAAAGTTACTTCTGTCAAGGTGGTTTATTTTTTTGTGACTGGTGCTTTTATTTTTCCATATAACTTCTTCATGGTACTTAATTGGTCATTCATTTGAATGAGCACTTATGTACATGAAACTGGCACGTATGATCCAAATTTAATTTATTATTATTCAATTTATCACAAATATTTCAGATTTGTATATACTTAATTAACGTTATGTGAAAAGATTATTTAATATGAAAATCGTATATAAATATTAATATGTCTTTCAGACAATTTCCTAACCATTAATTCCTGTCATTAGTCTCATGAAGTAGCTACCCTGATGTCAGTAGTCTAATGTATCAAATCTATAAGTAGCTCGGTTGTTGACTTACCGTGTCTATACAAATTCCTCATTTAGGAATCGCAGAATATCATTTCTTGGGTCGAACATAAATCCATGCTGGCTGATTAAGTCCATACCCAGTATGAAATCGTCCTCAATATCCGCTACCAGGACCCTATGCCGGATTCTGTTGTCCCCTATCTGTAGTAGTACATATGCCTTACCCTGTATTGACATGGACTCGCTGGTGACTGTTCTGAGCTGGATGTTGTTGTTAGCTGGCCCATGTGGGCTAATTATATCCATACCCAGTATAAAATCATCCTCAATATCCTCTACTAGGACTCTGTCAGTTTCCACTACTCAGGTCTAGTGTGGAGAACCAACGGGATCCAGGTAGTGTTGTCCGAATGTCATCAATTCGGGGGAGTGAATAGCTGTTTAGAATCGGTTTAGTAGGTCTATAGATTATCCTTTACATACAAAGAAAAAAATTGTTACACTCATAAATAAGTATAGATTTGAAACTTTTCATATATTTCATGTTTAAAATGAAATTTGTTTATTGATTCTGGAGTTTCGTTAATTTTTTGGCAGGCAAGTAATTATCAAAATTTAATGTAAATTATTTTTTTAAATTATCACAGACAACATTTTCTGTTGATAGAATGTGCTTCTTTTTTTAGGTGGGTTACTAGCAAATTTAATTGAGTTAAGTAAAATTTGTAAAATATATTATATTCAAGAAACAAATAATTTTTATACATTATCACAATGTGTCACATTTAATAACTAGGACCATCTTCTAAATTTTCATCGTCGTCTTCATACTCTTCACCATTGTCAAAATAATTATTTGCATAATCAGTCCCATCATCCATTTCTTCATCATCGTCAGCTATATTCAGATCCTCGTCTTCTTGGTCTATTTCTTTCTTAACTATACCTTCAACCTGGTCTAGTTTTTCCTCTAATTTTTCTAGCAAATTTAACCTGGAAGATTTCAAGTTTATTTAAATAAATAAATATAAATTACAGATTTAACAAATTGAATTCATTAATTAATAGCCATCACGTTATTTGACTTCCATTTTCAACATTATGAGGGAAGACCCCTTCATTTCTATTAAACATGTGACGTATGGCACAGCCAGTGTATCAAATTTAACGATTGGATTAAACAATCATTGGAAATCAGAAACCATTTTTAAAGGCTTTTGAAATTATCTTGAAATATTTTAAAGTTGATTTAATCATATTTGAGGTTAGTGAGACCAAAATTGAAGTTAGTTTATTGACTTAAAGAAATAAATAGTCCAGCATATTTTCACGATAACTGAGTTAGTTTAATAACCTTAATTTAAGTTAAAATGAATCTCTAAAAACATTAGGGGTTCCAGTGTAAAAGCAAGTTAGATATGTTTACTTTCATAGAGAAATTTTAAATAAATTAATGTTGTCTATCAAAGATCAATGACACATTGATTTGGAAATTTTTTCTTTCGGTGCTGTATCAGGTCTCCTTAACGTTGGCAAGTACATTAGCTTCAGCGATGATATCTGCTTACCTTTCAGTACAAGCTGACTAATTTTGTATCGGTTTCTCCTAAGAGCATGCCTAGATATGATTGCTTTCGTATATCAATAGTTTTAAATAATTCACGAACAGCATTTGGTCTATTTAACACTGCTTCGTTGGTTCCAAGAAATTCGAAGCATTCTTCTACGCAACCTCGAACGCTTCGAGGCGATTTATCGTAGAAGTCCTTAGAGTCCAAGTCACAGCTCCATAGAACAACACCGACCAAATATTACATTTAGTCAGTCATTGCCGCAATTTAGTTTAAGTTGGTACATACAAATGATTTCATTCTCAGAAACGTTGCGCTTGCTGTTTCAATTCTACACTAAATCTCTTTATCTGAGTATAGTTGTTGTTGAATTTAGTAATTCTGTCAATACTGTGTTGATCTATCTGGAAGGAAGTATCGGCATGCAGTTGACGACTGAATACCATTTGTATTTACACAGTCAAACAACTCTTGAAGGCCCTGAATACTATAGCACAAGATGACTGTGTCGTCAGCATATCATATAGAAATAATCAGTTCACCATTTTTCTTCACTAGAAAGTCTTTGCCTTGCAACGACTTCCATCTGAATAGATGTTGAACAATAGCGGGGACAATGCATTTCTGTCTGACGCCACATTAATTGCAAAATTCGTCAGTTAATCTTCCATCGATTCTAACCACTGCTTTCTGCTTCCAATAAAAGTTTTCTATTATTCTCAGTTCTCTACCAACAATTCCGGAGGTTCTTAAGATGTTCAAACGTGTTCAATGTTAGACGCTATCAGAAGCTTTCATAATCTATGATACATACATAAATATCTTTATGTTGGTCGCCTCACAGGTGCCAAGTGCATTCCTAAAGCCAAACTGGGTTTCATCTAGACTCATACGCATCGACTTCTTATTCTTTCACGTAATATTCGAAGAAAAACCTCGTTGCATCTCGTTACAAGCTGTTTCTTCGGAAGTGCTATTTCACCAGTAGTATACACATCGTTAAAAAAATAATTAGACTAATTAGAACACTGATGTGGCCTTCGTGGATCATTTGTTTGAATGTTGGTGCAACTGCTTTCTTTGTTTTGGCTAATTTTATGGCCTTTGTCCTGATTTACCTAACCTTGTCTGTTTGGCGTGTCGTCTTCAAACAATTTCGTGACATATTTACTCCACATTTCAAGAACTCCTCGTTTATCAACAATAGTTTTACCTGTGTTATGCACTAGTATATTAGTGTATTTGTTAGTGTGTCTCGTATTAAGTTTTTTATTTTTTCTTAAAGTAAAGTAATTAAGTAAACTTACCTCTTTTCAAAATTTACTTCATTTGTGTTCTTTACTGTAAGACGTTTTGCAAACATTTTAGGTCTAAGTTCTGTTGGAAATAAGGTCCAGTCAAATTTTTCTTTAGTACCTGTGATTTGGGCCACTAATTTATCGATTTCTTGTTCAGGTTGGATATTTCGATTTTCTGGCATATTTAAATATGCACCTGATAATTCCATATGATCTATGAAGTCTTGCCGCAGAATCAGAAGATAGTCCACTTCAAGTGACTGCTAAAAATATACCAAATAAAATGCTAATAAACGTGAACCAATAACAATACAATTATATAATCCTATATTTTTCTTTTACTTTATTTGAAGAATTCCTTCCTCTGGAAAACTCTAATAACAAGTCATTGAGTCATTTTGTTGCTTTGGTGTTATAACCAGCAATATAACATCTAATTGAACCCTCACTAGTTAGAATCCTAGATAATATACCTATCACTTGGAGAATCTTTTGTAGACCCATTATGCACATTAACACTCAACCTTTATTTTTAACACTTGATGTCATTTTAACTATTAACTTGTCATCTTTTTGGAGTAGCCATAACCGTCACTCCAAAGAAAACATTCGTTAGTGTCATCTAGTTAGAGCCATAGTTAAATTCTTGGTATTTAAAGGCTACTAAAGATATCATAACTTTCCCTTCTGAAGTTCCGAAACTTCTATTACTTTCATCAATGTATTCGGAGTTGTTTAGAATTATCGTAGTCAGAGTATGTTGGCTTTTACGGCCGGTGTGAATGGATAAACTGTGTTTCCGGGCTAGTATGGGAATAACGGGCTCTGATTGGTCGGTGGAGATGGAGTGGGCGGGGTTTGTGCATCTAGCGAGTTGCTTTGGTATTGCGCCTCTTAGTGCACGATACCAAATCGTGTTCAGTTTAAGACCCTCTTCCTTTCTGTTGAAATTGTTAGGATGTTTACATATTTCAATAGCTTCTAGCTGGAGACGAGAATAGTACATGAGTGTTTTGCTACAGTGTGACGTGTTCAGATGATTTTAAAAATGAATAAAAAAAATTCACCCTAACACCTAATTTAGATGTCTACTTTGTCCCCTAAAATTAATATTGGGTTTTTCGCTTAGGTTTTTCTCTAAACTTTGATTAAAGCCCTATATGTCTGCTTTTTGAAGCGAAGCCCATATTTACACATATGAAAATAGATGAGCAACGGAATGAATTGGATAACTTGCGGTTTCATTTGTTTCGACATCGACACCACACACAACATTGATCTTGAAATACCCATACAATTCAGTTCACTGTGTAAGAAACAGGGACCAGGTAAAATACATTATCGGTTTCTTCTTTTATAGAACATCAATAATATATACGAAATAAACTAATATAACATCTAACTAATATTGTTACGATATTTACCAAAGCCGACCCTGTTTCATTCAGTACAACAGTGGCTTTAAGATAAAAAAAACGGTTCTCGAAAAGACTCGGCAGCGGAAGAAGTGATGATTGATTTTGCGAGAATTTTCTATGCTGGTCTTATAAAGGAAGCAGCCACGATGGAGAGTTCAGATATACCGCGACGACTCGCGTATATGGGAATGTTATTGTGATATTTGAATCAGCTGTTTTAATGTAAATAAAGTTCTAGAAAAGTGAAAATGAATATTAGTTTTATAATTTTAAATTGAACCCACGGACTATATTGCAATATAAAAAACTTTTATATTTTTTTTATCGCGAAATGAATTCCGACATCTAAGAGTTTCAGGAAAATCTAGCTCACAGAGACTCCAAATCGGGAGTCGTACTGTGTGTAACGCCGTTTCCCTGTGATTCCTAAGATAGAAATCACACGAAAAAATTCGTAGGTTTACCTGTCAAAGAAATTACGATACTAACTTTTCGATATTTTTTAAATCCATTGAATGCAAGACAATATACTGGACTGGAAACAATTCTATGGATTGAAAAATCTCGAAAAGTTAGTATAGAAAACCTGCACAGAATTTGCTTTTCTAATAAAAACTCCAATTCTCTCTTTGCGGTATATTGTTACATACTGGCTAGATCTTGAAATGCCCATCCAATTCAGTTCTCTAGGTAAGAAACAGGGACCAGGTAATATATTAAGAGTCTCTTCTTTCATAGAAAATAAACTAATATACAATACCTACACAAAATTTGCTGTTTGTTCTAATAAAATTCCAATTCTCTCTTTGAAATACATTAAATTAGAGACTTGACGTACGTCAGACATCAGAAAGAACACCATTAAACTTATGTATTGACTAGGTTCATATTATCAAGTAAACATTCTACATTAAGACTTTTGAATAATAATTATATAGAAAATCAATATGATATAAAACAATATAATGATAACTATTATATCCACAAATTATATCTCTGGATTCATCAAACTAACTCTTTAATACACACAAATTACATCTCTAGACAAATGAGTAATAATGTGAAACAAAAACAATGTAGTTATAACAACATAAAAAAAACATAATTCATACAGGGTTAATAAAAGCGCCAAATTTGACTCATTTGCTTAACACGTCCTTCTCAAATTCTGCGCTTTTATAAATCTTCAATCCCATCCCCTCTACATGACGGTGATGTGCAGGTCCTGGTAGTGGTTTTGTGAGAATATCAGCAGGCATTTCTTCAATTGCTATATATCTCAACGTTATGCTATTTTTCTTTACCAATTGACGTACAAAATGGTATCTTGTAGAAATATGTTTAGTTCTTGAATGACAAGTAGCATTTTCAGCAATGTACCTTGCTCCTCGATTGTCTGTTCCAAGATTGATTTGCGATAAATCAACTAACTCCAATTCTAGCATTAAATTTCGTAAATATAATGCTTCTCGAGATGTTTCTACGTACTCGGCTTCGGTGGACGAAATGGCAACTCACTGCTGCTTCTTCGAACGCCATGATATTGCAGCTCCACTTAATATAAATACATATCCTGTGTATGAAATTCTGTCTGTAACGTCATTTGCATGATCGGCATCAGAATACCCTAGGATTCTAAACGAATCCTTTTTAAATACTAGGCCATAATTTTGTGTAGCTTTCAGTAGATGTAATGTCTGGACAAGTAGCTGTTGCTAAATACATAAGTGATCCAATTAATTGTCTAAATGGTTTTTCTGCATCTTTTCTTCGGTATCGATCTCCATTTGGTAACTTCATCTGAAAATCACTGGGAGTATTCACTGGCTTACATTCTTCCATGTGAAATTTATTCAAGAGATCTTTTATATATGTTTGTTGCCTCAACTCAACTTAACCATTTTCTTGATTAATTTCAACTCCTAAACAATGCCGCGCTAATCCTAGATACTATATTTCGAATTCCTTTGCAAGGCTAGTTTTAATATCATTAAATTTCTGTTTATTCTTTGATATATATAATATATCGTCAACATAGGCAACTAAAACTGTATATTGATCTTCATTAATCTCGTAGTAAAGACATTTAGTATCATTTGCAACCGGGGTGAATCCAAAATTCTACAAAACTTCACTTAATTTTTTATGCCATTGGCGAGCGGATTGTCGTAAACCGTATAATGCTCTTTCTAGCAGGCAAACCTTATCTTCTTGTGCTAACATTTTAAGCATATCTTCAGCTTCTTTGCCTAGTTTACTGTTTTTACTATATATTCTAATTATTTCTTTTAATGCTTCTCGAATGTACTCTGGAAGTTCCATAAATATCTGTTCTTCTAAATCTCCATTTAGAAAAGCTGCAACAACATCTATTTGATAAACTAACAAGTTTTCACGGGCAGCGGATGCCATTAAAAGTCTGACAGAGTTCAATCTTGTCACAGGTGCAAATGTCTCAGTAAAATCTATTCCTTGTCGTTGTGTAAACCAACGAGCAACAACTCGAGCTTTTCCTCGTTAAAGCGTTCCATCGGGTTTTAGTTTATTTCTGAGAACAATTTTGCATGTAATAACAGCTCTGTCTTTAGGACGATCGACTATTTTCCATGTACTGTTTTTAATCAATCTTCGAATTTCTTCAGTAATAGCTTTCATCCATTCAGCTGCTTCATCTCCAGCCACTTTCAACGTAATATTTGCAAAATTTGCTTCGTCAATTATATCATATTCGTTTTCTGCAACTTCCACAAATGTTTCGTTTTCACTCGATTCTCCTTGTATTTCAGTGCTATCGTACCTCTCTTTTTCCTCTTGAGCTCCATTAATATTTACTAACTGTCCAGTATTATAAATTTTCCGTGGTCTTCCTGGTTTACCTAATCTCTCCAAGCGCCTTGCCTTGTCTTCGATATAAAGTTGACTCTGATTGCTGATCTAGTACGTACTCTTTTTTATGCATTTGCTCTTCTTTATCTTCTTTAATTGGTATGTGAATACATTCCCGATTATCTTCATTACTGTCAAGTTTTATTTTAATTTTCTTCATTTGAAAATTGATTTTCCAGGATACATACATCTTTAGTAACAACAACTTTCTTTTTAGTTGGAATCCATACTTGATAACTTTATAATTCTTCGGGGTAACCTACCAGGACACCTTCTTGTGATCGAGGGCCAAGCTTTGACTTTCCTGGCCCTTTTTCCAAAAAAAAAAAATGTTTTTGCATCAAATACTTTTAAGTTGCTTAAATCCGGCACTTTCTTTTTCCAAGCTTCAAATGGAGAATGACCACCTAGACTAGACGTTGGACACCTATTTCTCAAATAGTTTGAAGTAGCAACCGCTTCAGCCCAAAATCCATGACTTAGTTTAGATTGTATCAGAAGGCATCGTGCCATTTCCACCAGTGTTCTGTTCTTCCGTTCTGCCACTCCATTTTGTTGTGGCGTATGAGGGACAGTTAAACGTCGGCAAATTCCATTTTTCTTCAGAAACTCATCAAACTCTTTATTACAAAATTCTTTTCCATTATCTGACATTAAAGATTTTATTCTACAAACAGTTTGTGTTTCAACACGAACTTTATATTCTTTGAAAACTTGAAGAACTTCACTTTTATTTTTAATAAATCGAACTTCACACCATCGAGTGCTATCGTCAATAAAGGTAACGAAATCTCGAGCTCGTCCCATTAATTCTATTCTCGATGGTCCCCAGATGTCAGCATGTATTAATTCCAGTTTCTTTGTACATCTTTCAGATTTCTTAGTAAACGGTAGAACAGTCATTTTTCCTTTTAAACATATATCACACGTTTCAAATTTCTTTTCTTCATTTATCTTAATTCCAACAGCTATACTTTTCTCGAAATTTCTAACAAGTTTTCTTATTCAAGTGACCAAGACGATGGTGCCATAGCTTTAAGTTTGCAGAGTTATCATTTGCTGCATTTGCCCTTTCTGTACCATCGCAAACGTAATACAGGTAGCATCTTTGTGCTACCAATTTGCTCACCAATTTTATGGAAGTTGACCGTATTCCCGCGATCCGTGATCCTCGCAGCAGACAATAGATTGGTTCTCACTTCTTTTACTAATAGTGTGTCATTGAGTTGTTTTATGGACCGGTTTACTTTTCCGTCCGTAGTAAATACTTGCGGAGTTCTTTTAGCTGCAATTTCAGTCTGTGCATCACTGGCTAACAAGACATTTCCATTTGTTGATGTCATATTAACAAATGCTACTCCATTATTACACATGTGAGACGTGCATTCACTGTCGAGACACCATCGATCATCGTTTAACATTTGTTTCGTATGTAGAGCTTCTTCCAAGATTTTCTCAGTTACTTGAAATACATCCTCAACTTGAGACTCGACGTTTGACGAATATTCTTGTCCATTGAAATTTAATTTCAATGGACAAGAATTCAATCAGCTGCTGTATGCCCCTTTCGATTACATTTAAAACAATTATACTTAAATAGTTCGTTAAAACTAACGTTGTATCTACGTGAACTACTTTGAAATTCATTTCCTTGATATGGTTTGAAATTTTTCAATTTTGTTTAACAACATAACTTCAGAATCATCTGTATCTCGTTGATTGTTAGCAATTTTTTTTCGGGGTGTATCTGGTTGTGGCAATTCATTTTGAGACTCCATTGCACACCTGAACATTTCAAAGCTTGGCGACAATGCGTTAAGAAGAAACGTAGATTGTAAGACGTGCATCTCGACGACAATATTTGAGAGCTTTGCTATTACATAAAAAAAATCCATTAGTTGTGTGTGAAAATCTTCAATCTCTGCTATCTTGTAAGAAGTTACATGCTTTAACAAAATAGCTCGTTTTACCGGTCCTGTAGAAGCAAACTCTGATTTCAATTTATCCCAAATTTGTTTCGAAGTCTTCAAACCTTTAACAATTCGTAATAAACTCGGATCTATTGCGATTATAGGATCTGACTTTGCTTTAGCATCTTCCTCTTCTCATCTTTCACAACATTGAATCGATATTGGGTCACCTTCCACTAATTTGGGCTTTGTTTTTTTTCCATTTACATACACCCATGGTGCGTTTTTAACCATAACAGCTTCAATTTGTATAACCCAAGTATCATAATTCTCTTTTGTAAGAGGTTTAATCGTACTAGATGACAAAGACATCTCAAACATATACTAAACTTAGTTAATTTTCACGAAGTACGGTCTGGGCCAATAACCTGATAATTATTATATCCACAAATTATATCTCTGCATTCATCAAACTAACTCTTTAATACACACAAATTACATCTCTAGTCAAATCAGTAATATCGTCAAACAAATCACTGTAGTTATAACAACATAAAAAAACATAATTCATATAATGATACAGGGTTAATAAAAGCGCCAAATCTGACTCATTTTCTTAACATATAACAAATAATATAGAATACCTGCACACAATTTGCTTTTCGTTCTAATAAACACTCCAATTCTCTCTTTGTCTCATACGTCAAAAATTAAAAATAATACCACACAAAAAGGCAACTTGGCATTAAACTTTCAAATTATCAACGAATATAGACTCATGAAGGATACACATTAAGCACATCGTCCTTTTGACTACATCGTTTTGTTATCGTAACAAACTACTCAATAGAGGGACTGGTGGATTATATACATCCGGAGATTTTAAATTCACCAATGACAAGTGGTCTAGAGTTTAAGGCGCACGGCTTCGAATCTAAAGTTCTCGGGTTGGGAACCGAGAACAATTATACTTTTGTTTAAATATGATGTCATTATTAATTAATTTTATGTACTAATTGCAATTGACATAAAATGAGTAAAACTTATTATAATATTACATAGAATAAGAACTAAAATTTTTTTAAATTGTTGCTACCGTTGAATATATGGGTATATAATTTATTTTGTATAAATGTTGTTTGTAATGATATTAGCTAAGAAAAAAACGAACTTTTCTGACATGTTGTCTTTAAATACTTATTCAGATGAACAAAACTATTTACAAACACTTACTCAATATATAAGCTTATATTTATTTGCAAATATATTAAATTTAAGAATTAAATCAGGATTAATACTTGACTCGTAACAAAATAGTGAATTATTTTAATTCACCTGATATTTGTATCCATTACTAAGAGTGACACAAATAAAGAATAACTAAAAAATACAAGTATATTTCGTAAGAAGCTTTCACTTCCATCGATCAGACTCAAATGACTGCCGCTCTTTTTTTTTCAAATTTTTAGTATCAGTTTCAGAGATAAGGGGTGTTAATTTTTGCACATTTTCCTTTTAATCTAAGCTTTTTCGTTCTAATGTACCCTTTCAATTGATGTATTATATGAAGTGCATGAATAAACAAATTCATTTAAATATTTATATTATTTTCGCATAAATTTTGCTGTTAAACTCGAGCAAGGCCCTATATACCCTTAATTATTTCAAGATTTAATGTTCAAAGTACTTACATTATATATATTCCCGATTAGGTCACCAAATTATGAATAGATTTCAGATTTCAATTTTGTGTCCGGTACTTTCGATGAAAATAGGCTGTGACTGATGTACGGACACAAGAGTGATCCTATAAGGGTTTCCGTACGTCAAAAGATTTATTACTGCCAAGATTTTTAATATTCGTCATGTAAAGCAGATACTGCAGAGTAAGAATATATTTTTAAATTATGGGACCCGGGCGAATATGTTCTCCTGTTTAAGAACCTATAACTAAATTCTTATTTCAAAAACCAACAACAGGTCTTGGATTGTGGGCAGGAGTATAACCATTTTTTAATTTGCAATAAATATTGTTAATTTCCACTTTGTTGTTTTTAATTAAGAGAGATGCAGACAATATTTAGTAATAAAGGGAGCAGTGATCCATGAAAGGTTGCGAAGCTATGACTAATCTATTGCTGAGAGCTTCATCGGTTTAAAAAAACTAAATTACTCCAGAAAATTGAACTCCTGTATTTCTTCACAAATTCACAACTGTTTCCCTCACTAATTTCCTTAAACTATACACTTCGTTTCGTTGAGCTAATTGAATCAGCTGATCTACGACATTATCTACTGAACTGAACTCCTGCTGTACATTGAACTATAAATATCTATCGCATTCGCTCTCGAACGTTCCCGTAGTAATCCTGTCTTTCAGATGTTAAATAATTTCTTATTCTATTGTTGCATTTAACGTCTTATTCATATACAGATGATTTCCATTTATCCCATTATGCACTTCGATCAGGATGACAGGTACCTTTGTCCTTGAACTACTAGTTGGGACTTGGTATCTCTGCCATTACTGCTTTTCCAAATTTTCTTGAACGTCCCATTCTCTAGCTTAAGGAGCCTTATTGGGCTCTTATAACTTTAGAACGTCTGTAGGACTAGCTATTTCGTCTCATAGAGGTTTGGGTGCCTCTTCCTTCTTTAACAAAAAATTGATTCAATATCGAGGTCGTTCAGATGAAGAAACCTTCTCGCTGTTCCATTTTCGGGCAATGTCCACAATGTCCTCGACAGGGTCTTGTTGATAAGGCATCGGCATTATTAACCGACTGGACCTTTGTTCAACCTTTAAGTATTGCTGTAAATTCTCCAACCGCCTGGCCAGTTATCCATCCGGTGTCGTCATGTCTAATAGCCACCAGAGGGCGGCATGATCCGTTCGGATTCAGAAATGACGGCCATATTTGTAAAATTGGTTTACAGCCCTGATTATTGCTCTGAATTTTTCTGATGCTTTTCTGGTTTGGAGAATTCGCTACTAAAGTTTTCGATCACTCATTTCTCACCATCTTGAACTTGGAATAGGACGGCTCTCATCAGGAGCGTAGGAACCGCCGTATCAGCCGTATCAATAATAGCCCGCGGGCTACAGGGGCCCCAAAACTGTGTAGCAAAAATTAGCAAAACGTTATCCACAATGTCATTTAATGTCGTGCTTCCCGGGAAAAAACATAAAAAACGGACATAGGTGCCTACAGAATTTTTACGTCAGAAAGTAAAAAAAGCAATATCTGTTTTTGCCGGGTTAAGCGTGCCCCAGAAGTTGGCAATAAGAAAATGATGATAATGTACCTAAATAAACTGTAAGTCCTTCTTGGGGTTTAAGCGGTATCCGATTGCAGTGCAGAAGGACTTAAAACTGAAATTTTAAATACGATAATCAAATAGGGAATTGATTTGACTAAATGGAGAGGCCAGGGGAACGATGTAGCAAATGTTATGTCGGGTGTATATGGAGTCAATCTCTTATAAATGAGCATGCAACGAATGCCGATTATGTTCAATGTGCTCCACACGTATTTAATTTGATTTTAAAGGATGCCGCGAAATATGTTCTTGAAGTGTCGACTTTTTTCTATAATTTAGAAAAAATACATACTTCTTTAGCAATAGTATAAAACTCTGGGCAATGTTGAATAACGGTTCATCTGAAAAATATTAAATTACCCTTAAAAAGGTATGTCCTACTAGATGGTCCTCAAAGAACGACGCTTTATTAGCGATAAAGAAACATTATCTATTAATCGTGAAAACTTTGTACAAACTAAAATTATTTTCCACTAAAAACGAAGAACGTGAATAATGTAAAAATATAATTAACATTTTAGAGAGTTATGATTTGTTAGTGCTTGTTACATTTTTCCTCACTATTTGAAATCATTAATTCTGTTTCCAAAGCTCTACAGCATGAAAATAATTACTTTAAAAAAGCTAATGGAAAAGCTGTGAAACCTTTGGAGTGCCACAAATGTAAAAACACAGTTTTGCACCCTAACACCAAACCTTCCAAACCTTTATTTTAAACCTCAACGCCGTTTCAACAACTCTAAGTTGTCATCTTCAAGAAGTAAACCAAACTAAATCGGAATTACAATTTTCTCTAATTTATACCTACCACTAACTATTCCTTAGTAATTAGTACAAGGGGTGAATCCTAAGTACCTGAATTCTAAATAACAGATTTCAAAGATAAGGCAGATTATATATAATGCAATTATGTAAATTAGGATAATCCTTATTTACCTACCTACTTTTACCCTACATTATTAAGTAATGACATTTTTAATATTTATTTTATGGATTCTTAGAAAGTAAACTATACAATGAACTGTATGGAATAGGACCCTTATCTGAATTCATTAGTTTATTATTTTTATAAATCATTATCTTTTCCTAAGAGTCCAGTTCCCTATAATTATTTACTTGTTTAACTAATTTTAAAGAAGATAAATCTACAGAGTGGTTGTGTTCTAAAAAATGATGTGCAACACTAGATTTATCCGCTCTTCCGTATTTCAAATGGGCAATATGCTCTTTGAAACCGGTACTGATAGATCTGCGTATCTGTCCATAATACTTTAAATCACAATCATTACATTTGATTTCATAAATACCGGACTTCTCGAAATCAGCAATCTTTAGGATCGCCCAACAATTTCTGTAGTGTTGTAGTTAATAAAATACTTGCTTTCTTTATGTAAAAACACAGTTTTGCACCCTAACACCAAACCTTTATTTTAAACCACTCAACGCACACTGGGCGAAATAAGAAATCAAAATTCAATCTATGGTTTGTTAAATCAGTCCAGAGTTTAGCAAAAGAGTAGGGGGTAACAACTGTTTGAAAAATAAAAGGTTTTTTTTTGATTAGTTATCTTAAGATGAAAGAATTTCATACCTGGACTCATATTTCAAGGTCAATGTATACTATTAATGTTTAGATAACTTAATTTCTCAAATTAAACAAAGATTTCAGAGCTTTTGTGACCTGAGTTAAATATTCAAAGTATTGCAACCGGAGAAACTTCTGCCTTCTTCAAACGAAGTGATAAAAAAACGCTTCCGGAAAACTGTCGGCTAAATACAGAAATGGCATCTCAGTTAAAATTTATGAACAATTAATTGCTCTGAAAACATGCTTAAAATCTGAAACTAAAAAAAAAAGCTTTCAATTAAAAAACTCATGGAATTATTGCTGATAAAATTCAATAGCCTTGCATCCAGTTTTCCGGAGATAATAACAGCATGCTTTATATTCTTAACCCTTCCAGTTAGAACGGCAACAGCTGAAAGTTTTTCACCTTTAAAAGTGATACAAAATTACTTCGATGAGATAGGAACGGCTATCAGACTTGTCACTATTGTCTACAGAGGCAGAAATTTTAGAAAAAAGGCAAGAGAAGTGTATATTTAATTTGAATTGTTTGTCTACCTCAATTTTTAGAAGTGATAATTTAGAATCAATAAATATTTATTTTAATTTAATGCAAGCAATTTTATTTCTTTTGCGAGAAATCTTTACCCTGCATTTGGGCCCCCAACTCATTTTAATACAGGGTCCTCCCAAGGCACTCTACGCCACTTGGATTTATTTAAAAACACAGTCCAACTCACTCTAATTTATTTCCACTACTTTAACACAATTTATATTCACAAGAACCTATTTACATTTTATCTTAACTATATAATACGACCGACGAAAACTGAATGCCTCCTATCGCCAGCTGTTCATATTTATATATTTCTCTGCTGTCTGATAAGTCCACGAACCATCGAGAAACTCTTTAATGTTCTGGAAGCTTTAAGGGAATTCCCAGTAACGGCAGTGGTCGGCCTGTTGAGAGACAAACATTTCGGATTCCCAGAATTTATCGGAATAATGTCCCTTCCACGAATTGGTTGATGGCCGATTGCACCAGCTTGCACCTTAAGACCATTTCGTCCCGGAATGTCCTAGAATCCTTCCTGCAGAACTCTCCATTTCGACAACGGGAAGTTTGGTGGAACTAACAGACAACGGTCTGCGTATTGAGACAGCATACCAGGATGTCGACGCCACTGAATCGAAAGATTGTTTCCATCATACTTCTCACCACCCTCCAATTCAGTCCATCCAACCCGCAGACTATCTTTGGGACTGCCAATTTCATCAGATTCTTCTCCAACATCACATTCCTCAATTTTACCAGTCTTCCAAATATCGCTGTATGTTGGCTTGTCCTGCGAGGATGTTTTCGTTACCAAATAAAAGATGTCTCTGGTATCCACTGGTTGTTTATCTTCGAGATGAAGGACCTTCCCTACTACTGGATCTTGCTCACGTAGCTTCTGGAACTGGCCGTACTTTTTGGCAAACACCTTGGCTATTCCTCTGGACATCCGGAGATCTCGAGCGACACAATGGACACCTCAAACAGGTCTCGGAGTTCCTATGCGGTCACGTCATGCTGCACTTTCTGCCCATTAGAGTACAGTGCCATAAACTGTTAGAAGGTCATCTCGTCATCGGGTGGTTGGATGCTGTGGACTTGGGCTTGGTCATCTTCGCTGTCATGACTTCCGGCATAAGGGGCTAACCTATTGAAATGTACGTCCTTTGGTTTTCCCCGAGGTAGCTTCTTTATTCTGTAGACAACATCGTTGATTTTCTTCACAATTTGGTACGGCCCCTTCCAAGATCTCTGTAGTTTGGGCGAATATCCACGACGACGTTGCGGGTTATACAACCAAACAAGATCATCAACTTGGAATTCTCCGCCCTCGCCTTTGATGTCGTAGGCTTCCTTCATTCGGGCACTGGCATTCTCAATGTTTAACCGGACTCGTTCATGGATGTCGTTCATCTTTTGACGTAGCTGGCTGACATAGTCTTCACCTGCGGTCTCTTCTCCCGGGGGACATCCAAACTTCAAATCGCATGGTAGTCTTAATTCTCGTTCCATGATAATACTGGCCGGGGTCTGAGCCGTGGACTCGTACACAGACGAACGATATGCCATTAGAAACAAGTGCAGATACTGGTTCCAGTCTTTTTGGTGGTCAGAGACTACATTGACAAATGGCGGTTAATGGTTCTATTCATCCGTTCTACCATTCCATCGGATTACGGGTGTAATGCTGTCGTCCGTGTTTTATTGATCTTCAAGAGCTTGCAGACGTCTCGGAAAAGAGTAGATTCGAAATTTCTACCTTGGTCTGAGTGCAACTCCAAGGGAACACCAAAACGACTGATCCATTCCTTGACAAGGAGATCAGCAACGATCAAGGCTTCTTGATTCGGCAAGGCATACGCTTCGGTCCATTTACTAAAATAGTCCATTACCACCACAATGTATTTATTTCCAGAGTCGGATTCAGGAAATGGGCCGGCAACATCAATGGCTACTCTTTCGAATGGACTGCCCACGTTATATTGCTTCATGGGAGCTTTTGGTCGCTTCTGAGGCCCATTACTTGCTGCACAAACCGTACATTTCCGGCACCAATCCTTAACATCTACCTTTAGGGGTTTTTAAACTGCAAGAGCCACTTCAGTACTGCATGATCAGTCCTTAGGAGGAATCTTTTACCATAGAGGTACTTGTAGAAATGTTCTACCCCCCTTTACCACAGCCAAGAGTTCCCTGCGAGTAACGCAGTAATTCCTTTCAGGCATGCTCAAGGTCTTGCTGAAATATCCGATGACCCTCTCCTGGCCCTCCTGGATATGTGAAAGCACAGCACCAATTCCGACATTGCTCCAATGCGAAGTTTCCATCTGCCAAAGGATAACTTAAAATGGGGACACTCGTCAAGACTTTTTTCAATGTCTCGAATGATCGCTGACATTCCTCGTCCCACTGGTACTGCACCTTACCCTCTGTGAGTCTAGTAAGTGGCTTGGCGATGTTGGCAAATCCGGCTACGTACCGACGATAGTACGTGCATAACCCCAGGAAACTTCTTAACTTGTGGATATCTTTAGGTATCGGCCATTCCTGGACAGCTTTGATTTTATGTTTATCAACAGCTACTCCCTCTGCGGAAACCACATGTCCAAGATATTGCAACTCATCTTGGAACAGCTGACACTTCTTCGGGCTTAACTTTAGTCCGGAACTTCGAAGCCGCCGAAACACCTCCTCCAGGTTCTTTACGTGGTCTTCAAATGATCTTCCAACCACGATAATGACGTCAAGATACACCAGGCATGTTTTCCATGAAAGCCCTTTTGACAGTTTCCATCAATCTTTCAAAAGTTGCTGGAGCATTACACAACCCAAACGGCATTACCGTGAACTGGTAAAGTCCTGACTCGATGGTAAAAGCAGTCTTTCCCGGTCTTCCTTAGCTAGTTCCACCTGCCAATAACCACTCTTCAGGTCCAGGGTGGAAAACATTTTCGATCCAGCCAATGTATCTAGGGTATCGTCTATTCTTGGTAGGGGATAGCTATCTATCTTCGTTGCGTGATTTAGTTGCCGATAGTCCACGCAAAATCGAGTGGAACCGGCTTTCTTTTTAACGAAGACAACTGGAGGAGCCCAAGGGCTATTGGATGGTTCAACAACACCTTCTTCCTTAATTTCGTGGACTATTCTATCGCCTTCTTCTCTTTTGGCTAGGGGTAGTCTCCTCGCCGACTGTCGAATAGGCTGAGCGTCCCCGGTATTAATTTTATGTTTCACCAGGTCAGTCCGTCCTCTTTTGCCATTCCCTACATCGAAAATATCCTGGTAGTTTCTAACGATGTCCCTCAACTTTGCTTTCTGGTTTGGTTTCAAATTCTTAGATGAATCGGTGCTGAGCCTTTCCAGTTCCTTAGATAGTTTACCTGGTGGTATTTCTGCATGCTGTGTGCTTCTGAATACAGAGGAAACTGATGAACAATGGCCCAAAGTTGTTCCTTTCTGTAGCACAGTTCAGGTTCATTACTCTTACTGGCACAATCCCCAGTGCGACTCCTGTGCCTACATTTTCGTCGTTAAGTTCGGGATCAAACATCATTACGGTTCCAGTTTTAGCTTTCCCATCTAAGCAAGCATCTATAATGATTTCAGCTCTTTCCGGAACATTGACATTCTCTGTTAAGATGGCTCGCAGCATTATGTCATCTTTTCCATGAAGCACCACTTCTTCGTCATTCACTCGCAGAATTCCATCTTTGAAGTATAACTGGAATCCCTTGGAGCTCATGACATCCATTCCAATGATTACTTCGTCTTCGATGTCTGCCACTAATGCTCGATGTAGGAAGGTTGTGTTTTCCAAGGTCATTTCAACCTCTATTTCACCATGGACTTTCGCTGCTTCTCCTGTCGCTGTCGCAGTTGCCATTTTGTTGGTTTTATCATTGTCTCTAAAACAATGTTGGGCCTTATTACTGTTTTCGTCGCACCAGTATCCAGCAGCATTGTAAATTGCATCCTATTAATAAGGCCATCTACAAAGACACTGTTAATGTGGTTGCGTAACGAAGCGACATATGCGTTGGTAGTTGGGACACTTTGGTTACAGGTCGACGATGGTCCCTTTATATTGACTTTCTTTAGTTACCCCGAGGAGGAAGTCTGTATTCCGTTGCTCTCCTTGCAACGACCCTGGACATGTCCTACCTTACGACACTTCCGACATCTAACTAGTATTTTTTCGGTAAGGACTTCTTCTATTATCTTTCTAACAGAGGCTTCATCGTTTCCGCCATCTTCGGACTCTCCGTCAACGATTCGGACTCTGGCTTGACCTCTGCAGGTATTTTTCGCAACCTCGAATTCCAGAGCTCGAGCCAGTGCATCCACTAATTGAGTCGGTCGAGATAACGGCAATGCTTGCCTGGCTTCGTTGTCCCGAAGTCCACCCAAAAACGTTTGCACTGCTAACCTTTCTATAACATTTTCCGGTGTGGCTGGATAGGCAAGGCGAACCAGACGGGCAATATCAGCTTGAAACTCTTGAAGGGATCCATTCGATTTCTGGTAGCGATTTTTCTTTTGGGAGTGATAAACGTGCTCCAAATGGGTTTGTCCATACCTCAGTTCCAAATGTTTGACCTGTTGTTTGTAGTCTTTTTGCTCAGAGGCATTCAAGGTTTGTAAAATATCTGTAGCGTCCCCTCTTAAGGCAAGAGTTAATGCTATTGCTTTCTCCTCTGCCGACCATCCGTTTAGCTTAGCTGCAGCCTCGAATTGGCGATGATAATTAGTCCATGATGATTTCCAGCAAACTCGGGAGGTTTCATTTTGTGTCTTGTCTCCTCGAGGTCAATTTTTGAATCCACTACCTCTGTACTGTCTCTGCTTTCGGTTTTTGATTGTGTTTCTCCTCTTTGCATTGTGACTACCTGTTCTTTTATTTTGCTGATCTCACCCTCTATGATATGCTTTAGCTCCTCTATACGCGTTTAATTTTTGTCTATCGTCTGTATCAGCTCTTCAACCATTGTTTGCTTTAGCTCTTTCATCCGCATTTCATTTTTGACTGACTCTTCGACCATTGTTTGTTTTATCTCTTCCTGCATATCTGAGTTTTTCTGTACCATGCTTTTCAAACTTTCTTCTAAGGATTTAGAATTTTCTAGTAATATGTCTTCCAGGGTTTTAGAATTTTCTGCTAATTTATCTTCTAACGCCTCCTTCAAGTTTTTAGTATTTTCTAGCAATTTCTCTTCTGTCTGTCACATTGTATTATCATATACAGTATCATTTATTTTCTCACATCAAATTTTATGTAGAATATATATTTAAACTTATACGTTATAATGTGAAGGTTGAAAACCCACTTTATAGTTCATATTAATATTTTTTACATATTACACCCCATTTAATTTTCAATTATTTATTACTAATAAATTACTTTACTATGATAGATATTTCAAATGATTTATTTCAACATATTCTACAGAAATTCTTTATCAATACTGCACAACACAACTTTAAAAAATGCACAGTACACATTATTTATAAGTTCCACATACCAAAGCTTAGGACTGTGCAACATGTATTATATAAAGTGTTTTTATTATAATTGGCATCATGAATGTTTTATTTCAACAGACGACTAACTAGAAATACTCTAGAGTACTGTGTGGCAATTAGAATGAAATTTAAATATCTCATTATTAATCATCAAATTATTAGTTACCCTCATTGACATGTCAAACATTACATATCATGTCACGACATTATTATTTTAAATGTTCATATGGGTTTTCCCTCCTCGCATAGATTACTAGGCACAATTTGCAGAAATGTCCTGGAACAATAGTTGTATTCTTATACAAAAATCTCTCACCCGATTAACTGAGATATAGTTGATATATCGATATCTCAACCAATTTTCCTGTATAGAGTGTGAAATATTTTAATATACATACACAATATACGGATTAACATGACCGTCTCAGGAATTGTTGTTGAAATATGTTGTTCTTGAAACATTTGGTAATATTAAATTTACTTGAGTTTTCATAATTGTCAATTTTGCCTGACAATTTTGAATCGTTCAGTAATTGCTTAACTTCATTAGATTAATGCTTTATATTATGATTTTGATTTCCCATTATTTTCCAGTAAAATATGTTTTAGATCAGGAGCCCACGTTAATTTTTTTGATTAATAACAGGTTGCAAATTTTTGAGTGGGTTAATTTCGCCGACGCCCAACTTTTTCCTCTTCGAACATTTTTGAAACAAGCAGCTAAGAGAGCTACCAGGTGTTGACCATGTCAAAACGGTGAGTGCAATTTTTTTATTGATATCAGTTAGTTTTTTAGTTTAATATTTTAATAATTTCATAAAAAACGCGAAAACACTTTTGTCCTACATCCCCGATGGTATGGCCGCTGCGTCCCCCTCTCTGAACATGTCAATTTAACGCGAACAAAATATTTACTAATAACAGCCAATTTTTTTCCCTATTGCTTGGTAATTATTATGACAATCGAATGCCATCTTTGTCCTAAAAGTTAAATGGAATGTTTTTCTAGTCCTACACGCGAAAAATAGTGCTTTTGTTGTTTAGGGAACAATGTATCTGATAAGATTTTATAACTGTCCTACAAAAAATAGGTGTGTATTGATAAAAAATGAATAAAACTAGTATTAAAATTTGTATAACAGTGCATAGAAGTTCTAATTTTTATTTAGAGGTTAAAATACACATGCACACACACACACACAAACACACACATCTATGCTATTATAAAATTGTAAGTTTCTCTGTTTGTTTGTTTCTTTGTTTTTTTTTTTTGTTTGTTCGGGCATCACGTAAGAACTACTTACCTGATTTTGCTGAATCTTTTTTTGTTACGAAGCCTATAGTTTGACTTTAAATCTTGTAGACATTTTATCTCTCTAAATTGAGAGAAACGGTAGATATAGCGAAAAAACTTCTACCATGTTGGGTAATTCAATTACTCAATTGGTTCCAACGCACGCACAAAATATTAGATACTGGCATCAGCTTAGCTTTTATTCAAAATTCGGAATGTGCAAATGTACCGTGTTTCGATTTAACAAAAATCAACATATATCAAGCGTAATTTTACAGGGTGTTCTATATATAGGAAACTTAGAGCGGAGTAGAATTACATGGATTTAAAAAATCTAAAAAACTTATATTTGGTGTCCTATAACCAGCTGGATATATACGATGTGGTGGAAATAAGGGGAAGTGGAATTAGTTATACGGGGCGGTCCAAAAAAGTTATATTGAGTGGGCCATAAACAGTTCCGTATACCAAATGGTTGAAAAAGGGTAGAATATTTATACAGTGAATAAAAAACTTTAAAAAAATATCTTAGGTAAGCAGTTAGGACTTTGAAATATGTGTCATAAGATACTATAGTTATGAAATGGGTTAAAGAAATGTTAGAAGCAGTTAAGCAGTTGTTTATACAGGCTGTTTGAAATATAAGATGGAGTGGAATTATAGTTTATGTTGTGGTTAAAAACTTGTTTTATATCCACAAGTAGTTACATATATAGGATGGTTGAAATATGTAGCGGAGTATAATTACAGCTATACAGGTGGGTTTAAAAATATGTTAAAAGTAATGGTATGATCTACAAGCTGTTCTATTTACCGGATGGTTGATATATTGGGTGGGTAGGATTCTATGGATCCAGGGTCGTACAAAAATGTTATATTTGGTGGCAAATAAGTAGTTGCATATAAAAGGTTGTTGAAATATAGGGTGGCTTACAGTTAGAATTATACAGGGTGGGTAAAAAATGCCAGAAAAATGTTGTTATATAGCTCTTGCATATATAGAGTACCTGAAGTATGGTGCGCAGTAAAGTTATAGTTATACAGTGTCATTCAAAAAAGGTTAGAAAAAGTTGTAAATGAAGGGTGGTTTAAATGAAGTGTGGAGACAAATTATATTTTAATATATTGTTACGAAATTTACCCAAAGCCGACCCTGTGTCATTTCAGCACGACAACAAACGCTTCAAGATAAAAAAATACGATTCTCGAAAAGGCTCGGCAGCGGAAGGAACGATGGTGATTTCTACTGGAGAATTCCACGGGGATTATAAAAGAAGCACGCCACGATCGCAGTTCAGTTATACCGCGACGACTAGCTTATATGAAAATGTATTGTGAATCAGCTGTTTTAAATGTAAATAAAGTTCTAGAAAAGTGAAAGTAAATATTAGTTGTTATAATTTTTAAATTGAACCCACGAAGTATATAATAATTGGTGTTAGAAGTGAAGGATTAGTGCAGTTAACATCCTAAATTGATTTATGGAAACTCGTAGTATGGTAAAGATTCTAGAAAAACGTGACAAGAAGGAGAAACAACATCAAGAAGAAATTCAACAAAGGTTAGTGAAATCTTTTGATGACAAACTTAAAATTGAGTTAGGAAATCTTGTCACTAATATCGATGAAAAACGTAAAATAGAATTAGAAAATCTTGTCACTACGATGAAAAGCGAACAACAAAATCTTGTTTCCACGATGGAAGAAAAACAACAAAATCTTGTTTCCACGATGAAAAGTGAACAACAAAATCTGATTGAGGGATTATTCTCGAAATTGAATGAACAGCGACAAAATGATTTTAAAATATTTGAACAAAAACAAGATCAAACTGAATTAAAACGACAAAATGAATTTAAAATAACTGAAGAAAAAAGACAAATGCAATTTGAACAACTAATGCAAATAGTATCACAAGTTAACGAAACAGTTAATGAAAGAATGCAAATAGTAGAATCAGATATAAAAGAGATAAACGACGACATAAAGATCCTGAAAAATAATGTGGAGGCCCTTGAAACCAAAGTAGATGACATCGATTCCATACAGAGCCAGGTGAAATTTGAAATCAGTGCTATTCAAAACAAGGTAGAAACAGAAATCAAAAAAATGCAACAGGACTTACAGCGAGGAAAATACCAGAACACCGTGAGTACCAAAGGTTCCTTTAGTAAACCACCCACATTCGACGGCAGTTCATCTTGGCCCATGTATAAACGGCAATTTGAGGCCGTTGCTACAGCTAATGGATGGGATAATCAAGAAAAATCTACTTCTCTGGTAATTTCGTTAAGAGGTCCGGCCCTAGAACTCCTCCAAAGCATTCCAGTCGATGAACAATTCAATTTCGACAAGATCATCGCCATCCTAGACAAACGATACGACAATCAATCCTTGAGCCAGGTATACCAAGTCCAACTGAGTGGAAAAACGCAAAAATCCGGTGAAAGTCTTCAAGAATTCGAAGCAGAGATTAGACGGTTAGTTCATTTGTCCTATCCAGACCTGCCAGAGGAAACGAAAGACCAGTTGGCCACACAGAGTTTCATAAACGGCATCAGAGATGTGGAAGTTCAAAGAAATTTAAGACTGAGTGGCGTTAAGAAGAGTAATGAAGCTCTACTTCGGGCTTTGGAAGTAGAGGCCGTCATGAACATGTTGAAGCCGAGGGTCCGAGCAGTTTCCTTCAACCAGGAAGAGTCAGAGTCACCATTTCAAGCGCTGCTGGCTGGCCTGAACAAAATATTAGACCGGTCACAAAGAACTGGCACCAGAGGGGCATGTTACCGCTGCGGACGGACAGGACACTTCCAACGTGACTGCCGAGTAAGGCTACCGGAACGATCACCAACCAGGGGTAGCCAACAAACCGACCTTACGAACCAGGGAAACTCCAACCAGTCAGCATAAGGGGGCGAATGCTGACTCACCCTCCACCAGCCCCCAGGACAGTATCCATCCGGGGATTTTGCCGAGATAGCGGCAGCCTAGTCATCAGAGGCACCATCAATGGGCGAGCAGTTACCATCACAATCGATACCGGCGCCGCTGTGTCCATTGCCAAGTCCAGGGTTTTGAGAGCATCAGAAATTCGGCCAGTTAGCAATAACATCCAGCTCAGAACGGTCACCGGCGAGTTCATGTCAATACAGGGTGAGGCAGATGTCGTGCTACAGATAGGGGACAACATGATCCGGCATAGGGTCCTGGTAGCGAATATTGAGGACGATTTTATACTGGGAATGGACCTAATTAGCCCGCATGGATTTATGTTCGACCCGAGATATAATGTTCTTCGGTTCCTAAATGAGGAATTTGTATTGACACGGCCCGTCAACACATCAGTCACCACCATAAAAATTGTGGCAAAGTCTTCGGCTAGAATTCCCGGTCGAACGGAACAGATTATTCTTGGCAGTTAGACAGCAATCCTGGGAGCTGCGTTGGAATGGTGGAGCCCGTACACTCAGCTCATGACTACTTAGTTGGACGGGCTATAGTTAAAACCGGACGAGATATACCAATCAGAGTCCTGAATCTGTCCAACAACGACATCAGAATTACCAATGGTCAAGAGATAGCTTGTTTCGAGCCAGTAGAGACCATCATCAATTGCGAAGAAGAGTACCAGACGTCGGTGAAGGAAACAGGGCCCGATAAAGAGTTCCTACAACAGTTTGCTGACCACTTGACACACTTGACACCAGAGAACCAGAAGAATGCCAAGCAATTTATCACAAAATACTGGCAAATTTTTAACAGTAAAAATGGAACTACCGGTCGCACCAACATCATCCAGCATCGAATAGATACTGGAATGGCTCAACCCATCAGAATACCACCTAGACGACTACCATTGGGGCAACAACAGGCCGTCGAGGAAAACATCGAGTCCATGTTACAAAATGGAGTTATTGAGCCATCCATCAGTCCATGGTCTGCTCCCGTCGTGCTAGTTAAAAAGAAAGATGGAACCACCCGATTTTGCGTGGATTACAGAAAGCTGAATGATGTCACGAAGAAAGACAGCTATCCACTACCCCGAATCGATGACACTTTGACCACACTAGCAGGCTCCCGTTGGTTTTCCACACTAGACCTAAAAAGTGGATATTGGCAGGTTGGTCTGCACGCAAACGACAGAGAGAAGACAGCGTTCTCCACCAGTAAAGGGCTGTTTCAGTTCACGGTCATGCCCTTTGGGTTATGTAATGCACCCGCTACATTTGAGAGGCTAATGGAGTATGTACTGAGCGGGTTAACATGGAGGACGTGCTTAGTATACCGCGACGACATTCTAGTCATGGGCCAGACATTCGACGACCATCTGAAGAACCTGGGCGAAGTATTCTCCAGAATTAATAACGCCAACCTGAGACTCAATCCGAAGAAGTGTTCCTTGTTTCACAAAGAAGTAGAGTTTTTGGGCCACGTAGTGTCCGAGTCAGGAATCCGCACCAACGAAGACAAGATAGAAGCCATCCGTGATTGGCCAGTTCCAAGAGACAAACATGAACTCCGAAGCTTCTTGGGCCTCTGTTCATACTACCGGCGTTTTGTTGAGGGATTTGCCACCATCGCCGCCCCTCTACATCGGCAGACCACTGATAAAGAGACCTTCCATTGGAATCAGGATTGCGAAACATCATTCAGACGACTGAAGGCAGCACTATGTTCCAGCCCAATCCTAACCTTTCCTACACAGTCCGGCAAGTTCATCTTAGACACCGACGCCAGCAACACAGGTTTGGGGGCCGTCCTATCCCAGGTGCAAGATGGTGAAGATAGGGTGATCGAGTACTACAGCCGTGGATTCTCGAAGCCAGAAAGAAATTATTGCGTCACCAGAAAAGAACTTCTTGCAATAATAAGGGCTGTGGACCATTTCCATAAATACCTGTATGGTCGCCATTTCTTAATCCGAACAGATCATGCCGCACTCAAATGGCTGCTGGACATGAAGACACCGGAAGGACAACTGGCCAGATGGATGGAGAAATTACAGCAATACGACTTCAAGGTGGAACACCGTGCCGGTCGGTTGCACAATAATGCCGATGCCCTATCCAGAAGACCCTGTAGAGCGGAATGCGGACATTGTCTGAAGACGGAACAGCGAGAGGGTATCTCCATCAGGCAGATCCGAGTGCAGGCCAATGAAGACTGGACAACGGAACAGTGCATCCAGGACCAAATGGCTGATCCAGACATCGAACCAATCATGTCACTTAAAATGAGAGAGGCACCCAGGCCACGATGGGACGAGGTAGCTAGATACTCCGGCGTGCTGAAATCGTTATGGGCTCAGTGGGACTCTCTAAGAGTAGACAATGGAATGCTCAAGCGAGTTTGGGAAAGCGCTGATGGACGAGAAACCAAGTCCCAACTGGTAGTTCCGAAGAAAAAGGTACCAGCCATCCTGACCGAAGTACATGATGGAATTACTGGAGGCCACCTGGGCATGAATAAAACCCTAGACAAAGTTCGCCAGCGGTACTACTGGGTGAATTACTTCGAAGACGTCAGAGCTTGGTGCCGCAAATGTGCCACATGTGCCGCCAGTAAGGGTCCGAAAACCCGAACCAAGGGCAGAATGCAACAGTACAATGTGGGCATCCCATTTGAGAGAATTGCCATCGATGTCGCCGGTCCGTTTCCCGAGTCTGAGAGGGGGAACAAATACATTCTGGTCGCAATGGATTACTTCAGCAAATGGCCTCAGGCATATGCGATACCCAACCAAGAGGCAACCACGGTAGCGACGGTAGAACAACTATTCAGGCGGTTTGGCGTCCCGATGGAATTACATTCAGACCAGGGGCGTAACTTCGAATCGAATGTGTTCCAGAAGGTCTGCACGATGTTGGGGATCAGGAAAACGAGAACAACACCATTACACCCACAGTCAGACGGAATGGTGGAAAGATTCAACAGGACCTTGGAACAACACCTATCCAAGGTCGTCAGCAATAACCAGCGTGATTGGGATGAGCATATTCCCCTATTCCTGTTGTCATATCGCTCTGCTGTACATAATAGTACAGGCCTGACCCCAGCCAGGGTCTTATTCGAAAAGGAGCTGCGACTACCATGCGACTTGGCATTTGGCTCCCCTGAAGAACCTCCCCAAGACATCGACGATTATGCCGACCAGCTCCGACATAACATGCTGGCAATACACGAATTAGCCCGAACGCAGATGTTGGCCACCAGTGACCGGATGAAGACGCGATACGACCTCAAGGCCAATTCAGTCGGGTTCCAGGAGAGGGACAAAGTCTGGCTGTACAACCCCCAACGGAGCAAGGGTAAATCCCCAAAGCTTACGCCCGCCTGGGATGGTCCATACGAAGTGGTCAAGAGGCTGAATGACGTCGTCTACCGGATCCGTCGAAACCTTAAGGCTAAATTGAAGGTGGTTCATTTAGATCGACTCGCTCCCTACCATGGAGGGGATGTTTCTGATCGGGACGATCAGAATTAAAGGGGGGGGGGCAGTGTTACGAAATTTACCCAAAGCCGACCCTGTGTCATTTCAGCACGACAACAAACGCTTCAAGATAAAAAAATACGATTCTCGAAAAGGCTCGGCAGCGGAAGGAACGATGGTGATTTCTACTGGAGAATTCCACGGGGATTATAAAAGAAGCACGCCACGATCGCAGTTCAGTTATACCGCGACGACTAGCTTATATGAAAATGTATTGTGAATCAGCTGTTTTAAATGTAAATAAAGTTCTAGAAAAGTGAAAGTAAATATTAGTTGTTATAATTTTTAAATTGAACCCACGAAGTATATAACAATATCTTGAAAAAATATAAGGAAAAAATGTGAAATAGCGTAGTTCATAATAGTTGCAAAGATAGGATAGTTGAAACATAGAGTGAAGAAGTGTCATGATAATTATTTAAAGTATTAGTTGTAATACATACAAGGTGATTCAAAAACATGTTAAACAAAATTGTTATTTTCGGTGCCCCATAAGCAGTTGCGGTTTTGGTGAAATATATTTGACATTGATGGATTTATAGTTATACAGGGTGGTAAAAAAATGTTATCCTGGGTGGCCGATAAGTAGTTGCAAATACAAGGTGATTGAAATAGCGGGTGGAGTAGATTTATAGTCAAACAGGTTGGAAATATTTTTTTGTAAGATAGAACATGAGCTGTTGCATATCTGCAATATCTGAAACATGGATCGAAGTAAAATTATAGTTCATACAGTGTGATTAGAAGTATTTAAAAATTTTATATTTGATTGCCCCTAAGCAGATGCACATACAGGGTGGATGAAATATTTTCTAGAATAAAATTATGGTTATAGAGGGTGGTTCTCAAAAATAAGTTGTAATGTTTGACAAATTGGCAGCGGTGTATACAGGATGGGTTTTATGTAGATGAAGAAGAGTTAGTTATACAAAGCGGTTAAAAAAATATTTGAATAAAATTGTTGTATAGGGTGGCCAATAAGCAGTTGCAGTTTGGGTGAGGATTTAAATAAAAGTATGGTGTTAGGGTGCAAAACTGTGTTTTTATATTTGTGACTCACGTAGGGTTCCACATCATTTCCATTAGGATGGATAAAAAAAGTTTTAAAAAAATTGTTAAATAGGGTAGACCATAAACAGTTGTATTCTACTATATGGAATGTCTGAAATATGGGGAGAAGCAAGATTATAGTTTTAGAGTCTGTAACACAATGTTAGAAAAAGCTCATATAAAGGTTGATTAATATAAGGAGTAAAGAGAAATTTTACTTTAAAAGGTGGTTAGAAAAATATCAGAAATAATTGTTATACACGGTACACCATAAACAGTTGCATATGTCAGATTTGTATAGGGTAGAGAAAAGTTATAGCCAGGTGTTCAAAAAATTATATTGGGTGACAAATAAACAGCAGCATATAGAGGATGGTTGCAATATAGGGTGAAGTAGAGTTACAGTTATTCAAGGTGATTCAAAAATGTCGAATAAAATAGTTATATAGGGCGGCCCATAAGTACTTGCAGCTTAGAAGCACTTGTTTATACGAGGTGTTTGAAATATAAGATGGAGTGGAATTATAGTTTATGTTGTAGTTAAAAATTTGTTTTATATCCACAAATAGTTACATATATAGGAAGGTTGAAATATGTAGCGGAGCATAATTACAGGTAGGTTTAAAAATATTTTAAAGTAATGGTAAGATTTACAAACTGGTCAATTTACCGGATAGTTGAAATATAGGGTGGTTTACAGTTAGAATTATACAGGGTGGGTAAAAAATGCTTGAAAAATTTTGTGATATAGCACTTGCATATATAGAGTACCTGAAGTATGGTGCGCAGTGAAGTTATAGTTATACAGTGTCATTCAAACAAGGTTAGAAAAAATTGTGAAGTGTGGAGAGAACTTATACTGTAATATATCTTGAAAAAATATAACGATAAAATGTGAAAAGCATAGTTCATAATAAGTTGCAAATATATGATAGTTAGATGTTATGATAATTATTTAAAAAATGTTATATTGGTTGACCAATAAGCAGAAGCGTATACAGAGTAGTTGTAATACATACAAGATGATTCAAAAACGTGTTGAACAAAATTGTTATTTTCGGTGCCCCATAAACAATTGCGGTTCTGGAAAAATATATTTGGCATTGATGGATTATACAGGGTGGTAGAAAAATGTTATACTGGGTGGCCTATAAGTAGTTGCAAATACAAGGTATTGTAGGATAGAACATGAGCTGTTGCATATATGCAATATCTGAAATGGATCGAAGTAAAATTATAATTCATACAGTGTGATTAGAAGTATTTAAAAATTTTATATTTGGTTGCCCCTAAGCAGATGCACATACAGGGTGGTTGAAATATTTTGTAGAATAAAATTAATAAGTTATAATGATTGACAATTTGGCAGCGGTGTATACAAGATGGTTTTAATGTAGATGGAAGTAGAGTTAGTTACACAAAGCAGTTAATTTTTTTTTTAATAAAATTGTTATATAGGGTGGCTAATAAGCAGTTGCAGTTTGGGTGAGGGTTTAAATATAAGTTTGGTATTAGGATGCAAAACTGTGTTTTTATATTTGTGATTCACGAAGGGTTCCACATCATTTCTGTTAGGATGGATCAAAAAAGTTAATAAAATTTTTATTAGGGTAGGCCATAAACAGTTGCACTCTACTATATGGAATATCTGAAATATGGGGACAAGCAAGATTATAGTTTTAGAGTGTGTTTAACACAATGTGAGAAAAAGCTGCATGTAAAGGTTGATTAAATTATAGAGTAAAGAGGAATTTTACTTTAAACGGTCGTTCAAAAAATATCAGGAATAATTGTATACTGTATAGGCCATTAGCAGTTGCATAGCTGAAATATAGGCTAGAGAAGAGTTATAGTCAGGTGTTCAAAAAGTTATATTGGGTGACAAAATAAACAGCAGCATACAAGATGGTTGCAATATAGGGTGAAGTAGAGTTACAGTTATTCAAGGTGATTCAAAAAAATGTCGAATAAAGTTGTTATATTGGGTGGCCCATAAGTACTTGCAGTTTGGGTGAAATATATTCGGGATTGGTGGATTTATGGTTAAGTAGAATGGTTCAAACAAGTTTAAAAAAATTTATATAGGATAACCTGTAAGTTATTTTTTTTGCGAAGGCTTGAACATTCCGTACGCGGGTGAAACCGCGGGTAACGGCTAGTATTTATATATAAGTATATATAGAAGAATTATAAAGAACAAAAATAGACAAAAAATGTGTTTTGATTAGAAGAATTACATAAAAAAATATACATCGATTGCATCGATCTTAATAACTGTATTTATTATGTAAGGGTGAGTGGATAAAATTACAATACTGTCATTAAATGCCAATTGTATTTGCAAAAAAAAGCAATAGGGATTCATCATGAAAGCCTAGCGTACAAAATACATCGTTTTGAATCGTCGGAACATAATAAGGGTATTTAGTTCCACGATTTGACCATACAGTGTATGGCAGAACACCCCTCTAAGGCACGCATAACGCGCCTTTAGGGAAAATTTTACTAACCCCAGATATCCTAGATATCAAAAGGGTTTAGCTCTGTGGGAGCCCTTGCTAGGTTACCAGGCCCGCGGTTGGAGTCGTGGCAGCTTCCCATGAATTTTCTGACCGTCCGGGCTGTTCTAACAGAACGGCTTTTTGCATAAGTTGGTAAAGATGTTCGTCCAGACCGAGGTATTTTAAATAATTTAGTAGAAGTTTTGGGACTACTTCTGTGGTTGACATAACAATTGGTACAGTTTGTGTTGTTCATGTCATGGCGTAAAGTTTCTTTATCCAGTAATTCTGCACACCATCTGGTGCTGGTGCTTTCCAGTTATGGAGATGTTTCATTATGTTGGACGTGTCTTCCGTTGTAAATGGTTGGTGTTGCATTTTATCACAATTCTGAAATGCAGCCTCCTCCTCATTAATCCAGCTCGCTCTGGAGTTATGGGAAACTGTTGTGGAAAGTTGTGTTTACCAGAACTGCTCGAAGGACGTTTTACTGGGATAGCTAGGGGTTTCATTATCATTGATGTTGTTGAGTTTTCTGATTTTCGGAATAGTGCGTTGTCTAGTTTCCGTTGATTATTGATTATTAAACTAGGCAACGCACTATTCCGAAAATTAGAAAAGGGGTTTTATAGAAAACTCAAGAATATAAATAATATTGATACTGGTATTACTATTATTAGGAGTTGGTAAAATATTTTTGGCTTATTTTGGCATCATTAACTAGTAATATTGTTTGGGAATTACTTTTGTTCCTTAAATAATAGTTGTTAGAAATGTCGCGCGTTATTCATGATGGACTTATATAAGTACGAGGGTGAATCAAATATGAACCGGACTTTTGTTTTAAAAATTTTATTGGTACGATCAATACAAATTTTAATATATATTAAGTTCTACATGGTCTCCTCTCTTATGTATACATTTTTCCCACAGAATCGGAAGTTTTTTAATACCTTTCTCAAAGAATGAAACTGGTCGTGTCGATAACCAATTGCGCACAAACGTTTCTACACCTTCGTTGTCCTCAAAGTGGTGGCCTCCCAATTCTTCTTTAAGTGGCCCAAACATGTGGTAGTCACATGGCGACAAATCAGGACTGTAAGGCGGGTGTTCAAGGGTTTCCCAATGCATTTTGTTTAATTTTGGTTGAGTCAATGCAGCTGTATGTGGCCGAGCGTTGTCATGCAACAGAATCACACTTCGGATAGACATATCCCGCCTCTTGTGCCGATAGGCAAGTTTCACTTGTTGAATTATTACCAAATGCATATCATACTTTCTTGTAGGACTAGGGATACATACCCATATATTTGTTTGACATTTACTTTTTTGGTCAGTCTAAACACTAAGGAATCCTGTGGTTTCATTGTCCTACAGTTATTAATCATTCTGGCGAGCCCATAAAACCAATATGTTTCGTGTGTAGGATTAGGAAAACATTCCATTTAACTTGTAGGACAAAGATGCCATTCGATTATTATAATAATTATCCAAGGAATAGTGAAAAAATTAGGCTGTTATTAGTAAATATTTTGTTCACGTTAAATTGACATGTTTAGAGCGGGGGTCGCGGCGGCCATACCAGAGGGGGCATAGGACAAAAGTGTTTTCACGTTTTTTATCAAATTATTAAAAGATTTAACTCAAAAACTAAATGATATTAAAAAAAATATTGCACTCATCATTATGACATGTTCAACACCTAGTAGCTCTCTTAGCTACCTGTTTCAAAAATTTTTGAAGAGGAAAAAGTTGGGGGTGTCAGTGAAATGAACCCTCTCAAAAATTAATAGCCTGTTATTAATTAAAAAAAAAAAATTAACGTGGGCTCCCATTCTATTTATGTAACATATGTGTTCACCCTATTAATTTTCAAATATTTATTAGGTAAATAAACTTTATTTGTTTTTTTTTGTAACTTTGCTGATACCTGGTTCTCAAAACTGTTTGACTACTCTCTCTTCAATAACACTGTGTCATATGAAAATTCACATAAATGAAGTTTAACCCATATACTAAAGTTCATTTATGCCAGTTTTCATATGACATATGTCCTTAGTTGAGTGGTAGAAATCACGAATAGTTTAGGGAATCAGGCCCCTGATCTATTGCATACAGACTAAGAGCAAGAAGTATACCCATAGGCATATTTCTAAAATTAATATTTTGGAATTATATATTCCTAGCACTTCTGGCATAAACAATTTGTTTTTTTTTGTGTTGTATCTATTCATAAGAAAATACAAATATTTTTAGTTTTAATACTTACAGTCAAAGGTAAAGGTCTTTTGCTTAGTAGAGGATACAGTAATGGAGGTTGTGTGACAAGACTAGGTGTTTCATTAGTAGCTGCACCAAGAGCTGTTAGCTGCTCTTTTGTAAAAGATCTTGTTGCACCTCCCCTTCCTCCACCTCTACCTCTCGAACCCATTTGTAATAATTATTTGCCTATTTATTGGCAACTTTTAAATTTTTCAAATCTTCAGATAGCAGTGTTACTTCTGTATGTTCTTTCCTGAATGATTCCTATAAAAGTAATATTATAACAAAAAAATTGCCTCTTTAGTTAATTAAACTTACAAGGTCATATATAACTCTTATCACTAGAGAACAACTCGGGCAAGTAGCAGTTTCTTCACCAGACAGCAGTTCCTCCTAAAATAATAGTGATATTCAATGGTAACCTTTACAAATTCTTATTCCAACAAACTTTGGTAACTTCAAAGCGATCACCACATGGGCATGGATAATGGTAAATACCTTCTTCCTCATCAAATTCAAAATCTTCTATTTCTACTTCGTCATGAAAAACACTCATTACTAACCAAATTATTTAAAATAAATGTACTTCAACATAAAGGAAAAGTTATATCAAAACTAGGTTATGAGCAATTTAACCTCACAATGTCAGTATCTCTCAAAGTCACAAAGGAGTAGAGCTCAAGAATAGTACATAAAGGATTGCTCGATAGATATAAAATTTTCGCAAAGCATACGTCACAAAATGGCGGCTAATAATTGCACCGTAGCCTTTTCTTACGAATGTCACATTAAATAGATGAAACCAAATCAGAAAAACTCTTCAGCGCTCAACAGACAAAGCGTCTAAAAAACTTGAAATCGGGCCTAAGCTTTGACAAGGGAAGGGAGAGGACGCGTAATGCTGCCAGCAAAAGTGCGCCGTTTGGGCACCAATTTCTTATGAATTAAATCATTCTATACTTTCCAGTAAAACGTAATTTATGGTTGTTACTTTTACACCTGTATGTCACACAATAAACTATGTTAACACTGCAAGTATTGATTGCTCTTTAATTCAGAAATCAAAAAATAATTCATTTAACAAATTAAGGAAATGGACACCATTCCGCCTAAAAACCGTCACACTTTCATATCATTGCTTAAGATGTACATTACCTGTCCTCACGGTCCGTAAACTCTATACTATTATACTGTAGAGTGAATTAGGTATGGGCGTTACTGTAAGTGGCAGTGTAATAACAATAGAAAGAGAAAGACAATATCAGGGTGCGCTTGCTATGTCTCTACCCTACCAATAGTCGAAGTTATAGGCGTCACCACTGACACTGACCAATCAGGAACGACCCGCTTATTCTCTCTCTCTTTCTACTGCTATTACATGCATTTCGCTACTTCACTTGCTCTACAGTATAATACCTCTATGACTAGCTGACGTAGTATGTTAAGTTTATTTGTCTATTAATGGTTGTCTGCATTTTATTATTTTTAGTCTTTGAACAAAAAATGTTCTATATGCTAAGTGCTGTAACTGTTGTAATAAACAATGTGATAAGTTCGTTTCTGAATTTTTTGGTATCGTTTCACTCTATTTTGTATTAAATAATAATTATTTGCAAAGTTTTTATTTTTTTTAATATTTCCAGTTTAATGTGAATAGATTGAACAAATACTCAGAAGTTCGATATGTAGTAACAATTTTTATTATTGAATGCCAAAATGCTTTTTAATACCACTGATACAGATTGTAGTATTGCTGTTTGCAAAAAAGAGGACAGTTTGTTTAAAATTGTATGGTCATTTAACAGCAACAGTAAATCATTTAAATTATGTATTGAATTATTAAACAAAATAAAGCTATAAAGAACTTTAGTTCATTTTTCGATACCTATAACTTATTTCAAATGTTTACTTTGAATGTTTTCCAACTAATTCTAATTAAGATGCAAAATTTCTGGTTTTATGATATTTATGTTGACAACGTCTTCGTACTCTTCGTTGAAATATAAAATAGGATTTTGGGTTTAGACTTGAATAATCTCTTTCGATTTAAGTAAATAATATCTGTATATAGTAAACGGTGAGACAATAACGCGAGATATCTAAAAATTTGAACGTAAAGTGCCTGCTTCATATGATTTTCACTTCACAATATTTTGAATTGAGACACTTGTGACGTATTCGCGGGCTAACTTTTCAATGGCTAATTCGGAGTAGGTAATCGTATAGAGTTAATGGACCGTGACCTGTCCGCTTCCTTGTCAAAGAGCCCAAGAGACAGTGATACGTCACAAGGGTTTTATTCGAAATTTTTGAACATTGATCAAGCAATCCTTTGTAAACTATCCTTGGGTAGAATCTAGAGAGTAGAAGAATAACATCTTAAAATATTTCATTTGTTAACCCTAAACTTTAAATATTAAAAAAATAGATAACCAACAAGCGTGTGATAACTATTATCCTCTGACCGACAATTTTTTACGCAGCACCTTCGAACCATTAGGAACACAATGTAGTAAACAAAAAAATGAATAGGATAAGTTATAGGAACGTTCATAAATTAAAGTAAATGAATACTAAATTCAAAAATGTCAAATATACCATATACCTAGTACTTATTTTTATGAACACAAATTAGGCAAATTGCTGTTTTTACTCTTATAATCCCGAAATGTGATAATCATGAAGATACTACCTGAGCGTCAAAATCCTGTTAAAAGTGCACTAAATTATATTAAACAATACTGAAGTATGGGTATGGTAATATTGTTTCAGGAAGATTAAAATCCCATAATTTAATGCAATTTGAGTTCAATAAATCTCAGGTTATATCTTTGTAATAGTCAGAATTATGGTTTACTAGTTTAAAAACCCAGAGTATTAAAAGTAATTTGCATATTTTACATTTAAATAAATAACATTATATTATCTCCCCTTCTAATAATTGCATTTTCCATATGCCAGAGTGCAATATACATAGTAGTTTTTTCTATTTTTAGACTTTTTTGAAATGAAGCTCATATTGTAATATATTTCCGTTAAATATGAAAATAACGTAATACCGTAACAAACCATTATAAATCTAATAGCTGTCCCAACACTGGTTTCATCATGAATATTTTTTTTGGATCTGGCAACGATGTATTTCACTCGGATTATTGATCGACAAATTCGACCGCCAGACAAAGAAAGTCACGTGATGATCTGAAAGAGCGTAACCTAATTACAGTTCAATGTAGCTATTTGATAAGATAACCAATGAGAGATCCACTGTAGCCACAACAAAGGAATTGAACTCTTAATTTTGTCAGCATTTTAATACATGAGATTGTATACTGAGGCTCCCTCCATATATAGTTACTCACTGGTAGAACCATGGTACATCCACTTATTCTGTGGTAGAGCTAAGAAGAACCACAGAGTTAATAGAAAAGATAGACTGCGTGAGGTATCTTAGAGCATGTACCTTCTGGAGATAGCCAGTGAGTATAGGGTGAGTATAGCAGTTCTGAATCGATTCAGAATCGGTTCATTATTTTTATTTCTATTTTTTTCTGTTCCTAAGTCGGATCACTGGAGTTCACATAAGGTTTGTTCCTACCTGCAGTATCCGTACCGCCATGAAACTGTCACGAAATCGCCTGCATCGAATTTGTGCGCAACTGCGAATTTAGCACCTTTCAACGTACTACCATTGTACAGTCACAAAAAATATTAGTTGAACCGGTTTTTTGACAAATTTATGGTCTGAACTCTGCGACCTGTATTCCAAAACCTTAATTTATTGGTAGTTTGTACTGCGCATGATTAGTAAGAATCACCAAACGAGTCTTGCTCGGTACATTATTTGGTTGGAATACCGTGATGCATCGTTTACTGAACTGTCATAACTTGGTTGGAACAGGTTTTCTTGAATGCGCATGACGGTGACCGTCACATGTACGCTTTCGCATCGGGTACGAACAAACCTACAGTGCTTTGAGTCATGTCATCTGTAAAAATCATTTTGTGGTTAATTTCTATGGTTTAAACGGAGCACATGAACCACCTGTAAATTTTTCGAAATTGAAAATATCTCCTGAATTTAAATTTTCAAATATTGAATGAAGATTACTATATCGAAATTCCTTTTCAGTCAGCATTATTGTAAAATATTCGGAATATTTAATTTAATTTATTTGTCTAGAAAGTTAATACTAATGATTCCACAAAAGGGCATATAGACCATAATTATAGCTAAAAAATGCTTTTCAAAATTACTGACTCTATAAATATTGTTACGAGAATTCATCCGACAGCTGGTGCAATCGACCAACAACCAATCCGTGGAAGGGACATCATTCCGATACTTCTGGGAATCCGAAATATTTGTCTCTCAACAGGCCGACCGCTGCCGTTACTGGGAATTCCCTTGAAGTTTCCAGAACACCTGAAAGAAGTTTCCCGATGATTCGTTGACTTACCAGACTATTCCAAGAGAAATATATAAATATGGACAGCTGGCGATAGCATTCATTCAGTTTTCGACGGTCGTATTGTATAGTTAAGATAAACTGTAAATAATTTCTGTAAATATAAATTGTGTTAAAGAGTGGAAATAAATTAGAGTGAGTTGGACTGTGTTTTTAAATAAATCCAAGAACTGATGTTTAAAAACATGAGTTTGGACCAATTGAAAGTGACGGACTTAAAAAAAGAACTTGAGGAAAGGGATTTAGAAATTAGTGGAAAGAAAAGTGAATTAGTACAACGGCTACGAGATTCTCTAATAAATGAAGGTAATGATCCCGATACTTATTTGTTTGAAGTTTCTGGTAATGGATACATGAGTCTGCTATTAAAGAAAATAGAAGATAAATTAGCAGACAATTCTAAAACTCTAGAAGAAAAATTGCTAGAAAATTCTAAAACCTTGGAAGACAAGTAACTAGAAAATTCTAAAAACCTGGAAGACAAATTACTGGAAAATTCTAAATCCTTAGAAGAAAATTTTAAAAGCATGGTAGAGAAAAATTCAGAAATGCTGGAAGAGAAAATATTAGAGAATGAGGGTCAGATGGTGGAGCTAAAGCAAACAATGATCGAAGAGTCAGTTGAAAGTGAAAAGCGGATAGAAGAGTTAAGACAGATAATGGAGGGTGAGCTTAGCTAAATAAAAGAAAAGGTCACAATACAAAGGGGATAAGTAGAATCAAAAACCGAAACCAGAAACAGTCCAGAAGTAGTGGATTCGAAGATTGGCCTCGAAGGAGCAAGACAGAAAATGAAACAATTCGATGGGAAATCGTCATGGACTAACTATAGGCACCAATTCGAGGCTGCAGCAAAGTTAAACGGATGGTCGGCAGAGGGGAAGGCAATAGCACTAACACTCGCCTTAAGAGGGGATGCTACAGATATTTTGTAAACCTTGAATGCCTCAGAGCAAGAAGACTATGAACAACTGGTCAAACATTTAGAACTGAGGTATGGTCAGACACATTTGGAGCACGTCTACCACTCCCAATTGAAAAAATCGCCACCAGAGATCAAATTAATCCCTACAAGAGTTTGAAGCTGATATTGCCCGTCTGGTTCGCCTTGCCTATCCAATCACACCGGAAAATGTAATAGAAAGGTTAGCAGTGCAAGCATTTTTGGAAGGACTTCGGGACCACGAAGCCAGACAAGCATTGACCCTAGCTCGACCGACTCAATTAGTAGATACACTGGCTCCAGCTCTGGAGTTCGAGGCTTCGAAAAATATCTGCAGAGGTCAAGCCCGAGTCCGTTGACGGAGAATCCGAAGATGGCTGAAACGATGAAGCCTCTGTAAGAAAGATAATAGAAGTCCGTACCGAAAAAAGACTAGTGAGATGTCGGAAGTGTCTTAAGGTCGGATATGTCGTTGCAAGGAGAGCAACGGAGTACAGACTTCCTCGTCGGGGAAACTAAAGAAGGTCAATATAAAGGGACCATCGTCGACCTGTAACCAACAAGTCCCAACTATCAACACATATGTCGCTTCGCTACGCAACCACGTAAACAGTGTCTTCGTAGATGGCCTTATTAATAGGAAACAATTTGCAATGCTGCTGGATACTGGTGCAACGAAAACAGTATTAAGGCCCAACATTGTTATAGAAACAATGATAAAACCAACAAAATGGCAACTGCGAACAGCGACAGGAGAAGCTGCGAAAGTCCATGGTGAAATAGATGTTGAAATGACCTTGGGAAACAGAACCTTCCTACATCGGGCACTAGTGGCAGACATCGAAGACGAAGTAATCATTGGAATGGATGTCATGAGCTCCAAGGGATTCCAGTTAAACTTCAAAGATGGAATTCTGCGAGTGAATGACGAAGAAGTGGTGCTTCATGGAAAAGATGACATAATGCTGCGAGCCATCTTAGCAGAGGATGTCAATGTTCCGAAAAGAGCTGAAATCATTATAGATGCTTGCTTAGATGGGAAAGCTAAAGCTGGAACAGTAATGATGTTTGATCCCGAATTTAACGAAGGAAATGTAGGCAGAGGGGTCGCACTGGGGAAGACTCTGTTTCGGGTCAAGGAGATTGTGCCAGTAAGAGTAATGAACCTGAACCATTACTCGGTTGTGCTAAAGAAAGGAAGAACTTTGGCCCATTGTTCAACAGTTTCCTCTGTAGTCAGAAGCACACAGCATGCAGATATACCACCAGGTAAACTATCTGAGGAACTGGAAAGACTCATCACCGATTCATCTAAGAATTTGAAACCAAATCAGAAAGTAAAATTGAGGGCCATCGTTAGAAACTACCAGGATATCTTAGATGCAGGGAAAGGCAAAAGAGGACGAACCGATCTGGTGAAACATAAAATTAATACTGGGGACGCTCAACCTATTCGACAGTCGGTGAGAAAACTATCCCTAGCTAAAAGAGAATAAGCCGACAGGATAGTCCGCGAAATGGAGGAAGAAGGTGTTATTGAACCATCCAATAGCCCTTGGGCTTCTCGAGTTGTCTTGGTTAAAAAGAAAGATGGTTCGACCCGATTTTGCGTGGACTATCGGCAATTAAACCACGCTACAAAGAAAGACAGCTATCCCCTTCCAAGAATAGACGATACCCTAGATACGTTGGCTGGATCGAAGATTTTTTCCACCCTGGACTTGAAGAGCGGTTATTGGCAGGTGGAACTTGCTAAAGAAGACCGAGAAAAGACTGCTTTTACCATCGGCCCAGGACTTTACCAATTCACGGTGATGCCGTTTGGATTGTGTAATGCTCCAGCGACATTTGAAAGATTGATGGAAACAGTGTTAAAAGGGCTTTCATGGAAAACATGCCTGGTGTATCTTGACGACATTATCGTGGTTGGAAGTTCTGGACTAAAGTTAAGCCCGAAGAAATATCAGGTGTTCCAAGAAGAGGTGCAATATCTTGGACATGTGGTCTCCGCAGAAGGAGTAGCTGTTGATAAGCAGAAAATCAAAGCTTTCCAGGAATGGCCAATACCTAAAGATATCCACCAGATAAGAAGTTTCCGGGGGTATGCACGTACTATTGTCGGTACGTAGCCGGATTTGCCAACATCGCCAAGCCACTTACTAGACTCACAGAGGAGAAGGTGCAGTACCAGTGGGACGAGGAATGCCAACGATCATTCGAGACACTGAAAAGAGCATTAACGAGTGCCAGATGGGAACTTCATTTTGGATACCGACGCAAGCAATGTCGGAATTGGTGCGGTGCTTTCGCAGATTCAAGACGGTCAGGAGAAAGTCATCGGTTATTTCAGCAAGACCCTGAGCAAGCCTGAACGGAATTACTGCGTTACTCGCAGGGAACTCTTGGCTGTGGTAAAGGGGGTAGAACATTTGTATAAGTACCTCTATGGTAAAAGATTCCTCCTGAGGACTGAACATGCAGCCCTGAAGTGGCTCTTGCTGTTTAAAAACCCCGAAGGACAAGTGGCCAGGTGGATTGAGCGGTTGCAAGAATTCGACTTCCAGCTGGAACAAGCCATAAGAATTCTGATGCCTTATCGAGGAGACCATGCCCTAATGATTGTAAACATTGTCAGCGAGCTGAAGAAAAAGAGGCTGTTCTCTGTAGATGATGATGTCGATGACCTTTGGCAAACTGAGGAGATCCAGAAAGACCAAAAATTAGATCCAGAACTAAAAGAAATCCGGTGGAAGGAGAAAGGCCGCAAACCTACGTGGCAAGAGATTCCCGATACTCACCAACCATAAAGTCGTACTGGGCTCAGTGGAACTCCTTAATCCTGGAAAATGGACTTCTCAAGCTCGTCCTGGAAACTCCAGAGGAGGGACACGACAGAAAACAGATTGTAGTTCCCAGACATAGGAGACCAGAGGTATTACGAGAACTACATGATGGTACCACTGGAGGACATCTGGGAGTAACGAAAACCGTGGGGAAGTTGAGAGAACGCTTCTATTGAGTAAACTGCCAAGTAGACGTTAATGAGTGGTGCCGGAAATGTACGGTTTGTGCAGCAAGTAATGGGCCTCAGAAGCGACCAAAAGCTCCCATGAAGCAATATAACGTGGGCATCCATTCGAAAGAGTAACCATTGATGTTGCCGGTTCATTTCCTGAATCTGACTCTGGAAATAAATACATTGTGGTGGTGATGGGCTATTTTAGTAAATGGGCTGAAGCGTATGCCTTGCCGAATCAAGAAGCCTTGACCGTTGCTGATGTCCTTGTCAAGGAATGGATCAGTTGTTTTGGTGTTCCCTTCGAGTGGGTTAGAAATCAGGTCGAAGCGTAATTCTTAGAGCTTTTACGTATATATGCACGCCACGATCAGGAGATCAGTTGATGGAGCGAAAAGCTTACATGAAAGATTGTGATATTTGAATCAGCTGTTGTATATTCGATGTAAATAAAAGTTTCTAGAAAAGTGAAAGTGAATATTAGTTTTATAATTTTATAATTGAACCCACGGACTTTATAACAAATTTGGTGATCAGAAGTAAAGGATTGAGTGCAGTTAAAATCGTAATTTGATTTGTGGAAACACGGAGCATGGAAAAAATGGACGAAACTGCCAAAAAAATAGTCAAGCAGGTTACCGAGGAACTAGACGAAAAAATAGCCCAGATTCTAGAAAAACGTGACAAGAAGGAGAAACAACATCAAGAAGAAATACAAAAAAGGTTAGTAAAATCTTTTGATGAAAAACGTAAAATAGAATTAGAAAATCTTGTCACTACGATGAAAAGCGAAGAACAAAATTTTGTTTCCACAATGGAAGAAAAACAACATAATTTAATTGAAGGATTGTTCTCGAAATTTGAAGAAAAACGACAAAATGAATTTAAATTATTAGATGAACAGAGACAAAATGATTTTAAAATATTTGAACAAAAACAAGATCAAATTGAATTAAATCGACACGAAACTGAACAGAAAAGACAACTGCAATTCGAACAATTAATGCAAATAGTAGGACAAGTTAATGAAACAGTTAATGAAAGAATGCAAATAGTTGAGTCAGATATAAAAGAGATAAATGATGACATTAAGACCATAAAAAATACTGTGGATACTCTTGAAACAAAAGTAGATGATCTCGATTCCATCCAAAGCCAGGTAAAATTTGAAATCAGTTCAATTCAAGACACAGTTCAAGAACAAATCAGTTCCATCAAGCAAACAGTACACAGTGAAGTACAAGATAAAATCAGTGCCATACAAAATAAACTAGAAACAGAAATTAAAAAAATGCAACAGGACTTACAGCGAGGAAAATACCAGAACACCGTGAGTACCAAAGGTTCCTTTAGTAAACCACCCACATTCGACGGCAGTTCAACTTGGCCCATGTATAAACGGCAATTTGAGGCCGTGGCTACAGCTAATGGATGGGATAATCAAGAAAAATCTACTTCTCTGGTAATTTCGTTAAGAGGTCCGGCCCTAGAACTCCTCCAAAGCATTCCAGGCGAGGAACAAGGCAATATCGACAAGATCATCGCCATCCTGGACAAACGTTACGACAATCAATCCTTGAGCCAGGTATACCAAGTCTAATTGAGTGGAAAAACGCAAAAATCCAAGAATTCGAAGCAGAAATTAGACGGTTAGTTCACTTGTCCTACCCAGACCTGCCAGAGGAAACGAAAGACCAGTTGGCCACACAGAGTTTCATAAACTTCATCATGGATGTGGGAGTACAGCGAAATCTAAGACTAAGTGCCATCAAGAAAAGTAATGAAGCTCTACTGCGGGCTTTGGAAGTAGAGGCCGTCATGAACATGCCAAAGCCGAGGGTCCGAGCAGTTTCCTTTAACCAGGAAGAGTCAGAGTCACCATTTTAAGCGCTGCTGGCTGGTTTGAACAAAATATTATTACTATCACAAAGAACTGGCACCAACGTGATTGTCGAGTGAGGCCACCTGAACGATCACCGACCAGGGGTAACCAACAGAACAGCCACATGTCCAAGGACCGTCAGCCAGTCAGCATAAGGGGGCGAATGCTGACTAACCCTTCACTAGCCCCCAAAACCTTATCCATCCGGGGATTTTGACGAGATAGCGGCAGCCTAGTCATCAGAGGCACCAACAGTGGGCGAGCAGTTACCATCACCATCGATACCGGCGCCGCTGTGTCCTTTGCCAAGTCCAGGGTTTTGAGAGCATCAGAAATTCGGCCCGTTACCAATAACATCCAGCTCAGAACAGTCACCGGCGAGTCCATGTCAATACAGGGTGAGGCAGATGTCGTGCTACAGATAGGGGATAACGTGATCCGGCATAGGGTTCTGGTAGCGAATATTGAGGACGATTTTATACTGGGAATGGACCTAATTAGCCAGCATGGATTTATGTTCGACCCGAGATATGATGTTCTTCGGTTCCTAAATGTGGAATTTGTATTGACACGGCCCGTCAACACATCAGTCACCCCCATAAAAATGGTGGCAAAGTCTTCAGCTAGAATTCCCGGTCGAACGGAACAGATTATTCATGGGCAGCTAGACAGCAATCCTGGGAGCTGCGTTGGAATGGTGGAGCCCGTACACTCAGCTCATGACTACTTAGTTGGACGGGCTATAGTTAAAACCGGACGAGATATACCAATCAGAGTTCTGAATTTGTCCAACAACGACATCAGAATTGCCAGTGGTCAAGAGATAGTTTGTTTCGAGCCAGTAGAGACCATCATCAATTGCGAAGAAGAGTACCAGACGTCGGTGAAGGAGACAGGGCCCAGTAAAGAGTTCCTACAACAGTTTGCTGACCATTTAACACACCTGACACCAGAGAACCAGAAGAAAGCTAAACAATTTATCACAAAGCACTGCCAAATTTTTAACAGTCAAGATGGAACCATCGGTCGCACCAACATCATCCAGCATCGAATAGATACCGGAAAGGCTCAACCCATCAGAATACCACCTAGACGACTACCATTGGGGCAACAACAGGCAGTCGAGGAAAACATCGAGTTCCATGTTACAAAATGGAGTTATTGAGCCATCCATCAGCCCATGGTCTGCTCCCGTCGTGCTAGTTAAAAAGAAGGATGGAACCACCCGATTTTGTGTGGATTACAGAAAGCTGAATGACGTCACGAAGAAAGGCAGCTATCCACTACCCCGAATCGATGACTCTTTGACCACACTAGCAGGCTCCCGTTGGTTCTCCAGACTAGACCTAAAAAGTGGATATTGGCAGGTTGGTCTACACGCAAACGACAGAGAGAAGACAGCGTTCTCCACCAGTAAAGGGCTGTTTCAGTTCACGGTCATGCCCTTTGTGTTATGTAATGTACCCGCTACATTTGAGAGGCTAATGGACTATGTACTGAGCGGGTTAACATGGAGGACGTGCTTAGTATACCTTGACGACATTCTAGTCATGGGTCAGACATTCGACGACCATCTGAAGAACCTGGACGAAGTATTCTCCAGAATTAATAATGCCAACCTGAGACTCAATCCGAAAAAGTGTTCCTTGTTCCAAAAAGAAGTAGAGTTTTTGGGTCACGTAGTGTCCGAGTCAGGAATCCGTACCAACGAAGACAAGATAGAAGCCATCCGTGAATGGCCAGTTCCAAGAGACAAACATGAACTCCGAAGCTTCTTGGGCCTCTGTTCATACTACCGGCGTTTTGTTGAGGGATTTGCCACCATCGCCGCCCCTCTACATCGGCAGACCACTGATAAAGAGACCTTCCATTGGAATCAGGATTGCGAAACATCATTCAGACGACTGAAGGCAGCACTATGTTCCAGCCCAATCCTAGCCTTTCCTACACAGTCCGGCAAGTTCATCTTAGACACCGACGCCAGCAACACAGGTTTGGGGGCCGTCCTATCCCAGGTGCAAGATGGTGAAGAGAGAGTGATCGAGTATTACAGCCGTGGAATCTCGAAACCGGAAAGAAATTATTGCGTCACCAGAAAAGAACTTCTTGCAATAATAAGGGCTGTGACTATTTCCACAAATACCTCTATGGTCGTCATTTCTTAATCCGAACAGATCATGCCGCACTCAAATGGCTACTGGACATGAAGACACTGGAAGGACAACTGGCCAGATGGATGGAGAAATTACAGCAATACGACTTCAAGGTGGAACACTGTGCCGGCCGTTTGCACAATAATGCAGATGCATTCTTTTCCAGAAGACCCTGTAAAGCGGAATGCGGACATTGTCTCAAGACGGAACAGCGAGAGGGTATCTCCATCAGGCAGATCCGAGTGCAGGCCAATGAAGACTGGACAACGGAACAGTGCATCCAGGACCAAATGGCTGATCCAGACATCGATCCAATCTTGTCACTCAAAATGAGAGGGGCACCCAGGCCACGATGGCACGAGGTAGCTAGATACTCAGGCGTGCTGAAATCGTTATGGGCTCAATGGGACTCTCTAAGAGTAGACAATGGAATGCTCAAGCGAGTCTGGGAAAGCGCTGATGGACGAGAAACCAAGTCCCAACTGGTAGTTCAGAAGAGAAAGGTACCATCGATCCTGACCGAAGTACATGATGGGATTACCGGAGGCCACCTGGGCATGAATAAAACTCTTGACAAAGTTCGCCAGCTGTACTACTGGGTGAATTACTTCGAAGACGTCAGAGCTTGGTGCCGCAAATGTGCCATCTGTGCAGCCAGTAAGGGCCCGAAGACCCGGACAAAGGCAGAATGCAGCAGTACAATGTGGGCGTCCCATTTGAAAGAATTGCCATCGATGTCGCCGGTTCGTGTCCCGAGTCTGAGAGGGGGAACAAATATATTCTGGTCGCAATGGCTTACTTCAGCAAATGGCCTGAGGCGTATGCGATACCCAACCAAGAGGCAACCACGGTAGCGACAGTGCTAGTAGAACAACTATTCAGCAAGTTTGGCGTCCCGATGGAATTACATTAGGACCAGGGGCGTAACTTCGAATCGAATGTATTCCAGAAGGTCTGCACAATGTTGGGGATCAGGAAAACGAGAACAACACCATTACACCCACAGTCAGACGGAATGGTGGAAAGATTCAACACGACCTTGGAACAACACCTATCCAAGGTCGTCAGCAATAACCAGCGTGATTGGGATGAGCATATTCCCCTATTCCTTTTGGCATATCGCTCTGCTATACATAATAGTACAGGCCTGACCCCAGCCAGGGTCCTATTCGGAAAGGAGCTGCGATTACCCTGCGATTTGGCATTTGGTTCCCCCGAAGAACCTCCCCAAGACATCGACGATTATGCCGACCAGCTCCGACATAACATGCTGGCAATACACGAATTAGCCCGAACGCAGATGTTGGCCACCAGTGACCGGATGAAGACGCGATACGACCTCAAGGCCAATTCAGTCGGGTTCCAGGAGAGGGACAAAGTCTGGCTGTACAACCCCCAACGGAGCAATGGTAAATCCCCAAAGTTTACACCCGCCTGGGATGGTCCATACGAGGTGGTCAAGAGGCTGAATGACGTCGTCTACCGGATGCGTCGAAACTCCAATGCTAAATTGAAGGTGGTTCATTTAGATCGACTCGCTTCCTACCATGGAGAAGATGTTTCTGATCGGGAGGATCAGAATAAAAGGGGAGGCAGTGTTACGAAATTTACCCAAATCCGACCCTGTTTCATTTCAGTACGACAACAAACGCTTTGAGATAAAAAAAAACGGTTCTCGAAAAGACTCGGCAGCGGAAGGAGTGATGATTGATTTTACTGGAGAATTCGACGCTGGTTTTATAAAGGAAGCACGCCACGATCGCGAGATCAGTTGATGGAGCGAAGAGCTTATATGAAAGATTGTTATTGTGAGATTAGAATCAGCTGTTGTATATTCGATGTAAATAAAAGTTTCTAGAAAAGTGAAAGTGAATATTAGTTTTATAATTTTATAATTGAAACCACGGACTTTATAACAATATAATATTTCAAGACAATTGTAATCGATGGTTTACATTTTTAGAAATTTGTTAGACAGTTACACCAATATGTTTATATTTAAGCTAAATCTACTACATGTAAGTTTCATCTTATCAGTTGCTTATGCTTCTTAAACTATCTTGATTAGCCATGTACCACAAGAATATCAATATTTGAATACTAATATCAATGGGATGATGTCCTCCACTATATTTTTTATACAACACCTTATTTTTGTCAGTTCTAACAACAGCTCCAATTAATTGTTCAAAAGTTTTACTCTGCATTCTAAATAACTTGAAAAAATGGTAATCATTATACCTGAGCAGCCAAGTCTCTGGATACAGTTATTTTGGAACAATGGAATGTTCTGTTGTAAAAAGGCAGCCTATATATATATATTTTTAAATTATATGTACAAAAAAAACTATACAGGTAAAAACTCCAATCTTCATAATCAAAAAATAAGTCTCCACAAATATTTAATAATAAATTTCTGTCCATTTTATCAAAATTATCACTTGAACGATTAAATAACCACAGAAGGTACAAAGTTATTCACATACGTGTATATAATTAAACAAAAATAATTAAACATATGATTTTGACGTTTTCCGGTTGAACCAAATTGCATTCTAGCGAATCAGTTTCGGTTCTACTTTCAGTGTTCAAAAGGGTTATGTCAAAGTAGGGATGCTCGATATGTATCGATACATCATAATATATCGATATATGCTGTCGATATATCGAATCAATCCGATATTATCGAATCAAATGATATCGATATATAATATCGATATATTTTACCCGATATATGGATATCGTACCAAATTAAAAGCATTTCGGAATGACAATTTTAACTTATTTTCTATTTAGTACTATTTTTAAGACAAGGGAGATTTCCTATAAATTTTAACAATTTTTCGGACACTTTCTTCAAATTTGAATACTGCACAGGCTTCATTACCCTTATTAACTATGAAATTGAATGAAAAATTAATTGATGGTGCTTCATGGGTGCATTCTACAATAGAGACAGATACTTGTATTCAATTAGGACGATAGTTAAAGTGCCATGGTCGTTCACAAGGTGGAAATAAGACAGAATTAGTTGACATGTTAAAAAACATATTAGGTTTAAAATAATCTTTCGAAATAAATCAATATATTGATAATTAAAAAAATACAAATTATTAGTAGAATAAATGTTTAGTGTTTGTCGCTGTGTTACCAGATCTGATGATTTAAAGCAAATCTCACGAGATCAGTATAATTTTATCATTTTGGTATTCTTAGTTAAATTTTATTAAATTTAAGCCGTAAAACTACAAACCACCTAAAGTATAAAATTTGAAAACAGTATTCAATAGTTATCAAGTTATTGCAACATGAACCTGATTTTCGTCGACAAATTGTATATTAAAAAATATTTAGAGTTGCTGTTTGCATACTTACATAGTCGAGGAATTTAAAAATGACTAACTACCCCAATAAGGTGTTCAGAAATTTTTAAATAAAACTTTTATAAATATTTTATTTTTAAAGATATTGTTGATAGATACATGAATTTAATCAAAATCTATTTTTTTGCTTTGAATGTAATGCATTTTAATATCAACTTTTAATATCAAAGGCTGATCTCTTGAATGATATTTTTCGAAAAGTCGAATGCGTAAAAGATATTAATTTTTAAGGAATTTTCTTTTCAAGCAATCTGGCAATTTGATGTGTAAATAAAGTTGATTCATTTCTTAAACCCGCTGTTCCTTATTGACAGATGATAAACTGCAACTCTTTGTTTTCTTTATTACAGACTAGTTAAATACAAATTACATATGATATATCGAAAATATCGATATATTTCATCGATATATCAGAAAATATCGATACAGCATTGCGATATATTATATCGAAAAAAATATCGATATTTTTGGCTCATGAACATCCCTATGTCAAAGTACAACCACTGTCAACCAAGGGCATAACCAAAGTTATAACCGGTGGATGGCTAGAAATCGGCTATAGACTGGACACTCAAATAGATGGTTATGTGGTATAATTTCGATAAAAGCGCCATCTGGAAAAATTAAAAATTTGTCGTCCAGATATTTATATTGATATTTTTTCGCTAAATGATTTTTGATATCTAGGAGTTTCAGAAAAAATCTCGAAATGGTAGTATCATATATCTATATTTGTCAAAATGACCATGGAACAAATGTCGAAAATATACCACGGGACTATATTCTCTATGACATTAGACGCTGGCGACCAGCGTCAAAACTAAACCGTGTTTAGTTTTTAATCGTTTGACGCTTGAATTGTATGTGTTGACGCCAAAGAGGTTAATACTGTAGAGCACGTGAAGTAGCGGAATTCATGTAATATCAATAGAAAGAGAGAGAGAATACGCGTGTCGTTCCTGATTGGTCAGTGTCAGTGGTGACGCCTACTATTGGTAGGGTAGAGACATAGCATGCGCTCCCTGATATTGTCTTTCTCTTTCTACTGTTATTACACTGCCACTTACAATAACGCCCATACCTAATTCACTCTACGTATATAATAGCTCTATGGTTGACGCTGACATTGACTGGTTTTTTTGGCCGCGATTTTTTAAAGTTGGCCCTCTGAATTATCTGTTTGTTCTTTAATACGAGATACTTTAAAAACTTTAGTAGTAATTTTAACTGAGTTAAAATTAGACAGGGAATTATTAAATGCAACGAATTAATGAGTGCGATTAAATTTCACTTTAACCTAACTAAATGATTTGTATATATATGTATATTATTGAAATTATGGAATATTAAAGAGAAGTTATATAAAAGATAAATTATTAAAATAGAAAATTAAGATATAATTATAATTAAAAAGTCATTGGTTTGAAATGTGAAAAGAACTGCACACTTATAAAGCCGGTTTTTATAGTCTATATATATAAAAAATAGGCGTTAATAAGAATGGTAAAGTTTTCAAATAATTTTTTAATTGTATTGACAGCGCCGACTCCTTCGGCATAAAATTATTTTCATATTTCGTTGGATATCAGAGCAGATAACCCTTTTTCGTTTCATTTTTGCAATAATTGGTGGCCGAATTATTTCTTGGCATTTATGAATCCACATTTCAAGTACTAATTATATTAGTGTAAGGCGGTTAAAAAATAGATAATTTTGATTGGTCGTCTCCCTGTATTTTCTTTGGCAATTTCATCAACGCTACACTTCCATTCTGATGCTGTAGTTTGATTGACGCTATAACAACGCTCATCTTTTTCCAGATGGCGCTTTTATTGAAATTATACCACACTATTTGAGTCTCTACTCTATGACACTTGACGCTGGCTAAATTTTTATATAACTTCTCTTTAGTATTGCAAAGTTTCAATAATAAATTCCTCTCAGCATTATCTATTTAGTTAGGTACAAATCATTTAGTTAGGTTAAAGAGAAATTTAATAGCATTCATTAATTCGTTGCATTTAATAATTCCCTGTCTAATTTTAACTCAGTTAAAATTACTACTAAAGTTTTTAAAGTATCTCTTATTAAAGAACAAACAGGTCATTTAGAAGGCCAACTTTAAAAAATCGCCGCCAACAAAACCAGTAAATGTCAGTGTCAACACATACAATTCAAGCGTCAAACGATTAAAAACTAAACACGGGCTGTTTTCCAATTACCCCACAATTGAGCACAGTGCTAGCACAGAGTGTTCCAATTACAGCAGTGGCTCGCACAAATGGACACTAGAAATAACTGTGCCTTTGGGATGTTTTATGTAGGTTTACCATGGCTGTTTTCCAATTACCAGAGCACAAAGTGATTTTGTGCCGCACAGTGCGGCAATTTTAGGACGTTAATTGGAACATGGTTGTTTTAAAACCAACCGGTAGAGTACACTGATCACCATAAGGTTAAAAGTGTATTACTCATAAATTATCAATTGACGTTTATGTGTACGTAAATTATTTACAGAATAATTCAATAATGGTTGTTTTCCAATTACTAGAGCACAAAGTGTTTTCTGTCGCCCTGTAATTTTCGGGCATTAATTGGAACATACTTCATGTTTAATGATAAAGTTTTATGTTTACTTAGTAAACCTACATAGAACATCCCAAAGGCACAGTTATTTCTTTTCTCATTTGTGCGAGCCAGTGCTGTAATTGGAACACTCAGTGCTAGCACTGTGCCGCACTGTGCTCAATTTTGCGCTAATTGGAAAACAGCGCATGTAAACATAAAACTTTATCATAAAACATGAAGTAGGTTCCAAATAACGCCCGAAAATTACGGTACAGAGCTTTAGTAATTGGAAAACAGCCATTATTGAATTAATCTGTAAATAATTTACGTACATATAAACGTCAATTGAGAACCTATGAATAATACACTTTTAACCTTATGGTGATCAGTGTACCGGTTGGTTTAAAAAAACATGTTCCAATTAACGTCCTAAAATTGCCGCACTGTGCGGCACAAAATCACTTTGTGCTCTGGTAATAGGCGTTATTCCGTCGCTTGGTGTCGCTAATGGGCCAAGGGGTACGAGCCCGCGAAATTTAAAAATGACCTGAGTGGAATTACAATGAGTGAGATGGGAATAGTATTGATTATTAATGCTTATGGTAAATCGACATTAAAGGAATTAATAGGGGAACTGAAACAAAGAAAAAATAAGCTATAGGAAAAAAAGCTGAACTTTTTGAGAGGGAGTAGACATTTTTATATCGATAAAAATAGTTCGATATTATTTGCATAATTTTATAGATTACATTATGATAAGTTATTTATTAATAACCAATCAGAACAAGAGAAACATTAGTTATTATTATTAGTATAAGACAATAAATAATGTTTTTAGATGAAGTTGCAAATGCTACATAAAAAAATGGAAATAAACACAGGTTTTGAAAATATAAAACGGTATGTTTCCAATCTTAAATTGTGATGAGAAATAAATAGTTTTAATACATGTGATAAATGTTGAAGAGCTACGAAATAATGACAATAGATATTTAATAGGATCACTCCTCAAATACAGGTAACATTAACACCATATAAAACAAATTTAAAGGTAAGTAATCTCATAACTTTAAATCTTATGAAACACACATTAGTTTTGGTAAATTTTACATCTTAATTTATTTATTACAGGTTAATGACTCTTCTATTGTCACAGGATTAAAATGCAGCGGTGTTTATAACCAGACGCAAATGCATGTTGCTGCTTTAATATATCTTAAAAAATAAGCAATGAACAACCTGAGGGTAGCTCTTTTATATCTTTGTGCGCGCCTATTTTTACGAAATTTTCAAAAAACGTTAAAAAAAGTCTAAAAAATGCTCCCGCGGCACTTTTTTCCACAAGAAAACCCTGTTTTTTACAAAAAATTTCACTTGAAATTTGTAATATATGACCTATATTTACACAATCTTGGAGGAAATTATGCAGAAATCCCAACTATTTTGATGTTTTAAGGGCCCTGCAACTGACATGGAACACAAATTTTGAAGTTAACCTCACAATTGACACGTAGAGCATATACACCTGAAGGTACCACTAACATATTATTTCATTAAATGGGATGAATTAACATCCAAGTGTGATATATATTGCTGTCTTTATTACGGTTTCGTTTTAGTGTTGTTACAATATTTGTGCACTGTAGACTATTTCCTGATGTATTGGTTGCAAATTTAGATATGGTTAGCATGTAAAATTTAATTGGGGGGGACATAAAAACTGCAATTTCAAATGCCATCAATGAGGAACATCCCTTGATTTGATGAAGCAGCTGATGGGAGAAATGAGAAGGTGGGAGTTGAAGCAATTAACACTAAACTAAACACCATACGTGAACTTTATGGCTTAGATCAATGCTATTAATGCACTATGATTGACCTTTTTGTGTATGTACCCATGGTCAGCCACACAATCGTAGGCCCTCCAATAGTCTGTGTGGATGATTGAACCCTCTGCGACATGCTTCTGGATAAGAGGTAGCAGCACCTCGGTAGACCTGACATTGTCAGGGCAAACCTCTAAACGTAAGTCTTCACTCCCGTCTTTAATGAAGCCGATTACCCAATTGTCCTGAATGTGTCGTCCTAAAAGTTATGTGTTACTTGTTGAAATCAATCCAAAATTTTTTTTTGTTACCTACACAGCAGAACATTGATTGTATCATGTATTTTGGCGGTGGTCTTGTGTCACACCATTGAATTGAAAATTGTTGCCTACAGGAATGGCACAGCAAAAGGTAAACAATCACCCCTCCCCTCCCTCTCCCTCCCCCTGCGTGCCCCCTTTATCTCCGAAACTACTAAGCCTAAAATTTTGAAAAAATCGGGAATATAGACCGTTGCCCGAAATTTACAGGAAAAATAAGGAGAAAACATTAGTTTTAATTTTGTGGGGCAAATTATAGAATTAAATGAAATTTTTTTTTCTTTTTTTCAAATGCATCATGTAATACACCAAATGAAACGGCTCATTCTCAGAAACACAAATATATTTTTTTCGTATTTGAAAAATAATTAGTTTAAAAGATATTAACAAAAATCTACCCCCCCCCCTTAACTTCGAAACTATAAGACATAAATTTTTGAAAAAATGAGAGAACCTGAATTTTACCGAAAAGATAAGGAGGAACCTCTACTATTAATTACGTTATTAAATGGAACATATAAAATTACAATTGTTTCTAACGCATCATATAATATATAAAATGAAAGGGCTCATTATAATGGATATAAACATATTTTTTTCATATTTTTAAAATAAATTATTTAAAATATATTGTTATAAAATTTATTTTTACGCCGCCAATGGAGAAACTAAGAAAACCTTCTAAATTAATCATTCCGACAGAAACAAGACAACAAAAACCGGCTGAAGTAATAAGAACAGATCGACAGGCGAGGTCGACTGGAGATTCGACAAGGTTCCGGAAAAGCGCTGCGCTAACAATGAAATAACCATCGAAAAGACGAGAGAATCCCATGCTAAATATTAAAGGACGTTGTACATTTTGCGTAGTCTGTTAAGTCTATATTCCGTGTGAATTGTATTGATCAGCTGTAGTAAATAAATAGTGGACTATTTTTGGTGTAAATAAAGAAATCGAAAGTGAACGAGAATATCTGTGATCATTTCATTTTGAACCCAGGAAATGTATAGCAATATTAACAAAATATAAAAAAATACCCATTCCCTCCCCCCCATCTCCGAAACTATAAAACATAAAAATTTGAAAAAAATTAGAGATATAGGGCCTTACCTTAACTTTACTAGAAAAATAAGGAAAAACTGCTAATATTAATTTTGGGGGGCAAATTACAATGTTAAATCGAAAATATAAAATTAAAATTATTTCTAACGTATCATGCAATATATCAAATCAAATCATTATGACGAACACAAATGTAATTTTTTATAATTTTAAAATAAATAGATATTAACAAAAATATAAAAAAATATACTCATTCCCCCCTTTATTTCCGAAACTATAAGAACTGAAATTAAAAAAGGCGTATATGGCCTCACTTGAACTTTACAGGATAAATAATGGAGAAATCCATATTATTAATTTTGGGGGGCAAATTGAACAGAAAATAAAAAATATATTTTTAAACGCAATACATTAAATGAAAGGGGTTATTATGAGGAATACAAATGTATTTTTTACATATTTTTAAAATAAATATAAGAAAATTACTCATTCCCTCCTTATATTTCCGATCTATAAGGCGTACCATTAAAAAACTAGACTTATATGGCCTTACTTGAACTTTACAGGAAAAATAAGGAGATACCCATTATATTAATTTTAAAGGGCAAATTATATCATTAAACGGAAAAAAAATATTAATTTTTAAACATAATACATCAAACGAAATGGCTTATTATGAGGAATACAAATGTTTTTTTTTTCATATTTTTAAAATAAGTTGTTTAAAAGATAATAACAAAAATATAAGAAAATTACCAATTCCTCCTTTTAATTCCGATCTATAAGACCTAACATTAAAAAAAACTAGGCTTATTTGTCCTTACTTGAACGTTATAGGAAAAATAAGGAGATTACCTATTATATTAATTTTGAAAGACAAATTATAGAAACAAACGGAAAATAAAAAAAAATTTAAATGCATCATTCAACACATCATTATGAGGAATAGAAATATATTTTTTCATATTTTTAAAATTAATTGTTTACAAGATATTAACAAAAATATAAAAAAATCTCGTTTCCCCCTTTATTTCCCAAACCATACTACCTATAATTTAGAAAATAACTTTATAAAAAAAATAGTAGAAAATACCAATATTAATTTTGGGGGGCAAATTATAGAATTAAATGGAAAATAATATATTTTTTTTTTCAAACGCGGCATGTAATATATGAAATAAAACGGTTCATTATGAGAAATACAAATAAATTTTTTTCATATTTTTAAACTCTTTTGTTTAAAGGATATTAAGAAAAATATTAAACATCGACTAATTCCTCCTTTATCTCAGAAACTACACCATCTAAAATTTTTAAAAATATATTTTATTTGTATTTTTAAGATAATTTGCCTAAAAGATTTAATAATTTATTATTTAAAACTTGACCCATTTTCCCTTTTATCTTCCTGAAATTCAGACAATAGATTATATAGGGCTGCACTGAAAGTTTATTAGTAAAATAAAAGCCTAATGTTAATTTTGGGGGCCAAATTAAATTAAGTAAATATTTTTAATTAATCAAGCGAATCATGTAGCATATAAAATAAAGTCTCTGTGTGAGAAATAAAAGTATATATATTTTTTTAAATTTAAAATGCTTAGTTTAAAAGTTATTAAGGTAAATATAAAAAATGTACTCATTCCCTGCTTGTCTGAAACTGAATATTAGAAAAGTATATACTATGATTCACATAATTGTTTCAAGGGGGTACGGAATCCTTAGTATGCGAGTCCAACTCGCACTGGACTAAATTATTTAACTTTTATACAACATCTACTCATTAAACCGTGTTTGCCACTATCGGCAATCTTGAAGAGAAATGAAACACCTACAAAATGAGCTACTGTACTCAACCTCGTTAATTAGTTCGTTAGATCAGAGCTGTCCAAACTAGATGGGGTCTAGAGCCAATTGATATCACTATGTACATTGGAGGGCTGCAAAATATTGGTAAAAACAATATGCAGGTATAATATGATTTTTTATTTTATTACTTTCTCGTTGATTTATCTTTTACAATTCTGTCAACATCAACATAAATTATCAATTAGTAGTGGCTAGATGCAGTAACTCTTCAAGTGATGTATCTGTGAATGAAGACCTACATTTCGATTTTATAAACTTCATAGTTGAGAATGCACTTTCACAATGATTTAAAAAAAGAACATAAAAAAGATTTTGCGGAGCGCGCCAATTCAAACCAAGGGCCGCATGCGGCCCGCTGGCCGTGGATTGGACAGCTCTACCTTAGAAATTCCAAAAAGAGAAATAATCGTTTTTATATATTTTTATTTTATAGCTAAAACATTCTTATTAACTGAAAGGGTAGATCTTCTCATACCCAATTTATGTTCTAAAAATAAATACTGTAGCCCCAGGAGTTTTTGCAAAATTTGTCAATCCTATGGAGGACATATTTTTTTAAAAAGCCATGTTACCTCACCGGATGACCCTATCATTATGAATAGACCACTGTTGGAAAGTAGAAGAGTTGATCTAGAGACCTTTGATCTCACGTCTCCAAAATTTAAAGTGTAAATACATATAGTTATAGAAAATATTTGGCCATTCCGAATCTATACCCTTATAGTAAATAGTCTTGGTACAAATTTTAATATTAATATTTCTAACATAAAATTGATTTATCTAATAAATTTAGCAAAATGCAATACCTAAATACCATTTAGATACACACTGATGATAATGATGGAGCATTTTTAATATGCAAAAGGCTTATCTATTTTAAATTTAAATAAAAAACGAAAATTTCCATTTGATCTTTTAAAATATACTAAATAATAGTCGATTCCTTTGTTTCCACTTTCAGTACATTTCATATATTATCTATACCAGTATACAATTATAGTTTGTCTGTTTGTTGGTTTGTGCGGGCATCACGTAAGAACTACTGAACTGAAGCCTATAGTTTGACTTAAAATTGGTATACATTTTATCTCCCTACATTGACAGAAACGGTAGATTTAGCTACTACTACGATGTCGGGTAACACACAATTGCACTATTGGCTCCACCGCACTCACCAAATATTAGATACTTGCATTAGCTTAGCTTTTATTCATTATTTGGAATGTGCCAGTGTAACTTGTTTTGATTTTAAAAAATTTTAATAACTAGCGAAATTTTACAGGGTGTTCCATATATAGGTGAAACATAAAGCGGAATAGAATTACATGGGTTTAATTTTTTTTAAAGTTATAGTTATTGGTGGACCTTAAGCAGCTACATATGTACAATGTGGTTGAAATAAGAGGGGAGTGGAATTTTTATACGGCGTGGTTCAAAAGAGTTGAACTGGGTGAACAATAAATAGTTGCATATACCAGGTAGTTGAAAAACGGGTGGAGAAGAATTACATTTATACAGGGTGGATAACAAAGTGTTATATTCTTTGACTTATAAATAGTAGCATATCAAAAGTGGTTGAAATAAGGGTAGAAAATATAAAAAATATAAAATCTTAGAAAAAAATGTGTTATGTAAGCAGTTAGGATATTTGAATTATGTTTTTGTTTATAGTTATGAAAAGGGTTGAAAAAATGTTAGACGCAATTATATATAAAGTGTTGTTGAAATATAAGATGGAATTATAGTTTATAGGGTGTTTAAAAAATTGTTTAATATCCACAAGTAGTTGTTTATTTAGGATGGTTGAAATATGTAGTGGCGTATAATTACAGTTATACAGGTGGGTTTAAAAAATATTATAATGAAATGTTATGATCTTCAAGGTGTTTCATATGCAGGTACATATACAAGGTTGTTGAAATATAGGGGAGAGTAGAATTATAATTGTACAGGATGCTTAAACAAATGGTAGAAACATTTGTTTCATAAGGTAGAACATAAACAGTTGCATATATGAAGTATCTGAAATATGGGAAGAAGTAAAGTTACACAGTGTGATTCAAATAAGGTTAGAAATATAAGAGTGGTTAAAAAATATGAGAAAAAATTGTGAAATAGCGTAGCTCATAATCAGTTGCACAGATAGGATAGTTGAAATATAGGGTGGAGTAGAGGATAGTGAAATATTTAAAAAATGTCATATTAGGAAAATAATAAACATTAGCTGTTACATAAATGCAATATCGGACACACGGGGTGAAGTAAAATTATAGTTATACATTGTGATTAAAACAATGTTTGAAATATAAGATGGAGACAAATTATACTTTCCAGGGAGTTCAAAATATCAGAAAAATGATTATATAGCGTAGTCTACAAGCAGTTGGACATATAAGATAGTTGAAATATAGAGTGGAGCAGAGTTATAGTGAAGTGTTTAAAAATATATTATATTTGGTGGTTCCTAAGCAGACCATATACAGGGAGGTTGAAACATTTTGTAGAGTAAACTTATGGTTATATGGGATGGTTCAAAAACTGATAGACAAATAACTTATAATGGTTGACTAATTAGCAACAGTATAAACAGGATGGTTTAAAAAAGGATGGAAGTAGAGTTGAAGTTGTACAAGGCGGTTCAATAAAAAAGTTGAATAAAATTGTTATTGTTAAGTGAAATATGTTGGGGATTGGTGGATTTATAGTTATACAGGGCGATACAAAAATGTTATACTGGGTGGCTGATAAGTAGCTGCATATACATGGGAGTTGAAATAGAGGGACTGCAGCTAATGTGTGGGATAACCAAGAAAAATCTACTTCTCTTGTAATTTCTTAAAGAGGTCGGGCATTAGAGCTCCTCCAACGAATTCCAGCGGATGAACAAGGTAATTTCGACAAGGTCATTGCAATCCTAGACAAAAGATAAAACAATCAATCCTTGAGTCAAGTATACAAGGTGCAACTAAGTGGAAAAACACAAAAATCCGGAGAGAGCCTTCAAGAATTCGAAGCAGAGATTAGAGGTTTAGTACTTTTATCCTACCCAGACCTGCCAGAGGAAACTAAACATCAATTGGCCACACAGAGTTTTATATTATCAAAGATGTTGAAGTCCAAAGACTTACTGGCATCAAGAAGAGTAATGAAGCTTTGCTCCTGGCTTTGGAGGTTAAGTCCATCATGAACATGTCCAAGCCGAGGGTAAGACCAGTTTCCTTCAACCAGGAAGAGTAAGAGTCACCCTTTCAAGCGTTGTTGACTGGTATGCACAAACTACTTGAATGGTCACATAGAACTGGAACGAGAGGTGCCTGTTTCCCTTGTGGACGGACAGGACATTTTCAGCGCGACTGCAGAGTAAGGCTACTTGAACGATCACCAACCAGGGAAACCAACAAAACAATCACTAGTACAGGAAGCGTCAACCAGTCAGCATAATGCTGACTAACCCTATACCAGCGCCGAGGACAGTATCTATCCGGAGATTTTGCCGAGATAGCAGCAGCCAGTTATAAGAGGCACCATCAATGGTCGCGCAATCACCATCAAATCCGGCCAGCTAACAACATCATCCAGTCACTGGCGAGTCCATGTCACAACATGAGGCAGATGTAATACTACAGATAGGGGACAACAGCATCTGGCATAGGGTCCTGGTAACGGATATTGAGGACGATTTTATACTGGGTATGGACCTAATCAGCCAACATGGGTTCATGTTCGACCCGAGATATGATGCTCTCCGTTTTCTAAATGAGGAATTTGTATTGACACGGCCCGTCAACAGCTGAGGTTTTATAAAAATTGTAGGGAAATCCTCAACCAGAATTCCCAGTCGAACGGAACAAATTATTCATGGACAGCTAGAAAGAAATCCTGGAAACTGAGTGGGAATGGTGGAGCCTGTAACGGGTAAATTGTCGTTCTCCCTGTTACATTTATATTGCCTAATATTTGTCGCATTAATAATTACCTTTTATATAAATAACCCAGTGTCTTTACCTTAATAAATAAACACGTAAGTAAATATTTTAGTCGCTTACGAAATCGCTTTTTTCGCTTTTAATTGCTAAATATCTGATATTCGGTTGAAAAATATTCCAAGTCCAACTCTGTCCCTATGATTTAGCGCGATGAATATTTTGTCCACGGAACACATAATGTGGTATTATTTCGAGGTAACTTCCGTTCAACTGGAAATATATTTAATGTAGATTTTTTTTCGGGAAGAAGGAAACTGTCATTAAAAAAAATTTATCTACGATTTAGTTAGGAAAATTTTGCTTTGTTCTTTTATCGAAATTATCTTGTATTACTATCTGTATTGACCAACTATTGATTAATATTCGTGATTTCGCGCCCAATATAATTTGAAATTTAACATATCAATTCGTTCCTCACGTCTATCGATTGGGGAAGTGGGAGAAATGCTTGTTGAAGACTACCAACAGGACAGCACGTAAGGGCATTTCGTTCTGATATTCTTTTTTCTTGGAAAAATCAATCTTTATCGTAAAAATATCACCTAGAATTTGCTTAATTTAATGTTTTCCTTATTACCCTATATGTGATTGCAATTAAGCAGATTCAGCTTGTCGTTATAGTTTGATCTATCGAATACATTTTTTTGTGTTTTTTTATTCGGCAATAGCATATTTTATCGTATCTATTAATAATTTTGGAAAGAAGTCTTGGGTGAATCTCTTTTCATGTTCATCTGAATATCGATATACATTGCAACAATAAAACGTTGTGGTTTAACTGCGTGGTTCATTAGTTTTTTTGTATTAATTTTTGCTTTGCATCTGCAACGTAATTGGCGTGGGTAAGCCAATCGTTAGTTGCTAGAAATTTCACACTTATGTGATAAACAAAATAAAGGAAAAAGGGAACAATTATTGCTGGCCTCTTTTGCATTTTTAGGTATTGGCAAATCGTGAGAATTTTATTGAAGATATCAACCAAAATTCAGGAAAGGACAAATTGATCCACTAGACGAATTCTCCTGTGAGCCTAGATTTAGTAGCTGACTAAGCTCCCCAACTGGGTTGGACTGCGACTAAGGTTCAGTATTTCATATATATTTTTATTTTATTGAATTTGATTTAGATATAGATATACCAGCAAATATATTCATTTTTTTTGGTTCTAAGTCACTCGCTGGTCTCTCATTATTCATTGACCCAGATGTGGTTGCTTGTCTGCTTGGTTATAGATAAATCATTTTTCTCTAAGTTTGCAGTTGAGAGTCAAGCATTTTCTGGGCCAAAGCCTTTCGGCTATGCCTAGTTTTGTTTATTTTATTTGTTTACTAGGGGTGAATGCATATGACCAGATTTCACATCTGATTTTTCTACATATTTATGAATATAGATGCAATAAACATTTTTATTGTTTTATAACTTATAATTTTTAAAATACCAAATATTGATTTTTAATTAATAGTACTGAATTTTCCCATCAACTCGGCTGAAATTCGCTTTCGTCAATTGTCGAACGGTTTGATTTAGATATAGATTTCTTTATTTGACTACGGCACATATTAAACAATGTTTGTAGCAAGTCAAAAATACAATGTCTTAGTGAAAAAATACAATTAAAATAATACAAAAATAAGAAATACATGCTAAAAATATGAACAGATAATAATAATTGTGGTTCATGTAATCACCAACTGAGTAGAAACAAAACTTCAGTAAGTAGCTCTTTACACCCCCTCTAAATTTATTTAAGCTCAAAATTTTTAATTCTTCTGGCACGATATTATCAATATTGTAGTTTTGTAAGTTTTTCATAGCCTTATTTAATCGAAAACGGTTTGTTCGAATATTTTCTGCATTTCTTATATGATATTGATGTACATCAGACTGTTTAGTCAGAACATTGATGTTCTTGTGTATCTCAAGGAGAACATGAAACAAATAAAAGGAAGGCAATGGCAAGATGCGGAATCTCCGAAATAATGGTTGACACGATTCACGAACTCCAGCTTTAGCCAGTATTCTCACTGCTCGTTTTTGTAACCTGAATATCACAACAGCATTTGATGAATTTCCCAAGATCATGATTCCATAACTAATATGGGTGTGAAATAGCGAGAAATATGCAGATCTTAAGGTATTAAAGTCTGTAATATTTTTTAGACGACGAAGTAGAAAGTGTGAACTCGATAATCTACTTCTTAAGTGGTCTATAAAAACATTCGACGATAAGTTGCTATCTAGATAAATACCTAGTAACTTTACGCTACCTTTATCAGTATTACAAGTGGTTGAAAACATAAGAATTTGTGTTTTCTCATTGTTAAGCTTCAGTTTATTAGTACTGAACCATTTTTCAGATTTGGTTCTATATCGTCCGATAGTTTAGTGAGGTTAGTTAAATTGGTGTCAGAATACACAAAGCTCGTGTCGTCTGCAAATATCACAGGTTTGTATGGAGGAATAAAATTTGGCAAATCATTGATGTAAATAATTAAAAGTATGGGTCCAAGGACAGAACCTGGAGGAACACCGTGTTCTATAGATCTAAATTCAGACGTCGAATCATTATAAGTGACGGCTTGAAAGCGATTTGTCAACTAAGTTTTAAAAATGAATAATGAAGATGCTCTAACTCCGTAGTAATTAAGTTTTGTTAGTAAAATGTCATGAGAGACACAGTCTTGGAAAGATCACACAACTTAATTGCTGTATGGATACCCTTCTCAAGGCCCTCAACCACTCCACTCACAACACTCAAAACTGCTTTTGTTGTCGAACGATTTTTCCTAAATCCAAACTGGGAATTATTTAAAAAGTTATTTTCTTCAAAGTAAGAAACTAAACGATGTTTGATTAATTTTTCTTTTATTGTGCTGAAAGTAGAATGTAATTGATATTGGTCGGTAGTAGTAGTATCTACCAAAGCAGTATCGCCTTTTTTATGTACAGGAATCACTTTTGAATATTTAAAGGAGTCGGTTGGTCAATGGTTTTAATATGATATGAAACATCTTCTTAATAATGGCACTACTGATTTCATTCGAATCCTGACAACCAGACTTTTTTTAAACCCCGGATTGTGTTTGCAACTTCTTCCTCTGTGACTGGTGTTAAGTAAAAAGAGTGACTAGGACAAGGAAAATTGCTGAAATGCATTAAATCTTGGTCTGATATTGCTGGTAAAGACTTTATTATATTTTCAATAATACTAACAAAAAAAATCAAAGAACTGGTGAAACCGAACTATCAAGTGACTCAGTTTTATTGATTTCTCTGTTTATATTCCTTTCGTGATTTATTAATTTCCAGCAAGCTTTTGCTTTATTATTTGACGAAGAAATAAATTCATTATAAGCAATTTTTTAACAATTTTGCAATTTATGTTTGTATTGATTTTTATAATTATAATAATTTGTAACGAACACTTCTTCAGTTCTAATTTCAAAAAATTTTTAAGGTGGCTAACGTTTTTCTTATATTTCTATCATTAATCCAATTTACAGGACAATTTTTCTGTTTACTTTCTGCTTTCTTCATGGGAAAATTACTACATATTAAATTGGTATAAGTGTTTGTTAGAAACAATGCTATTAAATTGACATTCTCATTTTTTTCAAAAAAATCCCATGTCTTTCAATTTACTAACGCCTGATTTTGTTATGATTCTTTTTTTGGATGTGTTGTATTCGACATCTGTTTGTCGGATTAGGAGGCAAATGATTAAATCTTGAATATAATTTTTTTACATTTTATTTACCGTTATCTTTAAACACGTTATTAGCTCTCAAACGAAATTGTTTATATATATATATATATATATATATATATATATATATATAATTTACCGTTATCTTTAACCTGTAATTTAAAAATTGATTTGTTATTTAAATCTAAAACTAGTAGTAGCAATCTAACTGAAATCTTACCGTTATCTATTTTCAATTAGCATTTGAATCGTTTCAAATTGACTGATATTAGTTAATGTATTTTTCCTTTAGATTTGTAGTATTCAAATAGTTAATTTAGGGTGAAGAAGTTAGGGAAACACTAAGGTAGGGTGCCTCACCTCATACACTTGCCGAATCGGTCCTATAGAGCATATATACGTCTATATTATTCAGAGGGAAATTACAGTATTTATACTCAAAGGAGTATTACTAATTGGCCAATAACTTTTTGATGCATCCCATCAACAGGGGCTAAGAGTGCTCGATACGTAACCACTAGCTTCCGAATCAAGGGAGAAGAACTCTGGCAGTACTCCTTTGGTCCGAATTGTCCTCTGGTAGGCCAGTGGCAACTCCTGACATCCCTGAGTTATTGGAACCCCAGCTACCGTCTAGAATATAGCTTCAGAGTCAGGCCCTCGAACAATAGATCAACCACAACGGAAGGACATTCCTACCCAGTGTCTTGTAAGGCAAGGATTTTTAGTTGATTTTTTGTAACTTCACTCTAACATTTTTTATGTATAACTTTAGTTCATTTAATTGTTTAGTGTTGAGTTAAATTCATAAAATTTGTTATCAAAAAGGAAATAAATAGTAAATTTATTTATCTTTATCGTTTTCTTGTTGAGCTGTGTGTGTCCATTGGCCTGGCGCCCTTATAGACAGTCCTTCAGTTAATAACTCCAGAACAAAGGATTCACGCACACCGGATACAAACTGACCAACCTATCGGCACAATATCGCCAAAGCAAGTGAGACGGATGTGTGGTGTTTAACCAACAACTCATATCGCTCACACGTGTTATGGACTAAAGGCCGTACATTCAGCTCATGACTACTTAGTTGGACGAGCTATAGATAAAACCGGACGAGACATACCAATTAGAGTACTTAATATGTCCAACAACGACATCCGAATCGTCAATGTTCAAGAAATAGCCAGTAGACACAATCATTAATTTAGAATAGAATACCACCTAGGCGACTACCATTGGGGCAACAACAGACAGTAGAGGAAAACATTGAGTCCATGTTACAAAATTGAGTTATTGAGCCATCCATTAGCCTATGGTCTGCTCCCGTTGTTTTAGTGAAAAAACATTATCGAACCAACAGTTTTTGCGTTTACTATAGAAAATCTAAAGATGTTGCTCCCCAAATCGATGACACTTTGATCATACCAGCAGGGTCCCGTTGGTTCTCCACACTAGACCAGAAGAGTGGATACTGGCAGGTTGGACTACATGAAAATGACAGAGAAACGAGAGCGTTCTCCACCAGTAAAGGGCTGTTTCCCGCTACATTTGGAGTATGTATTGAGCGAGTTGAGATGGAGAACATGGCTTAGACGACATTCCGGTCATGGGTCACACATTCGACGACCATCTGAAGAACTTTGGCGAAATATTTTCCATAATTAAGAATGCCAACCTGAGACACAACCAGAAGAAGTGTTCCATGTTCCAAAAAGAAGTATAGCTTTTGGGCCAGGAAGTCAGGAATCGGTACCAACGAAGACAAGATAGAAGCTATTCGTGATTGGTGGTTGCGAGAGACAAGCATTAACTACGAAGCTTTTGGGATCTCTGGTCGTACTACAGGAAATTTCAGATTTAATTTTTTTGTAAATACAGTAAAAATCTGTAAAATCAGGAAGTTCCAAGTTTCTCGTTGATGATTGCTTACTTCTTATATTTAAAACATATGCTTATGAAAGTTGCAGGTATGTCAAATGACAGCGTCAAAGTCCTCTAATATTGTTTTGTTGCTGTGAAAATTGCAAAACCATTGACCATTGAAACCGGGTGACCGCTTTTGTGTTGCGAAATTATGCAAGTTCAAATGGCTATGGACATGAAGACACCGGAAAGACAATTGGCCAGGTGGATGGAGCAATTACAATATGATTTCAAGGTTGAACACCGTGCCAGCCGTATGCATAATAATGCCGATCAATTATCAAGAAGACACTGTAGAGAGGAATGCGGACATTGTCTGAAGGTAAAACAGCGAGAGAGTATCTCCATCCGACAGATTCGTTTACAGATGAATGAAGACTGGACAACTGAACAATGTATCCAGGACCAAATGGCTGACTCAGACATTGAACCAATCCTGCCACTCAACAAGAGAGGGGCACCCAGGCCACGATGGTACGAGGTAGCTAGAACCTCGGGCGTCCTCAGGCCGTTATGGGACCAATGGGACTCTTAAAGAGTAGAGAATGGAATGTTAAAGATAATTTGGGAAAGCAACGACGGCCGAGAAACCAAGTCCCAACTGGTAGTCCCAAAGAAAAATATATTCTGGTCGCAATGGATGACTTCAGCAAATGGCTTGAGGCATATGCTATACCCAACACTGTGGCAACAGCGCAGGTAGAACAGTTATTCAGCAGGTTAATTTCCTGTTGGAGTTACATTCAGACCAAGGGCTTAACTTTGAATCCAATGTATTCCAGAAGGTCTGTACGATGTTGGGAATCAAGAAAACGAGAACCACATCTTTACATCCACAGTCAGACGGAATTGTGGAAACATTCAACAGGACCTTGGAACAACATCTATTCAAGGTCGTCTGCAATAACCAACGTGATGGTTGTCTGTTGTCTGTTGGCCTGTCGTTCAGTCGTACATAACATCACAGGACTGATTCCAGCCAGGGTACTATTCGGAAAGCTCGGGAGCTGAGATTATTTTGTGATTTGAATTTTGGCTCACCAGAAGATCCGCCCCAAGAAGTCAAAGATTATGCCGACCAACTCCGACAGAACATGCTGACAATACACGAACTAGCCCGAATACCGATGTTGACTACCAGAGATTGGATGAAGTCACGATATGAGCTGAAGGCAAGTTCAGTTGGATTTCAAGAGAGGGACAAGGTATGGATGTATAACCCCTAGAGGAGCAAAGGCAAATCTCTAAAGCTCACACGACCAGTCTGAGATGGTCCATATGAGGTAGCCAAGAGAATCAATGACGTTGTTTATCGTATTCGCCGGAATCCAAGAGCTAAAATGAAGGTGGTTCATTTGGATCGACTCACTGCCTACCATGGAGAAAATGACTCTGATCGGGGGGAGGGGGGCAGTGTTATAAAATTCATTTACGCCACAAGAAAAAAAGAAACTTTATAAATAAATCATTTAGATAAGAACAACGTAAACAAGCCGGCTTAAATAATAAAAACACAAGCTCGACTGGAAATTTCGACACGGTTCCTGAAGAGGGCTCCGACACCAATAAATTCGGGTATAT